>CM065053.1:143563641-143938641 GCA_032883995.1 Coronaproctus castanopsis
CCACATCCGTGTTCGCTCATTGATTTCTCTTAATCATTTTGCCGTGTCCCAATTATTGCGTTGAAGTCTGCAATAATCATCGTCAACTTGCACCGAACTTTATCCAGTAAATCTTGCGGTGTTTCATATTCATCTGGATACGCAACTATTGGCGCAAAAACTTGTATGACCTTAACGATTTGGTTACTAGGTAATTAGGTCATTATGTATGCTACTCTGTCTGTTAGATTGGCGAACTTCATTATGTTATTACTCCATCGCTTATTAATTAAGAAACTTATTCCATTTACGTGTTTTTTTCATCTCCCTTGTAATACAATATTCTCTAAGACTGCAATCTCATAGTGTTCTCTCTGGGATGCTTCAGATCACTCGTAATCTCAATATATCCCAGTTTATTTCATTTATTCCTTATTCCTTGTCAACCTCCTAATTCGGTTAGTTTCGTTACATTCGGGTAGTTGTTTTAGCTAGTGGTTGCTTCCTTTGTTTCTATTTTTATTAGGCGGTGAAAAATCATGCGAAAAATTCAGGCTGCTCATGCTGGCCTTGGCTGCGAGGTTTCGACAACGTCTAAACCTCGCTGAAGGTGAGACGATCGCAGGATTTTACAGACTTTTAACAAGCTGCCCATCTGCATCCTATAGTCTTATTATCCTGTCGCTACTGGAATCGTCTGCCTGAGGTTTTTCAACAGTAGATGCTCTTGGTCCGCGATTGTTTATTTGGCTGACATCTTATATGTAGCTGACCTACATACATGTAGGCCGTTCCACTGCCTGTGGACGTTCCCCGCTCTGGTTAGAGCTCCGGATCCTTGAGAGTATGTTGGACGTAGTTTAACCTGTCGACTTATTTCTCTTACGTATATTTGTTCACAATTATTACGTTATAATTTATAAGCGTTTGGATTTTATAAAATATTTCTATCTTCTGTTGATGTAAAAAGTTTCCTGAAAGCAATGACTGCGTAAGGCGTAGGAGAAACAAGGATGGGAAAAATTTCGGGAAAGCCTTCATTCAGGAATGAATAGACCAAAGGCCTACCGTAATATCGTGATTTTATATATATATATATATATAATATTTACATTTTTTTATATCTAATATCTACATAGAAGAAGCAATTAATTAAGTAAATTAAAAAATTTCGCATACTCACACATGCGTAGATAAATATATGTACAAAACAAATTAAACACAAGTGTATCGGCAGAATGTAAGCGCTAATTTTTACACGACGATTTTTTTTGGCTTTATACGGAATTTCGACAATTATAGCGATGGCCGATGGATAATGTCCGTTTCTTTCGCGAGTTAAAGAATAAGCGTCGATAAAGAAATAACACTAACGAATATGCGGAAAGTGGGAGGAAATTATTAATGCGTGAAATATGAAATGTCGTTTGAACATTAAACGCATGAAAGTAGGAGTAGGAAGACCTTTGAAAAAGCGTAAAAGTCTGCACGGACAATGTAAATATTATATATATCGCGGTTAGTAGGCGGCCGACTATATTTTTAATAAAGGTGTGCGCCCTAATATAAATAGAACGCTAGATTTCCAGTTAGCGGTTTCAGCGATCTAAAATCTTTTGTACAAGACGATACGCCGACGCTAAAATTTAGAGGAAAGAGAATAATGATGATAATGATTATTCATATTTCCACAACAATTTTTCTTTTGACGCGTCTTTTGTATTCGTGACGTTAAGCAGTTTAATGGTAATAGTAGTATACTAGTAGCACAGTAGAAGTAGTAGTATAGTGTTAACAGTAATAGGGTGTAGAAATACATTACATTTTTTTCCTATATAATTTATCAGAGATTAACCACTACATATATATATATATATATATATATATAGATATATATATATATATATATATATATATACATACATATTATTATATTTTTATGTGCATGCATTTGCTATGTATATCTGATATGTACGTATTAGAGTTTAGACATATGAATACCTTTTTTCACCAGATTCCGTACAAATGAAACGGTTTACTTATCCGAATGACAATACTATTATATATACAATATATATATATATATAAGGTATATACCTGACACTCGTAATATGCGTGTGGAATCTTTTGAGATCATCGGCGCTGTACAGCACGCGCGAACAGATCTTTTATTATTGACCGCAAATATAAAGGCCAATAATATTATTATTATTATTATTATTATGATTGTTATTATCGTTTTTAATGCGTTCTTTTGCCTCTTCAAATACCGCTCGAGATATGTGAAACCTACTTAAAAGGGAACAATTCTATTTTGTCGCGTACATAATATTGTCACGATACAGAGAGCCAAATTTAATAGAACGATCGATGCTGGTTGGTCAGTCTTTTTCTGAATACTATTCAAGAAAAAAAGTAGAATTTCATCAATACACGAATGTTGCACAACTCCGTGTCTGTATAAGAACGGCGTTCTTTTATTATATTTTTATTTTGTCGTAGGAAATCGAAATATAAATCCGTTACATTATAGCTATTATCATAGAGGAAAATCTTTGTCAATTGCAACCTAGATGAAACGGATAGCATAATCTATTGGTCAATGCCGGTGTGCGAAATTAAGGATTCTCATTCCTTTTTCAAAAAAAAATCCCCGTCTACAGTAAAATATTCGAATAGATCATCTTGCGACGAATAACGACGCAAAATGTAGCCCGGAAACAATTTTTGCTTTTCAATAATGACGGTGCGATTGCAGAAATAAATTTCAGTTCATTCGATATGTACATATACAAAAATTATTAATAAATATAACAATAAATCATTTTATAATTAGATTGGAAGCCTAAATGTTGGTTTAGATATGCGGACGATACTTTTGTCATTTGGCAAAATGGTGAAGAAAAATTATTAGAATTTTTCGTCATAACAACGTACAGTTCACTAACGTGAATGTTTTGAAACGAATTGGCTTTTCCGGACGTTCTGGTGAAAAGAAACAATGATAAGAAGTTGTATCAGTGTATATTAAAAGTACGCAGACAGGGCGATATTTGGTAAAGGATTCACACCATAACCCGAGTCAAAAGTTAGAAGTTTTTAAACCATTAATTACCAGGGTTAAAATAATATCCAACGAAGAAAATTTAGTAAATGAATTGAACAGAATAGAGCAAATGATGGTTTGCAATGGGTATACACCTTCCGATTAAAAAAATTTACTGGAAGAAAGGTGAACGTAAAGAATTCTAGTTTGGACAAAGAAATATTAGTTACGATACGAATCCCATTTTCCAAGGGCATTACAGATCGTTTGGGCGGAATATTGTACAGGAATAATATTAGGCCGCTGTTTACACGTGCATAAAATTGTGTGTAATATGCTGAAAAATGTAAAGGATGTTATACCATAGAAGGGAGGTACGGAATATCATATTCTTGTGGTCTCAGCTATATGGGACAAACAGGCAAAACTGTTGCTGTAAGGATTAACGGCAAGTATGGGCGTGTCGGAAAGTCGGTTGTGGCGTAATGTCAAACGGTTGCATCTAATAAGGTTTGAGGAAACAACAGTTCTTGCCAAAGTAGATAGGTTGGGTGAAAAAATTGTAAGGAAAGCCTTAGAGATTGAAAAATTCAAGAACTTTAACAGATAGAATCGCTTCCGACTTATTAAAACGTGAATAACGGTGAATGGTCAATTGAGAACTAATCGGATGTAGTTTTTTCTATATAGTTAAGGTTGTTATGTCAAGGTTAGTTTTAGTTCTGATGATGGGCACGGCATGTTGCTTGAAACGTAAACTCGGATTTATTAATATATCGTTTTACTTTTATTAATAAATTGCTTTTTTTTTTCTTTTTTGTACGCGGTTATTCCGAAATTATTGTATCTAATTATGAATATAGAACGCGAAAATATTTTTAAAAATTATATAATAAATCATTTTTATAATCTTCTACATATATGGCAGGGGGTGCATGGGGCGCGTTCACGGGTGGTGAATAGTAAAACTGCCTGTAAATATATGAGTTAGCTGTGAATAAGACGTTAGTTGAATAAGCAGTGGCGGGTCAAAAGTGGCCACTGGAAAAAAAGTCTTAGGCAGACGATTTCTGAGGCCAATGTGCCAGAGAACGCGAATTAGCAGCTTGAGTAAATTGCCTACCAAAAAAATCTCAGTTTGGCCGCTGCCAAAACTAAGCACCGCTACCTCATCAGTAGCAGCCAGCCTGCTTTTCGATTATAAACTAGGGTTTCAGCCCGAAATAACGGCATTTTTAACTCTTTACATTTTTCATACATTTCTATTCCATATTTTTTTTTTCATTCATATTTTCACTGTTTTGTCTCTCTTAGCCAACGAATAATCGTGTTACACGAGTAGTTCAGCCTCCGCTGGAACAAGTGTCTCATGCAGGTACGATAGCACGGTTTTTCCACGTCCTCGGAAGAAGCTATTTATTTCCCGTTTGAAACTAATAATTTGTTTATTAGAACGGTACACAGAATATGGTGTCACAGTAAATAAATAAGTGCTACATCCATGAGGTAGGCTTTAACCAGCATGTCAGGTAATGATCTTCTGCGGTACTGTAGAATGATTTGAGTTTCCTCGTGCCTCACAGATATGGCACCCTGTAGTTGAGAACATAATCATCTGCATCGTTCATTCATTGAATTTCCATCGACGTCACTTTTCATCATTCATTTGTCCGGACCTGCAACTTTACTCTTTCATATGCATTCATTATTTATTTGTTTTCCGCCATTCAAGTGATAAATGCTTGTTTCTTTTTCTGCGATAGCGGTTTCACTTTTCTAATCGCATTAATAAATCAGACTTGTTGTTTTAAATGTCTGTATCCCAGTACATACTTACAATCAGTGTGAATTTTTGTTTCGACATATTCCAAATTTTTGAACATCTAGCTGGCATAAGTAACAACATGAATAAACAATTTAGTAAATAAGTAAGATACAAGATGATCAGCTTAAAACAAGCTGCAGATCAAGATGAAACCTATGCAACTCCTGTTACTGTGTCTGAAATAACAAGCGTTATTAAACTAGTCAAAACTGGAAAAGCTCCTGGAAAGGATGAAATATTTCCGGAGTTTGTTAAAAAGTTCGGGGAAAAAATCAAGGAATGGATAAGCAAGCTTTTCACTAACATCATTGACACTGGAGTTCTCCCACCTATATTCAAGAAAGCAAGGATAATAGCAATTGCAAAACCAGTGAAACATCCAACCTGTCCTGGTAATTACAGGCCTGCACTGCTAAGCGTGGTGGTAATCTGTGGAGAATTGAAGAAGCCATAGATCAGAAAATTCCAATCGAACAAGCTGTTTTCCGGAAAGAAAGAAGCTGTATTGATCAGTTAAATGCCCTTGTCACGCATATTGACGGCGGTTACCAAAAGAATGAAAAAACTGCCGTAGCATTTATTGACCAGTCTTGATGGAAAACAGGACTACTCTCAAAGTTCCTGAAATCACTTCCAAGCCAAAAACTTTACAAACTGCCGAATAATATTGAACTACCTCGAATAACTAAGGACCGGTCATGGAAGAACAGGCCAAATGCTAAAGCTTGTGAGGCCTTTCCAATATCTAGAAATGCGACTGTGGTGCGGAATGCCAGACTATCGATCATATTGTAACGGAGTACCATACGAGGGCTCTACAAGGAGGCTGGGCCGAGATAAAGGATCTCATGCACAATGCGAGGGAACGACTCAAACGATTGGACCTGAAGTTATAGTACGAGGCGAATATAGATCCCGTGCCCAGGGACATATGCAAAAGTAAAGTAAGTACAGCAATAATCAATAGCCGATGTGTGAAGAGAATTTTCAGCAGTATCAGAATCCCGTATGAGTCAGATGGATCTTACAGTTGAAACATTTTGTCGCTTTGTTATTTTTCTGTTTGCAAATAAAACAAAAAATACTATTAGTATATTAGTAGAGAAAAAAATCTGTAGTTATACTTGCTGTATGAAATTTGAAGTATGGAGGAATTTTAACATTTTCGTTGTCACTAATATAAGATTATATTACCTAACTTACAACTTACGACGCGGTCAAATTCAGAGTCCAAAGGGTCAACACGCAGAATTGAAATTGGCGGGGCTAATTTTAATCGAATGATTTTTGTATGATCAAAATTGTAAGAATCGTTGAAACATTAGATAGAATAATTTGCTTTTTCTGTGAAAGTAATCGACAATCTTTTAGTATTTAATTGTTTAGCTGGATAGGTCCAAGAAAAAAACAGTTGTAGTATTTCAGAAGTTCTGGGAAATATTAATACTTTATTTGACCTAATGCGAGAGCCAGCAATGATGTTTTTTGAATCGCCAACAGCCATTGGTAATAGAGTATGAAAATTATAAGGAAAAGCCTTGATCTTTTTGAGAATAGTCCGTGAGAGGAATAATATTTTGTTGTAATTTTGTTTGCATCGGAGTTATTTGTAGGTGGAGGAAGAATGAAATGTCTTTATTTGGAACAGAGATTAAATAAAAGGAGTTGATTTTGAGAACTAATCTGTCGTGTATTTTGATAATGAAGAAGTGGATTTGTTATCTGCTGTTTTCATTATGCTTCGAAATTAGTGATGAAATGATGGATGTAGTAATTATTGAGGTTGATAAGTTGGATCGAACAGCCGATCAAGGTGCTAGATTGCGTCCTTTGCAAATAGGCGCCTAATTTATACAATAAAGGTAAACAGATAAGGATCGAAAATAATAATGTAGAAAAAGGACGAGTTAATCAAATGATCATGCGAAATAACTTGTCGAAATACGAGTGTTCAAAATAGTATGACTTTTTATTTAATTTTAAATTTATTTTTAATTTTAAAAAATTAATTATTTTATTACTTTTATCGCGAAATTTACTTAAAAACAGACTAAAAATTATCTGTTTTTTTTTTTTAACAAATTATTACGAGATATTAATCATCATTTTATTCATTGCAAAATTTTTATGTAATTAGGTTTATATTTCTTAAATTAGTCATAATTTATCCTTTAAAAATCGATAAATTCCTTATTATACATTAATGACGGAGTTGTTGTGAATAGAATAAAAATAAATATTTTATCGTTAAAAAAAAAGGAAATAAAATATATTTTAAAATAAATTATCGATTAATAATTTCATAAATTTTACGTCATTCGGTTATTAATTATTTTCGAAATAATTATTAATAAACTACTATCGCTTATGCGTGAGTTTTTTCATTAAATGATATAATCTTTCATAATCGACAATTTTAGTATAATACCGGATATGTGTCCGAAAAAGAACATCTGATTTAAAAGTATTCGACAGCGAAAATAACTTTAACTATGTTCAATAGATAGCGCCACAATTATGACGAAAGGTCTACTTTATCTTTTATAACCTCCGAATTTGTAAATATCTTCACGTGCTCTTGTAACACTTTACACGGACTACGCAATCCTTTTGTGAAATATTCTAACGACGATAATAACAACGAGAAATTGCGACTGACAAATGCGTCAGAAATGGACTATTTTTATTGAAATTAATAAATTGGAGAAACAATGTTATTTATGCATGAGATTAGTCGAAAATATGGAATATCTTGAAATGTAAAGAAAATGAAGATAATGATCGTTGGAAATAATACCAACCCTAGAATGTATATTAATGGGATATGCTTGGAGAAAGTTGAATCGTTTAAATAATTAGGTGCGCTGTTGGACATGATCTGAAACTGAAATCAGAAATCGGATTGAACAGGCGATGCATTCAACAAGATGAAGAAAATCTTAACTGGAATTTGGAATTTCTAATTTCAAAGTGTTATACCTGGTCCATTTTACTGTACGGCTGTGAGACGTGGACTTTGAAGAAAACCACACCATGAGTCGTTGAATTATTCTGAAAATACCCAGGACTGCTAAGAAGATCAACGAAGAGATACTCACTACTATGAAGAGAGATCATGAATTGATTAAGTTGATAAAAATTCGAAAACTAAAATATTCTGGACACTTGAGTCGTGGGACAAAATATTCCTTGTTACAAACTATTCTAATGGGAAGAATAGAAGGTAAAAGGCAAGTTGGAGGGAAAAGACGTGCCTGGTTTTAGGCAAAACACAGAACGTTTGGTACACTCCGCATATGAAGGACAACATCATTGTCTTCGCTGGAACCGAGATAGGTTAGGACTATGAAGAGGAAGATATACTTTAATGTGTATTGCGAGTGACAGTATTTATCAATAGATGTGTATGCAGTTGTATAAGTGCTTTTATTATATTACTTTAATAATTTAATATCATTTTTTTCACAATTTTTTTATGGTTTAATTCAGTTATATACTTGTATTTATTTACTATTTTAATTAGCATTGGCTGTTACGTAAACCGACAAAAAAAGATGGAAAGAACTAAGAAGTAAGAAGTAAGAAGTAAGAAGTAAAAGTCCAGATTAGAGCGTGAAATATTTTTTGCATTCGTTCGGGGTGTTTATAAAACAATAATTATTTCTGAGTTTACACACCAACGCCCATTATATGTACAATGCACACATGCATACATAGTGATGGGCATAACCGACTACTTCACATAACCGAATCTAAAAAACCGATAATTATTCGGTTTTTAATTTAGTCAGATTTACTTTATTAGTATAATGTAAACACGGCATCATGAAAATATCCTTAAATATATTTAAAAAAAAAAAAAAGTTAAAAAATATTATTATTATTATTTATTATTGAATTAAATTAACGTGCCATGTACAGCAGCCAAGGCTAGAGGCACGATAGGAAAAGAGGATTAGATTGAGAGATATTTCTAGAATTGTACGAACTTTCTGAAGTAAATCACGTAATCGTACAGATTTTCAAAACTCCGTCGATAAATTGAATATATTTTAATTTTTAATACAACACAGGTATAATTACAAAAGCAATAATTTATTTATAACTAAGAATCAATCAGCATATTCAAAATGCCGACTAATTTTCAATCGATTCTAGTGAAACCTACTAATATCGACATCCGGACTATCTAGTCGGTTTAACAAAATCTCCTAATAAGATAATGTAGAGTTGTTCGAAATTTTGTGAAATAAATTAATCATACAAATTTCGGAACCCCGTATAAATTAAATATATTTTATTACGAATATATGTAATTGGTGTTTTACAATATCGATAATTTATTCTAGTAAAAATATAAGTAAGTTTAAAAATCCGACTAATTTTCAATCTGTTTTAGCAAAACCTACTTATGTCGACACTTTCAAACGTTTCATATCCTTAAATTCACTAAATAAAATTTAATTATGTACTTACTATTAAACTCTCGTTATTAAATTCGATGTAAACTGAGATAAACACAGTAAACGAAAAACAAGCGATAGAATATTTCAGTCTAAATGTGATTACTTCATTTCAATCGAACCGAAATAACCGGAATAATAGAACCTACTAACAGATATTAGTCGAAATGCAACTAAATGTAATCGGATTTACGCCATCCGATTTAAAAGTAACGGATTTTTTATTCTAAAGCACATCACACACTTCTTAGCATATGATGTATAATTTAAATAAAACTTTAAATTTACTTATATGGACAAAAAATAACATCTTTACGGGATTTACAAATACATACGAATACATCAGAAAGAACAATATTTAATCAATTACTTAAATTAATAAACAAATTTAAAAAAAAAATCAAAAAACGACTGATTTATTCGGTTATTTTAGGAAAACCGAATTAGTCGGGTATTAAAAAACAAAAAACCGATTAGTCGTGAGTCACAAGTCAGTTAATAATACATAGTATTATGCAGAGTTATTTTGTATTGAATTAATTTAGCACGCGTTATAACCAGATTTATGAAAAAAAAATTTATGTTTATTTACTATAAGTACCAGGATATGTAATTTATGGCGTACAGCAAGTGCGGTTGTATATTTTGTTAATAAACGAGAACACCCTTCCGATGGCTGTTCCCGAAGAAGTACTCGAGTCTTCCACATAATATAAGACATACATTAATTATAAGAATATAACCCACGGGATTAAGCACATCACCATTTAACAATACATACAACATGAACACTAATAATAATATACTACCACACATAAATACATTTAGTAAGAGCTACATGCAAATTGTTATATACTTGAGATTAAAGTGTTCATCGAAATGTAAAGGGTACATGCTGACAAATAAAACCATCGAGGGAAAATAGGATATTTTCTAAATAACCAAATATATATATACTTACATTAAGGAGAATGCGTGAAATATTGCTTGTAAATCTGTGCACGATACATGAAAACGATAACTTTTTTAATTAATAATCATGTGGTAAAGTAATGGTTAATGTTGCATAATTTTTAGTTAATTTCCCCCACCAATGTGAAAAACTTATTCCCTTTGTAGCTGTATATATATAATATAATATAAAAAATTGTATATGTTTAAATATATTATATATATATATATATATATATATATATATATATATATATATATATATGTAACTGAGAAAGAATAGACAGGTAGATGGGTATAGAGGAAGAGAGTTAGAGGTAGAAAGAGAATCATTTGTTTACTTCCCTTTACTTACGAGTGGTTAGTTAAAGTGAAAAACAATAATAAAGGGAAAAAGTGCAATTATTCCACTTTCGAAAAGTTCTCGTCGGACACGTGCCCTTAATTTAAATGTTTACCTCGAACTACGACACTAATAATAGTGCATTAATAAGGTTTTTTTAAAACGGAAATGCGGAAATATGTATTTAACCAGGATTTGTTTTTTGGTACAGATTATTTTTATATAATATTTAATGCGAAATTTTCAAAAGCGAAATACGAACGGATATTTCAAACGAAATTTATTATTTATCGAAAAAGCGTATTGAATACTTCGAAACAAAAATTTTTTCAACACATACCCTGTGTGACTATTAAAGTGATATACGCGAACGTATTAAAAACGAATCTTAATCACGCTGAAGAGAAAGTTCGATGAATTAATTAAATTTTACACTTAAAACACCGTCGAGGCAATTTTTACTTTTGATTAGTAAATTCTCGTATATAATAATTTTCGTCTTTTTTAATATATTCTTTTTTAGTTCCTTTTTAACTTTGTTTTATGCGATAAAACGCATTTTAAAATGTCCCGTTTATCGCCATTTCGAATTCGTATACCGTCAAGTAACAGCTTCCTCGCTTCTGGATATACGCGTATGATTTGTACCCTGTTTCGTTTTTTTTTTGCATTCGTGAATTAGTATGTCGCGAGTCTCGAGGCAGAGCTCGTTTACGTGTGAGTACGGTTGTATTATTGGTATCTCTCGTTGCGTTCGGATATGAGCTTTTGTGTATAGATACTGTGTATTTCATTGGAAACATTAGTATTAATTTTTTGCTTCACCTTTTTTAATATGATTTAAGTCCACTTTTATTTTTATTCGTATTTTTCTTGTATACACTGTAATTGACGTTTTTGCCCTATCGTGTACGTCGTAATCTTCTGTTCTGTAAATAAGTAAATATAAATAAATATCAATAAATAAATATAAAGGTATTGTTTCAAATCGGACACGTGTCCTAAATTGATCGGTGTCGAAGAAAAAAAACAAACTAAATAAGCCAACTGGGTATTCAAAAAGGCTTTTAAAAATTTAATACGAAAATCCCAGTAATCCGGTATTACGAAAAATGACCTGTCTATATATATATATATATATATATATATATATAATCAATTGAAAATTAGTTAAATCACAAATATTTATTTTCTTATAGAAAACACAAAGCTTTTCGGCATTTACGCCATTATCAAGTGAAACATTTTAAAAATCATAATTTTAAAAATATAAATTAAATATAATTACTCAAAAATATTTGATGGTTGGTGATTGTGAAAATATACTCCGAAAATGCTGTTCTGCTTCTGTTCTGTCTATTTTTTGATTTGTTGAAATTTAACATCAATATATTTGTTTATTAATTTTGTTTTTTTATATTAATTTTTCCTTCAATATTATTTTCCGGATTCCGTAAAAGTTGTATACTGGTGGAATTTTAAATTTTTCATTTACTGTTGCGATGTATGATGTCCAAAAGTAAAATATAAAATATATACAACTTTTACAGAACCCGGAAAATAATATTGAAGAAAAAATTAATATAAAAAAACAAAATTAATAAACAAACATATTGATGTTAAATTTCAACAAATCAAAAAATAGACAGAACAGAAGCAGAACAGCATTTTTGGAGTATATTTTCACAATCACCATCAAATATTTTTAAGTAATTATATTTAATTTATATTTTTAGAATTATGATTTTTTAAAATGTTTCACTTGATAATGGTGTAAATGCCGAAAAGCTTTGTGTTTTCTATAAGAAAATAAGTATTAGTGATTTAACTAATTTTCAATTGATTTTTATAAAAAATCACTACATTCCACATTATATTAAAATATATATATATATATATATATATATATATATATATATATATATATATATATATTTATCAAATCGAATCGAATCGTCGTCAAGTTCCATAGGACGTCACGATCGTTGATAAGTCAGTCACCTCATAAATCACTTTCTTCCACTGACACCTATCCACTAGCAACGTGTATGCTACTTCATAATTGCATTCCGATATAATATTTTATCTGACCATCTTCCGTGTGGTTTTCATCTTCGTCTTTTACCGGACGGTGTGACTTATATCAGTTTTTCCGGATGAAGTCGAAATAGCGCAAAATTCCTAGTCGTATTGTAGATACCACATTTCTCATCTATCTTCTGCAAGAATATGTTATTCGTGATTTTTCTCGGTCCACAATATTCTTGAGAGCCTCAGTCAACAAAGTAACTCGAAGGCTCGTATTTTCTTTTCTTCATTCCTATGAAATAATTCGCGGTCGTATGTAAAAATAGAAAAAAATCAACGACTTCACAATTGCGATCTTGGTGGCTATCGATACTTGAGAATGATAATTCTATATTTTACTTAATCTACGTATTGCTGCGCGGCTCGCATTTATTCTCTTCTTAATATCTTTCGAATATTACCGAACCTAACAGTTACTTCTAATCCATCAAGATTTAAAGAAACTTCAGTTTTGTTATCAACAGTTATTATGTATGTATTTTTTAGTGTGTTTATTTGTAGTACAAAGGTGCTATTCGTGGTCTATTTATGTCAGATTACTTTTTTTTTACCGTAGTTATTAACGCTAAGTCACATTAGGAAATAATTTGTCATTCGATAAAAAAAAATGTAATCTCTAACTTTCGTAGTAGTCTATCGTAAAATATTTTAATACATACATTATTAGCGTGAAAAATTAATGCTAATATCCGCTAGCTCAATTTTCTATCTTTTCTTATGTATAAGTGTAATCTTGCCAAATTCCGATACATATATATATATACATGTATATATATGTGTGTGTGTATGTGTGTGTGTATGCGCGTGGGCGGTATAGTTTATATAGGACACGAATTGCTATCCGATCACTATATAACACTTAATTTTATGACGAAGAAGACAGAAATAAACCAAATCTTTATAACATTTCATAGGAGTGCACCTACATTGGTTAAAATTAGTACCTCGATGATTGTGATGGCGAGTAAATAAATAAATATAAATATATATGTATGTATATATATATATATATAATATTTGCAATTTTCATGATATTTAATCGACACACGTCCAATATTAACTGTAATCATTTTTTTTTTAAATTTAATTTATGCTATTTGTATTTCTTGTTCTTTCTCTTTTTTGTAGTAGTTTTTTTTTTCAAATTTTCCTGTATGTTATCATCGTTAATTTTATACCTTGTTATTGTTATTATTATTATTGTATTAATACAATGTATTATATTTCACGTTTACAATTAAAATAAATTATATTTCTTCTACAGCCCTTCAAAATACCAACGTGTGATCCTTTATTCCTATATTTTAAATTTTGACGTAATTATTTAAACTTACTCATCTCTGCATGTCTCTTTAGTCTGCCTATATTAAAATTATTTTCTTCTTATTCATTTTAAAATTTCAATATTATATAGGTATGGGTAAACTGTAAGGATATAAAAAAAAAGAAAAAATTTTAACTTGTAAGCTTTAGTTCACGCGTGAAAACCCGGTTGCCTGATCAGAAAATACGGGCGTTCGATACGAAAATTTGACATGGTGTATTCAATTATGTAGTAGTGTACATATATATAAATGAAATATATTTTCTAATACTAAGTCAATGTTTCGAAGTAATTATGTGACGAAGTACTTTTAAAATTTGATTTTATGCCTATTTAATCGATTACAGAAAAGATAATTACTTTATAAAGTTTTTATCTATATAAATCCACCCATCTATCTACATATGCGTATGCCTATCTATACGTTTATATACCAGATAGAGAGAGTGAAACAGAGTGAATATATATTATATACATACATAGAAAAGTGGAGGGGGAGAAGAGTGAGAAGGAAACAGTGAGAATTTCAGTGTTGCTCTATTTCGTGTTGGAGAGAGGGGTCTTCAGTCGCAATATTCACTATATGGTACATTTAATTAATATATATTTTTATAATAAAGGGAATTTGGTTGACGTTAAAAGTTTAAATTCTGAAAAAAAAATCTGTGTCTCGGAGCGCAGGAAAAAAGTGAACTTAAGAACATTTTAACTAAATTTTGATATAGGTTTTTTTTAAATTTTTATACGTGTATATATATAAACACAGCACACACACACACACACACACACACACACACACATATATATATATATATATATATATATAAGAAGTTTGGTTTTCATAGTTACCATTCGACTATCGACTGAGTGTATAGCGTTGTCGGGTACATCTTAAAAGCACTTGAAGAAAAAAGTATTGTGCCGCAGTCTTCTTGAATGTGGCACAAGCATTCGACCGTGTATAGCACAATGGTTTGCTCTACAAATTAAGCACAGTGCTTCCAGGAAACCTCTTACAATTGCTCAAGTCAACTTAGAAAATACACGCTTCAGAGTAATTATATGAAGAAGCAAATTCAACATTTGAACTTATACATGCTGGTATATCAAAAGGCAGAGTCCTTGGACCTGTTCCGAAATACAAATGATATTCCAAGCCTCAGATGGTATTTTTACTGCCACCCATGCAGATGATACTGTTCATGGTAACTAAAGATACCCAAATAGAGACAATAAAATCAAGTTAAACGAACAAAAATCTATCCATGTTACATCACGCTTCGAACTATTAATGTGAATCACAAAATGGACATATGGAGCTCAATTGTGGGGTGTACTTCTACCTCAAACAGAACCATCATTCAACGTCAGCAGAATAAAATTCTTCGGACGCTGATTAACGAACGATGGTTCTAATGGAAGAGTAGCATTCATTATGATCTGAACATACAACAAATCGATTATGTCATTTACAACTTTGCAGTCAAACATGAACAGAAGCTGCATGGTCACACACCTTAACTGTACAGCAAGAGGTTACTGTATCAAACAATCCTACGTCCGATGTGGACATATGGAGTTCAAGTGGTGTGTGTGGTGTATTTTTGCCTCCAACAAAGCCATCATTCAGTGTCAGCAGGATAGAATTCCATAAGTTAACTGTTACTGGAACTAAGAATGATGTGAGACTCCTTAAGCGTACACATCCACTGGATCAATAGCTTCTATAAATCTTATATCCGTAATTAATATCTAGTTAATATTAGTGGAGCTGGTCGCAGGATCAGCAATTACTAATTATTTAACCCACAGATTAAGATTGTTAGTAATGTAACTGCATTCCTACAGGGCAGTTCCTTTAAACAGTTTGTAATTTTATCGAGGCCTGCTTTGTTGTTTTTTAATTTTTTTAATAATAATATTTAATTCCCTTAAGTCTGAGAGGGGCTGTGTATTCTAGATTAATATCAAATTTTGTGGTTCAATATTAAAATTCGAACGCAATACTTTTTATTCTGAGTTGTCCATGATCTCATTATCATTGGGAAATAGCGACGATAGGCAATGGTTAAAATTATCGGTGATGTTATTTATGGGTATATTATTTTTTAAATAACGGGATGTTATTACGTTTAAGTTTCCAAGAGCGATTTTGTAATTCGAACCCCAAGGTTTAACATTCTCTGACCAAATAAACGTTTCCAAGAGTTTAATTTGGATTGTTTTACTTTATATTTTAAAATCTTTTTATACTTATTATAAACGTCCTTACGTTCTGGTCTTAAGATGAAAATTTTTGTTCGCTGAGAGAGATAACGATGCTTTCTAGTTAGAATACTATAATATTTTATTTCATCCTTCCGCATATATAAAAAGAGATGTTAATACCATATGATAATCTTTTGAATAATAGAATATATTACTCCAGAAGTAATGATTATAAAAACTGCCTATAAAATGTGAAGAGTTTTAAAATATGTATATATATATATATATATATATATATATATATATACATATTTGTACATAGACGCTCATATGCACACACATATACACACATATACACACATATCTATAATATATTTATATTTATATATTTATGAAACTAAATTTAACAAGGATGCTTTCGACGTCGTTTGTATCGTTTTAACGCATGTTTCGAAACAAGGGAAATTCTTTACACTACAAGCATCATTTTTCTCTCTCTCTCTAAATTCGAGCCTACGTGCGTTAATATGTGTGCCGTGCTATCGTTTTATGAGCAACTTACACACGCACACACACACACGCATGGGCGAATTATTCCATCATTGTCGAAAATATCCGATCGTTATATTCCAAGTTTAGACATTAGCTTCCACGATAACAACGAAAAGTTGTAGCACAGGATGCGGCGACGTTTTATGTCTTTAGGAAAACTGAATTTTCCGTTATTCCCTCCGCGTGTTTCGAATTTTCGCCAAATATCCCCCGAAATGACCGCCGGTAGGTAAATGGTCATTTCGCGGGTGTCGAAAATTCGATCGACCATCCCTGATGGGCAAAATGGTTACCATAGAAACCGCACACATCGGACACGACACGACATCATTAAAAGGATCACCTTATCATAACTGTATTTTCCCAGCACATCAGTAACGGTTATACTATACAAAACACAACCATAACAATAGAGGTTCTCTCTCTAGCCTATATTTGCTATAATGAGGGGGTATACGCTGCTGCGTAACACTAGATGGTTACCTGCATTTTTACTGCCTTCATATATATATATATATATATATATATGTATGTATATATAATACAACTACACCGATCGACATAATGGAAGCTGGATATTACATATACCGAGTATAACCGGACATTCTAACTTCGAACTTAAAGTTCCACACGTATCACCCTTAACTTTACTGCACTCCCTGTACAATACTAAAAACGGACGCCATCTTCGTATACCATCTTAATATCTCGTTTACTGTATATATCTAGAATCCCTACAAAAAATGAAATAGAATGAAAAAAAAGTCACGATATATCGCAGATTTTTTCACTTTAATTCCGAGGGTTTTTTTCTTCTAGGAACTCGACTTGTTTACGTATAAGTTAGATTTCTTATACTGATTCTGGAAAAGCTTTCAAATGCTCGATAAAGTATTCTCGTAAACATTAACGATTAAGAATGTCGTTAGCGTTACGTTATATATATAATATATATACGTACCTACCGAACGATTATCTAAATTTAAGATTTACTTGCTATAAAATAGGATCTCCTAAATAATATTTATATACAAAATGCAAAATTATAAGTTTGTAGGATCAAAATTCCGTTACGAACGAAGCACACGTAGTTTACACTGAAGACGGACTATTGATATAGAATGAAGTACGGGATTCTGTAACATTACAAGGAAGCTAACTATAGATGTCGAAGTGAAAAGCAGATAGCTCGATCAAAACATTTTAAAATATTTTTTTTATTTTACTTTTTATTTAAAATCTGCACATAGTAAAAAATCGGATACTGTTGAAAGGCCATTGACCAAAACTTAGGGCATATCTAGTAGGAAGTTTTAAGATTATCTCTTCCGCAGTTTCTCTTCAACTAACGCGATGAAGCGAGTGGCATATTAAGAGTTGTCAGTTGTAGGATGATTAGTGTCATTTCTTAGTCTGCTGAACAAGAGGTTGTATCTTTTTTTTTGCGGTGTGGGCTACTTCTGCAACAGTTGGTATCCGTAAGTTTGAACGTATAAATTGATTTGACACTAACCAAGGAGCGTCTATAATCTGGCGTAAAATTGTCGATTTCATTGATTTTAAGCGCCGTATGTTAGCTGGATTAACAATGCCATATAGTTCAATGCCATAAGTCTAAATCGATTTTACGACTGAGTTGTACAGTAATAGTTTTTGTTCTCAGCCGATAGCTTTGACTGTTTTCTAAAAAGGCGCTAGATCAGATCACATCCGTACATCCTTAATTTGATTACTAATGTGTTGATTCCAGGTAAGTTTTTTGTATCAAGACACAAACTACGGTATTTAAAATGGTTAACTTGGGGGCGATGGCTGTTCTATCTAGAAGGACCGCCGACGTCAACCCTTAACTAAGAGTAAAAGTAATGCGGTTGCTTTTAGTTTGATTAGTTTTCATCTGATTAACCGAAAGTGAATCATAGTTAAGTGGCCCTGAAGTTTATTAGTAAACCGGTTTAGAATGGGATGAGAGAATACTCAGCAAAAGTGCACGACACCGTATTTTTATTATTAACCGGTATGTCTGTAGTATAAAAACTATACACCGAAGGACTCATAATACTTCCTGGTGGAACTCCTGCTTGAATAGCGTAAACTTGCGAGATGGTTAAATAGTGTGATGGATGAATGATATGCCTCAATTTGAAGAGGATTCTAGGGTGCCGAAAGGTCTCTGAAATACCCGGAAAAATAGCTGAGCAATACTGTTTCCGCTCTAGTACTGTAGAGATATTGCTAACAACACAGTGGCATTGTCGTATAGCTGAATGATTATACCGGAATCAAAATTGGTGATAAGGAATTATTCCCTTCTTTTCTGAGGATGGGTATATTCGGAAAAAAAAATTACTAACCACAGTAAATAGACTGTACATAGGTGAGATGGTTTATTAGGTTTTAATATAATTATTGAAAATTTCCGTAATAAAGGATAATAGTTTATATCGCCAGTAAGCAATAAAACTAGTTTGTTTTTGGTAACAGTTGCGTGATCTCTAATGTAGTAAGGTCAAATCTGGTGCCTGTTTTTTTTTTTTTTTGTCAATTTCATGACTTTGTTTCAGATTTAGGTACGTTAGACACAGGGAGTGGACGATTCAAATATTGAAGAACCCTATTTACATATAGGTCGACTTGCACATTCCAGTAGTATGCGGTGTAATTGAAGTATTACATGTTGGGCATTTTGGAGCAGGTGTATTGTTCGGTAGATATTGTGATGTAAGTAGGCCTATTCGTAATCTAGTTATAGCTACTTCGTTGCGTCTTTTATTTCGTTCTGTGATTTTCCTAAAATTGGTTTGATTTGAAAAATATGTGTGTGAGCGCTCTCACAGTATTCCCGATATAAAGCGTTGACTTTTTTTGTCTTACGATTGAGTAGAGATCATTTGCGAGTGTGAATGTTATCATTTTTATGTTTTTTAATTTTGTTCTGGTGGCTTTATCAACTATTTCATTTCCTGCGATTCCCGAATGCGCTGGAGTCCAAAGGAACACTATTTTTTTTTTTTTTTTTGTATGAGTTGAATTTTATGTTTACAATATCGTAAGTTATTTGTGTATGTGTATATTATATAATAATCTATGAATGCTGGATTTTCAACGTGCGTGTTAAATACGTTACTTTTCTATCGAATAAGCTTGATAATAACTTACACGTTCGCCTAAACTTTCAGAGTACCGTAGTTACGAAATTATGTCGATCCTCTTTCAGAAAATCAGTTTTTTTCCTAATTTAACGCTGCGACTTTTAATACTGAGGATACTTTAACACTTTTGTGTCCATTGTTCGAGAAATATTTTCCCCCCGACAAAAGTTAACGAGAACAATATGGCAATATTACGAAAAATGTTCTATGTCAAATTATCTTCAAAACGCGTAAAAAATCTTTCAACTTACGCATAAATTTAATTTTAAATATCGTTGTTTCGTGTATTCCTGTAATAAATAAATATAAATAAAATAATTTTTTATCCTTTCTTCTCATCCAGAGCTTACCAGCGCGTGGTCATTTACTATGATCTTTCGAATTTTTTAATCTACGGTCGTCATCTGCGAAGACCGGTGTAATCCAGACACGTCGACAAGATCAGTCGTTTGTTCGTTTTATAATCTCCACGAACCGATCGCCGATCGTCCTTTCAATAAAACTTCACCCGTATTTTTCCTCATTCATATGTTTGACTTTAAGGTTGATGCTACCGATGAACGTACTATCTAAGAATTCTATTCGCGTCACTTTTGGACACGCGCGTACACGTAATTTTTTATACATTTGTATTGCCTTCAATTTTTGTTCGCAATTTTAACCATGCGAGTATAATTTTGCTCGGCGAGTATTTCATTCGGGTATACATGAAGAAATTTGATTTTTTGTTTTTATATTCGTTCGTTATCCAAGCTCGACGTATTATTTTTATCCAAATGGAACGTTATTTTATTATCCGACCATTAGACGATTTTATTTAGCGCCGCTTAGTTGACTTTCTTTAGGCTTTGTTGCGTCGCCATCATTATCAAGTAATGTATCTTCAATTTGTATCGTATGGTAACTAATTAAATATAGCAGCTGACCAATTACACTCGTTTGAAGAAAGTCTGATTTGCATATATAATGATTCTTTCCATATAACTCGGAATCTTCTAAGTACGATTTTATAACGTTGTGAGTTGGTAATAATTTTTTTTAAAAATATATTTGTACATTATTCTCATTATTAAATGCTTAACATCGAACAAGACAGCAGAGGGGTGGCTCTTTTCTTCTTGAATGTATTTCTTCGATTTTATTAACTAACCGGTATGTTTGTAGTATTGTCAAATGTCGGCGGTTCGTAAAACAAATTGATGATTTGGTTCTTCGTGAGCTTTTCACGGTAGGAGTTTATAAAGTAATATTTATCTGTCGGAAGAGACACTTTGAAATAAAGATACAATCGACTTGTTCTACAATAAAACTGATTCGATAATTTAATAACTTTTGAGTATTGGTAAGAGTTCGTCGTAACAATTAAAAGTATTTAAACGATTTATTTATTAAATTAAGTTATTCGATGCGCTTTTTTATTACTTAGTAGTTGTTGCTGCGGTACAGAACACGAGTAGGAAGAAAAAATCATACAGAACACGAGCAGGAAGAAAAAATCATTTTTCAGTACGATGGATATATATATATATATATATATATATATATATATATATATATATATATATATATACAGTAAAATCCGCTTAATGTGATCGCAAATGTCCGAGGGGATATCGATAACATTAAGCGGCTGATAACATTAAGCGAAAAAAAAATCGAGTTGAAAAAATTTTTTTTATTGCACGTACATATATCACATACTTGATTCTAGCTTTGAAGTACATACCACAAAGTGCGTTTGATAAAATAGATACGTAGGTTAATATGATTAGGCATTACTTACCCTTCGGAAGGTAACGTGTCAAAGAACTTTGTTTCAAATTCTGAACGAGTAAATTTTTAACAAGTTTTTCTGACGCATAAGTATCATTGAAATTATCAACAGTGCCTCTGCACTGCACAAATCGTCGAATGGTTGCGAGGGCATCTATAACTTCTTTGTGAGAGGGTACACTATTTTCATTTTCCATTTCCTCCTCTGATGATGAAAGCTCTTCGTCGTCGTGATTTAAAATGTTGTCGCATACATCTTTTTCAGTCACAGGAGCAGCAGTAGTCAAATTGGAATCAATATCGAGCCATTCTTCAAATTCGACTTGCAACAAGTCATCGGGAAAAGGGAGTTCACAAAGCACTTCGACCTGTTCTGATTTTGGAACGAATCCTCCTTTTTTGAAGCAGTTAGAAATTGTTAATTTAGTAACTGAATCCCAGCCATGCTTCAAGAGATGGAGAGCTGATAGTATCAACTTCGTTATATGCATAATTGTAGGTACACATTCAATGAAAGAAGATAAGAAACGAGATTTATTGAAAAACCTACTACATTACGTGCTCTGATTGCGATAACAATAAACGACGTCTTGATCACATAAAAGGGGGAAATTTGTGTGTAAAAAGGACAAGAAATCGGGACCGAAGCATTTTGATAACATTAACCGAATGATAACAATATCCGGCTTCACATTAAGCGGATTCTACTGTATATATTGGTAGCGTGTACTGCTGCTGTGGTTAGAAGTACCAGAAAGTAATTATTGGGTTTATATGGAGTTGATCGTATTTCGGAGAAATTTAAAAACTGCTTGTATATTTAATTGCAAATAAATTGTAGAAGTCGGCATGCGGAGTATTGCGTGGACATTTAAAAAATAAGTGCCGGAGTGTTGAGGGTGTGTGGACGTGATAAGTTTTATTTATAGATGCAGCGTTACAAATGCGGAAACCAGCTAGACCTGTTCTTTTATTATTCTTAATTCCTCGATATATTCATAGATAACCGTGATTAATAGTTTCCGGATAGAGCCATTTTCTCCATACTACTTCCATAGCTTTTTACATCTCCTCGTATTTGTTTTATGTATTTCTGCCTCGGTCTTCTTCCTCTTAGTTCCTTCTATTATTTTTGCTAGGTGTTCATTGTTTCTGTATACAACCGTGTTTTTTTTTTCTACCGTGTAAAAAAAAAGATCTTCAAGCAGGAGAATACGTAGCTCCAAGGCGATAATAGAATAACATTCCACAGGGTCGTAAACGATTTTATTTCTTCCGTACTTAATCGAAAGATTCGAATATAGGAAGGAGTTAATGGATATTGTAAAAAAGCGGCTGGCTCTCTGTTTTGTCTTCTATTTGGTGAAAAACTTGTGCGAGACTCGGGATGATCCGAATTAAAATTAAGATCAGGGTTACGGTATGAGAGATTCGAGATTTCTAAAGCAACAGAGTGTAATTCGAGTTGAAACACAGCGACGGAAGAAGAACATCGTATTAGAAGATTTTTGTGGTTTTCAACGAGAACGGCGGATAAAGGCATCCTATAGTTCTCGGCAATACCGAGTATCGAATTAATTTACCTACTTTATAGTTTTACTTCTTACAAATCATCGTGTGCTGTTCTTCTGTTTTCGTCATTAAAATCATTATCTTTAAAATATACATTTCGTTCGTTAGTTCTGTTTGAAACTAAGGTCGATTCGTCTGATTCAACGTCCATAATGCGATATTCTAGCTGACCGTCGACTAATAACGTTTTAATAGCATTATATAATAATAATAATAATCGCGATATTGAAAGGGTTATAAGCGCAAAAATAATGAAAATTTTGTTTGTTAAATAAGCCCCTTTATCGTGATTTATAGGTATCGTATTTCGCGGAACATAGCCTAATTACTGTTTCAATATCGCACGTGTTGGGGGTATTACATATGCGTGACTCTATAATAGCAACGACCGTTGATATAATCAAAAATATGTACATTTTGTATTTATATATATATATATATATATATATATATATTCGAATTTTATTTAAAATGTCTAGCAGCATACATTTCTACTTTCCACGATCGAATATGACTATTCGCAAATAACGCCCCACAGTTTACCATTATACCGTGAAGTGGAACGACACGTCGCTAGAGCCGAGTAATTTGCAATATAATTTCATTTATATGTTAGTGTGCGTTCATGTTCCGCGCTATTATTTGTATACGAATCGCATATTAATGTAGTCATATACGAATTCTTAAAGTAATGATCAAATCGTTTTATACATGTATATATACATATATATATGTAAAATATACGATGATAATCGTACAAGTAAACCGAATGAAAGGCCAATAATAATGATTATTGACGCGTATCCTATGTGTACATTCAAAAGCCGAGCATTTCTTTATACTTCTTTCTACGACAGTGGAAGTGAAACAGACGATCGTGTGCCTCGATTGGGAAAATAGATTGTTTTATTTTCTTTTTTCTACACCCCGCGACTGCAACTTTCTCCTTCGCACCAGAAATATCTCCGTCATTGTTCGAATATATCCACCTGCTTATTTCCTTTCTCTATATCGTATTATTCCATTCGAAAGTCAAACAGAGAAACGAACTTTCGAATTTATTTCATTCCGGCTCTGTAGGCAACACACACATCTTTCTCTGTCTGGAATCTTCTTCTGTTTTTTTTTTCCGTATTGTGCCGCGGCTGATGACATATTTGATACACTTACATATTTCGCTTGATTTGAATAATAGAATAAACGTGACGTCATAACGCTAACTCGGTTCGAGTACATTTCGCTGTTGCAAATTTATCCCTGCCAAAACGATGATCAACCAACAACGTTCTCTTTCAACATGTTGACATTCTCCAAAGAGTTCCCGGTACACGTGTACATACATATATATATATATATATAATATATGCATGTATGTATATAATGTTACTTATACATTATTCGTCATTGCAATTTCTAAATGTCGTTACCGTAATAATGCTAACATGTTTTTCCTGCTCCAATTCATTCGAATTTTCTACTCATTTCCAAATATACTTCATTTCAAGTATCATTAATTTGTTCGCGTGCTGGTGCGTACACACGTTATATTTAAATTTGCCTTTCTAAAAATATAATCTTAGGGTATAGTTTATTGAAAAAAAACCAAATAAAAATATTTTTTGACCTAAAATCGTGGTTGTAACGAAAAAATTCGGAGTCTCGAAAAGAAAAGCGAATAATTTCGAAAGTTGCACTTTTATTTAAATTGATTATAATGGAAATGAATATAAATCGATTTCGTGGCTACGAGAAAGCATTTGATATCAGCGCGATCAACTAATAGACAATAATTAGGAACCTCCGTTGGCACCCCAAACAGTTGAGCTGATTCTAGGGAAAGGTAAAAGCATTTACTTCGACGTCCAACATAGAGTACCATGCGTTCTTTCATCTCTATTATTTAACCGATATGTCGAGGATATGTTGAAATTAGCTACCAATAGGAGTGAAGATAAATCAGAGAATTATTAATAATCTGATGCGAACGATGTGACGATTCTTGCAAATGATGAAAAATAACTTCAACGCCTTCTTAATAAACTGATCAACCGTCGGTAACTTATATAATTTAAAGATAAATGTAAAAAAAAATACAACAGAATGGATGATAACCAGCAAATTACCATAACAAAGTCTCTATTAGAATTAACAACATCCGAAACAGACATTCAAATACTGGAGAACCTATAGATACAGAAATAAAAATTCGATGTAATTACGCTCGGATTTACCAGTATGCGGAGTCTCCTCTGTAATAGTTCCTTACTTTTAATACATATATCCGATCTTATTTATATGGAATCGAGCCGGCAACATTAAACAAAAGGTAAATAAATCGATTAGAATATGTAGAGATTAGAGAAATTTTTAATTAATTTTTTTTTTTGCATACAATCTATCCTAGATGGATAATAAGTAGCACTGTTATATATAGAATATTAATAGATGTCCGACGACAGTCATTCTTTATTTGAAGAACATTAATTAAGATTCGGCTACCTAACTCCACTTGCGTACGTCTTTTCAGACGTTGAAAATGAACGCTGTTATCCTTGAGATCGGCTGCCAGTGGATTTACATGGCTGTCGCTGTGGATTTTGAGAGTTTCCATTACAGTTGGCATGTGAAGGTCCTTATGAAGATCGTCGTTACGAATATACCACGGGATAATGCTGCGCAAGACCTTTGCCTGAAAACGCTGAAGTATTTTTATTCGCGAATCGCTAGCTGTTCCCCAGATTTCTATTCCGTAGGTCCATATTGGTTTTAGAATGACTTTATATAGTAGAAGTTTATTTTCTACAATATAAAGTGATGAATATAACCAGCTCATACTTCTCAGTTTCAGATCCAGTTGTTTCCGTTTGGTCAGAATACGATCTTTTCAAGTCAAACGTTGATCTAAATGCAGTTCTACATATTTTATTTTATTTACTGTTGGAATCCTTCTTCCATTTAACCGGATCATCATATTTGCAAATTATTTATTTAATCTAAAAAAGATTAGACTCATTAACTGTAATTTTCCGCAGTTTAAACCACTTCTCCAACTGGCAGAAGATGATTCTGGAGATGCGTAGTAGCAACTGTTAGATTACAGTCAGTGGATAATATCGGTGTATCGTCCGCAAACATGGCTGTAGTAGTGTATCTGCGGAAAATCATATGTATATATCTGGTATAACAACGGACCGAGTACACTGCCTTCAGGCATACCCGAACTTATATGTTTGTGATCGAGCACCGTTTATATTAACTTGGAAGTATCTATCTATTAAGTATGATTGTAATATAGTACTGGTGTGATAAGTTTTAGCTTGTATAATAGACCCGTATGCCACACTCTGTCAAAAGCTTTCTCAATGTCGAGGAACACCGCAGGACAAAAAATGTTTGTTTTCGAAACTACCGTTGATTAAGTTAACTATTCGATGAGTCTGCTCTACTGTGCTGTGTTTGTTTCTGAAATCAAATTGCCAATCAGGTATTTATCATCGAGAACCTTATTCTTTTCAAAATTAGTTTTCAAGCAATTTTAACATATTCGGTAGTAGGCTGATGCGTTATGATGTGACCAGTTCTTGTGCCTGGCTTCTGCCGCATAATTATAGATGCGAATTTCCACCGGATAGGGTAGTGACCATTACGGAGAATCGCGTTAAAAATGTATGTTAGGAGGACTATTGCTTTCGGTTGCAAGTTTTTAAACATTACTGTGGTTATTAAATCATAACCGGGTGATTTTTTTGGTTGAAACTATTTTCGTATACATGCTTTCACTTCCATTGGTGATACAGAAGTAATAGGTGGGCACATCTGAAATGGTGTTTTCAAATAGTTGTAGATATTTTCCTCTTCGGGGGTTAATGTACTGTAATTATCGTGATAAAAAATTTTGCAGAGGTATTTACCGAATGCCTCCGATTTTTGTTGATCTGCTCTTGCCCATTGGTGATTTTCCATTATAATTGGTGGACACTGAGATACATGATATTCTTTACAGCGCTCCATAGAGAATAATCTGTATCTGCCGTTGGTGTAAGATTTGTTATTCATGAAAAACTTCGTCTTTTATCATTTTCGGATGACTCGTTGTTTTTCTATCCGACTTATTTATCGGAGTAGCTAAAAGTGCCGATCGATATCTTCTTCAGTTTTTAACGGAATATCGAGATCGATTTCACTTTCAGCCATCTGCTGAAAAACATGCCAATTATTAGTTTTCTTGTTTGTTAATTTTGCTGTAATTGGGATCTGTATCACTGTGCTGCTGAGGTTTAATATTTTTGGCGAGTGATCAGACGTTCCGTCCATGGACGAATCAACTAGTGTCTGACTCAGATTAATTGCATTGCTGACGAAGAAATTCAACAAATCAGGAGGTTTATTTATATCACTTGGCCAGTATGACGGTTTTCCGTCTAACAAGCACTGATATTTATTTTTGAATAGACACGAATATAACTGTCTTTGGTGTTGTTTAAGCGAGAGCCAAATGATGTATGTTTGGCATTGAAATCTCCGTTAATTATGAATTTGTTTCCAAGACTTCTACTCATCAAAATGTTCTTCCTTAATGTTGTGCCTAGGGGGACAATAAACCGATGACACTGCAATATAGCCTAAAGTTGTTTCGATGGTTACAGTGGTTGCCTGTAGATATGCTTCAGTAAAGTTGGTTATAGTGCTTCATTGATGTTTTTATTATAACAGCCGTACCTCCGTGTGCTTTACCATCTGGATGTTGAGTATGGTAGACTGTATAACGCGGTATTTTAATAAAGATCTTGTTTGTAATGTGTGATTCAAATATCAACAGAATATCAATTTTGTTACTTATAATAAATGCCTCAACTTCATGACAATACTGTGCCAATCCGTTTATGTTCCACGTAGATATTCTTAATAGGCGATTCATTTAGAAATTTATTTAAGACTGTCGATAGCAAATTCATCATGCTGTTTAGTTGTATTAATTGGCTAAACATGCTTTTAAATTCCAGCAGTATTTCCTGGAGTTGATTGTTAATACTATTATTCCGATCGTTATGATTTGACGTTGCTTGAAGCGCCGTTTGTTTTCTTATTGAGTCTAATAAAACAGTGTTAAAAGAACGTTTAAAATTATTTTTAGGTTTTCTGAAAATGTCTATATTGAATATTTGTGGGAAATCTGTAGCAGTTGGTTCAATTTTATTTTGATACGGTTTATTGTGATTTTTGTACCTTTTATTTAACAATTCTCCGTATACCGGTACAGCCTTTGTAATTTGCCGGGTGATTGCCTTCATCACAGTGTATATGTCATGCTGTCCGCCACACTTAAAATGAATGGCAGCGCGCAATATGCTTTGCTTTGGTCAAATGGCATCGAGTACACTGTATTATTCCTTTATTCTTATGCGGCGGTTCCACCTTTATTTTCATATTCAGCCGGTACTGCATATCGTATATCTGTTTATTGTTACCGTTAGGTTCGAGGTCTACAAAAAACATTGGTAAAGGTTGTTTGGTTTTTTCTCGTCGCACATTTATTGTTTCTCGTTAGAAATCCCTGTTTGCTTAACACTTCTTTGATTTCCCCTGGCGGCATAGTATGGTGTAGATTTTTAATAACGACACGATACGCTCGTTCTAATTGATAAGTATGATAAATGATATCTTTCAAATATCTGATGACTTGTCGATAACTGCATTGTTTATACTTTTAACTTAATTTTTTGGTCATTGAAGGCCTTACAAGTGAATTCAACTTGGTTTATGATGGAAGAGATACACGGTTCCGTATGTTTATAATTGATTACCCCGTGCAGGAATATGGGGCATTGGACTTCTTGTTACGTCGATTTCCCGATCACATCCAGTTCTTGTTTGCGTATCCAACATATGAATGTCACAAATTTCTTAAAGGCCAAAATATATTTCCTTTTACTTCTATATCGGGAGAAGTTTCAGGAGTTTGTACTCGAGTGCGTTTTCTGGGTGATATAATTTGCCATGAATTTGTTGTTTAATAGGGGGGGGGCGTTTTATGTGATAATTAATGTGCGTAGATTGGCATGTCGGGTGCGTTACCTGTGTTGTTTGCTCGTTATCAACATTCATGTTGACATTACTAGAACCATTACGTACGATATTATTCGGTGAATTCATTTAATTCCTTTCATATTCGTAATATGGATATTTGACATTATCGCTACTCTGTTGCCAGCGGCATATTTATTATCATTACTATTATTACTATTTTTACTGACTATTTTTACTGTTAGTATTATTGGTAATGTTATAACATTTGCGACCGCGACCGTACAACTCGACGAAGATGCGACGGCGCCATTCGTCTTTGTCATATTAAGCCGTGTCGCTATACGCGACAATACAATAAAGATAAAAAAGATTTATCTATTCTATAGAATATGAATTATAATTGGAACGAACTTACTGATCAGCTGGCTGCGATAATAACTATTAAAAGTGATTTAGACAAAACGCGATAACACAACCGATAAACTCGACGAGAGATTTGCTATCCATTTTGAAAATAGCACGCATAAAGACATCAAATCGAAAAATTGTAGAGATGGCCAGAATTGAGAGAATTCGAAGGAGAAAAAGTACTTTGGCCACTTTTTCATTTTTTCATACCGACTCTTAGGTCATCAACGCAATGGATCTGTTTGAGTAACGGCAGAAGTGTAATTATAAGAGATAAATAAAAAAACTACCGTAACTAATTATCCGAGGTCAATTAGACGGTAAAAAAAAAGTCGAGCAAGACGAAAAACATACTGATCGGATAACATCGAGGAATATACCGAACACATGTTGTCAATACAAAAACTCTAGCAAGAAGCTGCAGAAAAGAACTTTTGATTGCCATACGTGATCGTAGTAGAGTAGGGCGTAGGAAGAAAAATGAAATATACGCGATAACTATTCGCAATTCGGTCGGTAAATAATATTTGAACGGTTAAACACGTGTATTATTTATTATATTATTCGTCCAAAATTCGAATGTAACATCGTTTATTACCGTTAATGTTTACTTCGTTATATAAGTTACACTTTTCCAGAGAGGATTAAATAATGAATTTTTACCCGGTCAAACTTATCGTCAATGCTAAACGATGGGTGCACTTTTAATTAACCAGATGTCAAACGGTTATTTGGAATCGTACTTTTCACCTCCGGACGATATTTTAAATATTTTACGAGCAACGGAAGAATATTTGAAATGGTATTTTATTTATTATCATTATTCTTTATCGAGTTTGGCTAACTACGGACAGCGGGGAAACATTATACACACGCGACTTCAATTTATTATATTTTTTTTCATTACTCTTTCATTCGAAGGGAATTTTCATCGGCCCGTATTTTTATTTTAATCCAGTTTTTCTTCAAACCCTACGAACGAACTGAAATTTATTTTCCTGCCCCTTATTTCCCGTTAAGAGATGCTCAATATTTCACTTATATAATCTACGGGACGCGATTCCCGTCGAAGAAATCCAAAATTCTTTTCGTAATCAATTTCCATTTATCTACACGTCTTTCCTCGGACATACTTACTTTGTTTTTTTAATGATTCATTCCTTTACAGGAATCCATTGTTAAACATTCCGCTTACGTTGAAGAAATAATGAAGGTTACCGAAAACTTGCCGTAAAATAATAGGGAAAAGTAGTCAACAGCGTATGCAGATGAGAAGGTGTTAATTGTAGAAACAGAGGGACAGAAGATGCTGGTTATGAAGGAAAAAATGTTTGAATAAAGATAAATACGTGAAAAACCAAAATAATGAAATTTAGACAAGTAGTACCGATGCAAAAATTAAAATTGACAAGGAATGGATAGAAAGTTAAACGGATATATCTGGGAGCGATAATTATAAATGATGAAGTGAAAGAAACAAGAGCGAAAATTGCAACGGCGAAAGAAGCTTTCATAAATCTGGAAAACGTACTGAAGAACGGAAATTTTGTCGATGGAGCTAACGATAAGAATTGCGCAATGTTACGTGCGGGCTGTTATGCGACCGAAACGTGAGTTATTAACGTCAAAGGCAAAAGGATGTTGGACGCATTCGAAATAAGGATATCATGGACAGATCTCATCTCCAATAAGAATGTGTTAAAGCGATGCGACATAGACAAACTGACTACAGTAGGAGACATTACGAAAAGAAAATTGAAGTATATAGATCACAAGCTCTGCTGTTTACGTTGCCAGTAGAAGGAACAGAACTTGGAAAAGCAACAACAGGAAGGAAACGAATGGAATATATAACACCAAAAATTCAATAGAGCCGGAGAAGTGGTAGCTGCAGTCAGGAAAATATGAAAAATTCCCTCGATGCGCAACCTGCTTTGAAGGAGATTCAACTTGATGATATAATATACATATACGTGTGTGTGTGTACTTGTGTGTTTTCATTATAAAAAACTGCCGTACTGAAATAGGTTATATTTCATTTTGTCGAGATCTCTACGTTAATAATTTTGGATGATGGAAAATATTTCTATAAGTTAAGCGAATACTTACAAATTTATTTCTGAATTCACAGATATACATACACACACACACATATATATATATGTATAAATTTTATACTCATTAGACGAACAGACGGACAGATATTATAGGTATATTATAAAGGAATTAATTGGCATGATTTTCTCCGGAATATGCAATATATTTTATTTATATATTTTTAATATATACGTCTGTTTGAGTGTGGGTATACGTGTGATATCTTCTTTAATCAATAGCATCCTGTCACAATGGTCTGCCGCCGGATAATATACCGCTATGCTATATTACTGGAAAGAAAGAAAGGACTTACGATGTCAATCGTGATGCTGTTAATCAAACATAACGGCCGATTAGTCTCGGGCTGATTTCGATAAACTAATATGGCTGATCTGTTCTGTTATGGTACATGAAATAAATGTAATATTCATTTGTGGACGAGACGCTTTAATTAAAGATTTGTCAACTGTGGTACAATGTCGTTTACTTTTCCATCCATATCGTCCGTGAAACGAACTAAATTTGTGAATATAGTCATGATAAATATAATAATAATAATAATGATGTAATTAATATATATATATATATATATATATATATATATATATATATATATATTAAGACGGTTACAGCGGGAAATTTCGGCTGATAAAATAATTCGATACGGCGTCTTCTTTATACGTGGCTAGATTAAAAATTTCGAATGTCATATTTTTTTTTGTTTGTTTTTAATCCATTCGAAATTTAAACATTTCCCCTATCGTAGTAGAGTACCGGAGATAACTTAATTTTTTCCTTTAAATCAAACGTGTCCTTAATTAACTGCTTCGGTAATTATAAGATATCCATATCGTTTTCGTCACATCGATATAGCCTTGTCTACGAATAGAGAATTATCGGTAAAAATATTTCGTTACGGTTTGAAAATAAAATATTTATTTATAAAAGGCGGTAGGTTTAAATGTTGTATAATCGAGGATTTGTTCCGTAATTAGTCGTTAATACTTGGCACGTTATTTTTATTATTATTTATATCAATATAGATTTGCCATCTCTCGTACATTATTAGCTTTTCAACTGTACATTTATAAGTAATTCTAAATGAATTCCGGAGTTGTTGTTATATGTTGCAATCTTAAAAAATAATCAATATATACGAGTTATTGCAGTACTTTTGTATGGAATGGAACCGTGGACCTTTTGAATGTGAGCACCGTTAAACGTTCAGAAGCTACAGAAATGTGGCTTTTTCAGAAGGCTATTAAGAATTTCGCGGACCGGAAAAAGTATCAAATAAAAATCTATCGAAAAGAGCTTGCGTACAAAGAGAGCTCGTAAAAAATATTTTTTAAAAAAAAGTAGAAAAACTACATTTCTAAATTCTAAAAGGACAAAAGTACGACATTTGACGCCTCCAATGCTGCAAGAAAAATTCATGGAGAGAAAACTTCAAAGGAATGGACATTAATAATAACGGTGGAAAGGTAGCGAGAGAGACATTATTTAGAATAGCCTATATACAGTGTACGGCATTAAAATTAGAAGGACGTGATGTAATTCATGCTGGTCGTCTTAAATTATGGACGATTTATAGATTAACTATGTAAATTCTGGTCGGATAGAGTTGGAAATTATCGTTATTTTATATAAACGCGTTGCGATATAATTTTTGAATATTATGAAATCTACGAATTCGCGGGTAGAAAACTTCGAAGGAATGGAAAGAAAAGAAGAAGAAAACGTATATTTCAATAAATTACAAATTAAAAACAAACAGAAATTTTTAAAAGTGGGTACCGTTACAAATAAAAACTTACCACAGTAACAATAAACGTAAGAGAAGAAACATGAATTTTTAACGAATGAAGATTCAACTTAAGTATATACTAAATGCAGGAAAAATTAATGCTAAAAAACCACCTGCGAAAATATGCAAAGCAATACCGTTGAAATTAGCGATAAATAAAATGATAACGATAATAAACAAAAATACTTAATACTATTAAAACAAATATTAACAATTATTAATATTTAACAGGCTAAACCAAATTATGTTTCAGCCTGCGATGCTTGAGTAACATTAATAATAACGGTAGCGAGAGAGAGAGAAATTATTTAGAATAGCCTGTATATAGTGTACGGCATTAAAATTAGAAGGACATGATGTAATTCATGCTGGGGTCGTCTTAAATTATGGACGATTTATAGATTAACTATGTAAATTCTGGTCGGATAGAGTTGGAAATTATCGTTATTTTATATAAACGCGTTGCGATATAATTTTTGAATATTATGAAATCTACGAATTCGCAGCTAGAAAACTTCAAAGGAATGGAAAGAAAAGAAAGAAAAGAAGAAAACGTATATTTCACATAAATTACAAATTAAAAACAAACAGAAATTTTTAAAACTGTGTACCGTTACAAATAAAAACTTACCACAGTAACAATAAACGTAAGAGAAGAAACATGAATTTTTAACGAATGAAGATTCAACTTAAGTATATACTAAATGCAGGAAAAATTAATGCTAAAAAACCTGCGAAAATATGCAAAGCAATACCGTTGAAATTAGCGATAAATAAAATGATAACGATAATAAACAAAAATACTTAATACTATTAAAACAAATATTAACTCTCAGTTCAATTCGAAACATACAGAATAGACACGAACATCAGCATCCGTTCGCGAAAACTATACTAGAAAAATCGTTTATCTATAAGCGACAAATTGTACTTGCGTGGATACCCGGACATCGCAATATTGGTGCAAACAATGAAGCTGACACAGCGGCAGCAGATTCATGTAATATAACGCCGGTTCCGGTCATACCAACGACATGTAAAGATATGACGATCCATATCTGGAACAAGATGAAGTCGATAGCAATGGAACGATTCTCCATCCTCCCTTATTACGATCGTAACATCGCAAACCCGATAATGCAAACATCCAGACGGAAAGATGTGGTCCTCTTTCGCGTTCGGTCCGGACACACACGTCTTACACACCAGTTCCTGTTCACCAGGGAAAATCGGCCTACCTGTCCTGCATGCAATACTCCTCTTACCATCACTCACATCCTAGTTTCCTGTCCAACATATACCTTTCAACGTCAGCTTGCTGGCCTTCCTCTCAACCTTCCCAACATATTACAACGCACTTCATCCGCCGAGACTAAACTTCTCCTCTTCCTTAAAATCACAAACATCTTTCCTCTAATCTAGTTTCTTACACCTTTCCTTCCGTGCCTCTGGCCTAAGTAGCAGGATACGGTACGGTCACAAATCAAAAAAGAAGAAGAAGAAGAAGAAGAATATTAACAATTATTAATATTTAACAGGTTAAACCAAATTATGTTTCAGCCTGCGATGCTTGAGTAACATTAATAATAACGGTAGCGAGAGAGAGAGAAATTATTTAGAATAGCCTGTATATAGTGTACGGCATTAAAATTAGAAGGACGTGATGTAATTCGTGCTGGGGTCGTCTTAAATTATGGACGATTTATAGATTAACTATGTAAATTCTGGTCGGATAGAGTTGGAAATTATCGTTATTTTATATAAACGCGTTGCGATATAATTTTTGTATGAAATCTATGAAATCGTTTGCTAATTCGTGTGCGACGGATTAACCAAAATATCGTCCTGTTCGTAAGTTTCGGAATAACACGTTTAGGAAATAGTCGCAGGGGCGGATACGAACGATTTTTAAAAGTCTTTCGAAATCTGTCAGAAAATATAATTCGAGCAAATTCGTACCTGTCACATCGTGTATAACATCTACAACGATGCGACTGTAATAATAATAGTAATAATAATATAAATAACGGTAATCATGAAAATTGTTAATAATGATGATGATGATATAATAGCAACAATCGTTTTAGTGGGTTTCGGCCAATAATAATAGCGTTTCATTTTTTTCGAGTTGATATTTTGACGGGTAGATGTCAATTTTTTCATAGCCGGTAAAATATCTCGGACACGCTCTGTATAATACCTTGAACCGGGAGAATTATAGGAAGATGTGTGCCGATATCAACGAAAGTAACAAGGGGAAATTGTTCAGCAACAGCTTTACGAAGCTCCTCAATTATCGCATCTTTGTCGTCGTCGTTTGTCGGGATTCAGATTGCATATGCATCTAACGTTCGAAATATGTTTTATGTATACAGCGTATACATAAAAAAGATATATATACATAATTCTCGATTGGTAAATGTCGAGACATTATCAGAACGTATTCGTAATTACCGGAGAACGTGTAAGCAGGATAAACTCTTATATATATTTAGCCTTTTCTAGTTTTCCATTCTTCTCCGGCTTCCTCTTATTATTATTATTATTATTATTATTATTATTATTATTATTTTTTTGTTTCTTTATATCATCACAAAAAAAGAAAAAAGAAAAAAGAAAAAAAATAGAGACTAATAACACGATGCAGACAAGTAAATTGTATCGTAGTAAAATGTGTTGTTTGACATGTCTGATTACTATTAAGCATTAACAAGGGCAATCTAGCGGATGGCGCCAAACTTTGATGTGCTTTATCTTCTTCAACGCTGGATGCACTCTAATCGCGTGTTAAATGCTTCTAATTAAAGTCTAGTGTACACCTTGATTTTCAAAACTGATTTGAAATTTTTTCTTTTACAATTTTTTTTTTTTTAAATTAATTCCCGAAATAAAACTTTTTATTATCTAACATTGTGTCTTTTGGACTTATCGTACTGTGCGTATTGTGTGTACTATATGTCGAGGTTTCGACTGTAACCGATATCTGAAAGTGATTTCTATTCGATAACGCAGGGTTTTCATTTTTGTAATTTTGCTTATTCATTCTGTATCAACTGATGCAGAGAAACTTTTTGCTCCGATCGATACCTTCGAATTATCTTCTCTTTTCTAATTCTATTTCGAACAATCCTCCGTTATCGCACTTCTTCGAATATTGTGTCGGTATATACTTACAGTTTAAATCAGACACACACGTATTTGGTGCGAAACAATTGTTTGTTTTTTTTTTTTTTTTGTTTCTTCTATAAATTCGTCTAACGAACATTACTCGATCGTAACTTTATTGATTATTAAAGTGTTCAGCCACAAAACTGTTATCTTGGAACATGAAACGCGCGAAATCGTTCTACTTTTAATCTTCGGAGGTTAATACACGGACGTGTACATTTACCCGGTTTCTTTTGGACACATTATTTAACGGTATACCATTACATAATTCGAGGGAACCGGCTCATAGCTCCGGTATTTGATTTTAAAATTAATTTTCCACCACCACCCCTAAAAACCTTAATGTAAAATAGTGGTCGATGTTAAAAACAGAACATAATAACGTTAAACTGTTATTTCGACGTGAGAAATTCTAGAAGACGTTAGAATATCTTTTTGTATATATTTCTATGTCTCTAAATACACGAGAAATTTTATACTTTTATCTACTATCACCACCATCGCAGTCTTCATCGTGATAACGGAGGAAGCCGTAGCCGGAAAACGTCAACATGTTCGAAGCGTTAGGGCGGATAATTTCAACTTGAACGACGTTAGAACAATTGCGCGCTAGACGAAGAATTCAAACGAGGACGGATCGCGTGTTCGACCAACCTATATATGCGCCAGTTTTGATAATAATCGAGAGAGTATAACGTAATTTCCTTCCAGTGTCCAATAGTCCATCGCGGTCCATTATACCTTATAAAAACGTATTCGCCAATCGCCTACGATAAATGCCGTTAAAGATAAGAGTTGGACTACGTAAAATATCGTTCACCGTAATCGCAATTACGACGATCGTAATTGACGAAATACCTCCGCTTCGCTAATACTAACATTAGTGATACTGACTCTAGCGTTAGTTCTTTTTCCCCCGATACTAGAGGGTTGAATTTGTTTCGAGGACTACTACTACTACCGTTGTTGTTATTCATGTTTTATCAGTACTTATTACTACTCTTGTTGCATGTGCGCGTAAAATACACGATGAAAAGAAGACAAAAGGTTATTATCCAATAAGAGCGCCGGGAATTTCGTGTTATTACCTCGTCAAATTCCCATAATGGACACCGCCTTCTCGTTTTTACCGGCCGATTAATCGTAGGTAAGAAACTGTAAAACGTACGTATCCGGACGTTAAAAAAAAAAACCTGCACAAACGACACCTGGAAAAGGAGATAATTCCAGATCTGCGGTACGCATCACGGCGTTATTATTATCCGTACGAACAGTAGAGACGGCTAAATGATATATATATATATATATACATGTATGATATATATATATATATATATATGGAATAAATATGATAAGGATAGTTCGATAAACGGATAAAGAGCGAATGAAAAGATAGAAACATTAAGATTATCGTCGTTAACCAACCGGTGCACGCAATTGGCCATTCCGAAGCGGGCGTCGCAAGGAAATCATGGAAATCTTTACACCACGCGCAAGTATAGGTGTTGTGTCTCATATACATACACATATTCATATATTCGTATATTTTATATATCTATATATCTATATATATATATATATATATATATATATATATATATATATATATATAGATATATGCTGGTGTGTGTAAAATGTAATAGAGATTATTATAGTTCGATACGACGAACGATAAATGCGAATACATAGAAGGACATATAGTAACTGGACATTGACTATGATCCCTTCGGCAACCAGTTCCTCTCATTATCATTATCATTATTATATTTAAATTATTATTATTATTATTACGATTATTTTAATCACGAACGTTGCACTATAGCGCGCTGGGTATGGTCGTCGCAATTACTATTAAGGTTTCGAAAACAATAACGCTCTTCCAACGGTCTAGATAACTTTAACTAATATTAACCATTAGAATTACGATAATTCTTAGTCGTACGTTATTATTTAACGAAAGCTCGGACGCGTTCGAATCACGCGATGTTCTAACCAGGATATAGAACTGCTTTAGTGGGAGTATTAAACTGTTCGCACGCACACATATCTATACGTGTATATATATTTAATATTTTCTCGCGTTAGTAATAATATTAGTTAAGGAAAATAGCTAAGTGTATAGTAAATATACATACATGTATTATACTGTCTATATACGCTTACAGTACCGTCAGAACTAGGATTATATAGTTGCCAGTTAACAGGAAAATTGGCGTCCGAGCAGCTCTAGTTGAACGAACGCAGATAGGAGAAGATAACTATCTTAACAAAACGGTTACAAAATGACCGCGTATACACACGTATGGGAAAGGAAGCAGATAATCATCAGATTATTGTAGATATAATATCTAAGCGTACAACGTTAGATACACCTGTGCTTGTGTGATAGATACGAGAATATGATCAGCCAACCGAATATGTATTGAGCATAAATAACTATTTTTTACATGCTCTTTCTGCGCGATATATATATATATATATATATATATATAATGAATATATATATATAATGAATATATATATATATATATATATATATATATATATATATATATATATATATATATATATATACATTATATATATATATATATAGGTAATTATTTTTATTTTAAACTGCTCAATGCTATATCGTAATCTAGTTTCTACGTTTGTTTTTCTACTCCTTCGCTTTCGTTTATCTCGATCTACACTACAGGTAGTGTGTGTGTGTGTACATTCATTTACGTTAGTTTTGAACATTACACTATATAGATATATAGATATATAGATATAATGTACCCCTTTGGTTATACGTACGTATTAATTGCGCAATGCTGAATTACTGAATTATATTCCACAACCAATGCTATCACTCCGTCTTCATATATTATACATGTAACGTATACACACGTTTATCTTTATGTATATTAATGAGTAGCCAATTTTCGAGATGGGTGCGCATCGACTTAGTAAAAAGCAACAGCCAGTAACATAAGCGAGGAATGAGCTTATTATAATAACAAGTCCAAACATACTTTATCGCGATGCTGATGCTCATTCAGCTTATCTCTCGAAATCTAAACATAAATAAAATTCTACCGCGCTATCTAAGTATATAGTGTCTAAATTATGCGTGCGTTTGTATAATTTTCTAGGAATAGAAGTTTACCGTTTGTTTTGTATTAAGATTATTTTTATTTTCATTTTTTTTCTTTACAACTGCACTGCAATCGTTCGATTGTATTATATTGTATTATATCCATTAACGCTGCAACATTGGCCAGAGCACGAGTAAATGGAGTTTAGATATCATGTTGGATAGTTTTAGGAATCGAAATAGGAGCCGGATCTTTTGCTCATTATCCTAAAGGATTTCGGAAAGAGAGCTCTGGAAAGGTTGTATTTAGGACCGGAATAGGTTGAATTTCTTGCATTCCACCAGAAGATGGTCAATGGATAAGGGAACAGAGCATTTACAGATATAAGAATTATTTAGTAAATAAGAATGAGAAATTTTCGCATGGTCAAACTTCTTCTCGCAAGCTAGATCTTGATGAACTAGACCAAACTACGATGTTTGACCGTACTGAACGTAATTTACTAGTAATAGGAACTTCATTCCATATCCTCGACTATTTCTTCTGTAGCAACCTTTTTGTGCAACATCCACTAATTCGTTTCTCCGATACCTCTAAGGTAATATTGACCGAAGTATAAGAGACGACTGAAATTATATCTTTTGCGATGGGACTTTGTAATTTCTTGCGGTTTGCGAGATACAGGAGAGTGAAGAAAGTGAATCTTTGCAAATAAGAGAGTCTTTATTTAACATTCACGTAAGATCGACTGCGAGTTGCTTATAGTTCTGCAGATAGAACTGAAAATATGTTCGGTAGTGAGTAAATCAGATTCGTTTAAGAGCTACATATAGTTAAACCGATTGTTGAGTTTACTAGTAAGAAATTTAAATCTCTGTTACATTTTTTATCATCGTAAGGCCAGAAATTATTTCCAATTTACTATAAACGTAACGAAAAGTAACTGGACATTTTTATTAAACGCCAGAGTAAAAAAATTTATTCTGAACTGTTAACGTTTTTTACAGAAATATTCAATTAAAACGAACGAAATAACGGTAGTTTGAAAAAAAAAACATTAATTTCAAAGTTAGAAACATTATTTACGTTATATTTATGTGTTTATTATTTTCAAACTTTTTTGAAAATTTTTCTCAATGTATATTATATATATATATATATGTGTGTGTGTGTGTGTGTACGTATAGAAATGAATTGCATACTTTAAACAAATGAGAGGAACGTTTATAAAGAAAAGAAAACAAACTCAATAATTATATCCAATCCGTATGTTTACTTGGATACATTTTTTTATAAAGCACTTGGATGTTATATGACTATAATATATATATATATATATATATATATATATATATATATATATATATATATATATATATATATAATCATCTTCAGCCTATATCAGTCCACTGCTAGACGTAGGCTCTCCCCTAATTGTTTCTAGTTATTACGATCCTGAGCTATTCTTATCCAATTTTTCCCTGCGACTCGTTTTAAGTCATCATACCGACGGTTTAGCGGTCTAGCGCTGTTTTTCTTAATCTCTTACATCGGTTAAAATTTATTAGACGGAGAAATGCCTGTCGAATGCGAACGAAGAGTTAAAACTAACGATTCGACAATTATTATTAAATCAGACATGCGTGCGTGATAATATTAGACATAGGACAATGTATTGAAGTCATTCGATTTTTTATAACGTCTAATATTTTGATTTAGTATTTTGCGTTATGCATATTTACACTCTTTACGCTTAGTGTTTCTTATATGCGACGACAAACGAAGGTGAGTTCGTGTTAATAAAATAATGCAGGGAAAATGTTTTAGAATTAGATCGTCGTTTTTCGATAATTCTAAGAGGTCGGTACTACGAGTTGACTGTTATCGGCCAAAGATGAAACGAACATCTAAATAAGCTTAATTTTTTGTCATGTCAAATGCTAATTTATAACTAGCCAGTTGAGTGGTTATCTAATAAATAGCATCTATTAATAATCACGTGTTGAAGATGCATCCAGCGATGCTTTTTAAAACTAAAGTTGACGATCAATTATTTCTAATATCCGAACGCTTACGCTCCGGAATATTCCAACGATTTATATAGTTACTTCTATACTCCAAAAAATCTAGACAATTTAAACGATTCAACACAGGATTCTGTACAGCGGACGCCAGGATGGATATTGTACACGAGCGATTTGAGGATAATTCGTGAACAGGTCATTGAGATCGCGCGATTCGACTATATTAGACGTTGGATTTCGATGCCTTTGAATTTAACATGACCCAAATTTATCCGCCTCTTAATAGTAACAAAAAGATTTTGCTAATATCCCGTATGCGGCTTGTTTTATTTCAATTCAACGTGGACTCGATCCGCCCTTATTTGAAACCCCCGTATTATCGCATCTATCCTCCAAACGCTTCCGTTCTGGACAATTTGAAGAATGATACTATTAACACTGTTTTTACGTTATTACGATTGCTGTTCATCGAAACACCCCCTATATCCGATATGCAACTTTACGTTAAATATTTATCAAGAGATTCCAACTAATTTAACAACTGTCTTATCGGCGGCTATTGACCTTGAAAACAAGAGTTTATTGCGAGATTTTAATATATTTAAAGTTGAAATAAACGATAATTCTGCGATAGAAACATTTCTACGAAACTAGTCCCCCCTTTGTTACTTTCTCATCTCCTATTATTCACATTACGATTTAATATATATCGCCTGAAATAAGCGAGAATATTTTAATATATACATATATATATATATATATATGGGATATCGATGATAAACCGGCCTATCTAAAAACGAGAAGTAGTCCAAAACACTACTGTAAACTTCATGGGTGGTAATCCTCCGGAAAGCGACGATTTCGTCAGAAAATACCGGCTGGACTACCGGCAAAGGAAGGTTTCAACGAGGACGATCATAACAGTTTTCGGTGTGTTTATATTTGAAGATTCCGATGCAGATAGTCTGTACCGGATCATCGTGGCTGTCTTGGTCGTCGTGAGCAACCTTAATGGCGGGAAAGATGAAAATACCGAGAAATAAATTTTTAACGACGGCATTAACGCAGAAAACAAAAAGCCAGAATTTATTTTTTTATTATTTTTCACGAATAACAATCGTTACGAAGAAGAATAATAATAAACCATTTCAGGGAATTTTTTACACCCTCTTCTACAAATGTATGTGTGTATGTTTGTACGTGTGGTGTGTGCTGAACGCAGATTATATATGTATATATATATATATATATATAAAACACTATTATACTTTCTGATTTAGTGTGATAAGTATACATATCATTATGTACATACTTATATATATATATATACACAACACGTATGAATACATGTATGCATGTATACATACGTAGATATATATACACACACAAATATATATATATATATATATATATATATATGTATGTAGATAAATACAACTTTTTAAACATAAACACATGTACATATCTATAATATTCTGCTCATACATATATATATATATATATATATATATGAAGTAATCGCACGGGTGGATGCTAAGACATATGCCAGCAGCTGTCAACACCGTGATTAACCAGTTGCTTTTGTTTTTTGGTACTGTCAGAATTCGATAAAAATAAAATAAATAAAACAAAATAGGGTGAAATGGATAAAGAAACTTTAGACGTGTAAATGTGTATTTCTTTTAAATATGTATTAGTCAATGAACAACAGATGGTTACTATCGAAGAACATTATACAACTTCGGAATAAGTAATATAATAACAATAATGATAATAATAACAATAATGATAATAATAACAATGATAATAATAAAAATGATAATAATAACAATGATAATAATACGGATAGGCACACTATCAATTTGAATGTATCTTCTTATATATCGAATAAAATAAAAATAAAATTAATTCGTGGACCGGGTTAACTTCCGAATATGTTTTTAATTTTAATGAAAAAAAAAAAAATTAGTCGATTGTAGTAGTCTGTTGGAATAGTCAGTCAGGGGTATGCTTACGTTTTTGATTGTAAATAGTCGGAAGATATCGACATAAATATCGATAGTACAAGAGTCGAGATGGGTGATAGTCATTCGGTAAAAAGATGAGTCTTTTATAGTCGCAATATTAGCATTTCTAATCCGGAAGTCGTTTAGCTGCTAAATCGATAAACCCTCTCCTAGTTAGTTACACGCGTTCTTTCAACGCACGACTATTATTATTATTGTTATTATTATTATTATTATTTTTATGTTTATAACCATAATTCTTTATATTGCATTATTATTATCATCACTAGTATTGCCGTCATTGTTATTATTATTTCGACATTTTAACATGATAATACATATTATATGATAAACTGCAGTTATTAGGTAATGATGATGTTGAACATAACGACAATAATAATAATAATAATAATAATAATAATAATAATAATAATAATAATAATAATGATAATCGTTACATATTCCTACGTATAATTCAACGAGCCGTCATGCACACACCCGTATGCAGGAAGGAAATGACCGAACTGCGATGTCCGTTTAAAGAGATGAACGTGCTTCGGATGTAACGTCTCCGTTTGTGGAAGGGATGTCCGTATGATTTCGAAAGTTTTCTTTTGAAAATTTCCCTCGCTTCAAAAATATATTTCCGATTATATTTCGCTCCATCACACCCCGCCTTATTTTGAAAATATATATATCAGTCTGTCTAAAGGAACTATTTTTTACATGTTTCTTTCTTTTCGTTGAATTTATGAAGTCGTTCAGTTTTTAAAGTTCGCTTAATTCAATTTCTAAGTTCCTCTACTAAGCGCTCGATAGGTAAACAGAAGACCGAAGAACAATACCGCGGATATTAAAAGACGAGATTAATTCAGCTATATAACAATGAAGAAAGCACGGGGTAGGAACGATCTAATTGTCGCGAGGACGTTTACAAATAACGTAGATGTATACTGCGTAGAAATTTGGAGTTCTGTGAAAAAGTCACCGGCCAGGGTACAGACGTCGTTGGAGTAAAAAGAAAAAATGACCACCGGACTCGAAGAAAATTCTCGATGACGTTGTACAGATAGTCAAATACACGAAACGTAGTCTTTTTCAGTCGCGAAAAAATATGCGCAACAGTACTGGAGCAGTTCTGTACGCCGAAGTTCGATGGCTTTTAAGAAGCTAATAACTAGTTAGCTCCTATGTAATGAGCGGTGATTATAAAAGTAGCTTATCTGTAGAAATTTTGATAAAGCTAATTCAAATACTACACTTCTACAGGGAAACTCAACTATTAATATATATATATATATATAGTGAGAACGTCAGCATTTAAAACAAAATTAAATTTTTTAAATTTTATAATAGAAAAAGTAAAGCTGCTTTCATATCATATGATGGATTTACGGTGGAAATGATTGAAGACTGTATGGAAGATCACAGATGTGCTCTATGAACGATATGGAAGATATATACCTCTTTAAATAAATTCGATGAGGTTACGACAATATGGAGGTCAAAATCAATTTTTAATTTTGATTCGTAAGTTTGTAAAGACATTTAATTGTGTGTTTTGTATTTAAATTTTAAATGGTGTGGAATGTAGCTATGTTTTAAAAAATAAACAATAAAAATAGTCAAAATCACTAAGTTTATATTAAAAAACACAGTGGTTTTCAGTTATTAAGCCATTTTCAAGAATAAAAGATAAATAAAATAATGATAAAGAAATAAAAAACTACAATGAAATAAAGATAAAATGTAAGAAAATACTTTATTTATATGTACAATGAAATAACAAATTTGATTAAAAATAAAAGTAATGCATTATAAATTAATCTGACGGTGAATGTGGTAAAACGTGTCACAATCAAGAATCAGTAATATACATAATAATCTATACATAACTACGTACAGTTATTAATAAACTATTTCTTCATTAAAATTTGTCGATGAATTTAATAAATTATTTTAATTTATTTCTTTTTCTATTTCCATTTGTCAGTATTGTACGTTTAGTTTCGTATCTAAAATGGACTAGCATTTAAGGCGCTGTTTATACGTAACGTAATTTCGCGCGCATATGATGTTATACGGGGTGGGGTGTCACTGTCTTCCTTGTGATGATTAAGAGTTTGTAATAATAATGAAAAAATTGATTAACATTTTATGTCGCGAGTTGGTTCTGAATCCTCGACTTTTGAGTTGACAGTCGAGCATTCTAACAATTATGCCATCACGACATTATATATATGTATATATATATAAACCTCTCTTTGAGTTTCTAGCAAGGACATCGTGACACAGAAATTCTGTTTTTATGAATTAGTCGCGCCATTTGTCTTTATTATGAGCTGCATGTATACATTCATTGAAACTCTTCATCACAAATTTCGTTTATTTATCTGATCATCTTAAAGGCACACAGTCACGAACTGTTATTCTATCCAATTTCCGATGATAATCTTTTCCAATCCATTAGCTCGAACTAAGTAGCCGAAAAACCGGCCAGTTCTGATAAGCACTTTCGTTAGTAATCGTCTATTTTCTCCGACCTCCCTTAGTATGAATTCGTTAGTTCTCTTGACCGTCCACGGAACGCATAATATTCGCCTCCAACACCACAACCGTCTATGTTCAGTTCTGTGTAATGTCCAAATTCAAGCACCGTATGAGAATATTGACGATATTAATGATTTGACCGGTCTAATTTTAAGTTTTTTATTTACTGTTTAATCACGCCAGATTTTTACTAATCATACCATCACGCGTTTCGCTATTTATACGCGATGCTGTAGTTTAAATTTTATAGTTGATAATTGAACCTCGTTATATGAACTTATCGACCACTTCTATTCCATCAATATGTTTTTTGTTGGGTAAGTTATTTTTAGGCCGGCTGCTTATCGTCGTGTTGGTTTTCTTTCGGTTAATTTATAACCCGTACACTTTATTAGTTTGTTCCAATCTTCTCAATAAGCGCATAATATTTTCGATCCTTGTAGATTTGATATATTATCCACTGATTGAACATCTCCACCATATTGCGTCATTTCCATCATTAGAAACTAATGTTTTTCTCATAATATATTTCTTATATTATATATATATTGAAAAAGCAGTAGTGAAAGCAGGCATCCTAATAATCTCAGTGTACTGTATTTCCCGTTTTGACTCTCGTTTATTGCTATGCAGCCTCTTAATTAGTAATTTGGAAGTCCGGCTTCGGTAAGAATTAACCGTAATGTGCTCCAGTGAACGCAATCGAAAGTTTTACGATAGTTTACGAAACACCTTCTTTACTATACTGTTTTGCTTTTTCAATGATTCGTCACACGTCGAGAATTTACTATCTCGTACCTCTGTCACTCGTGAATCCTGCTCGTGCTTTGCGGAATTTATTCTTCCATTAAAGCGTACAGACAATTTTAAATTATCCTGAGCGTTACTTCGCTGGCATGCGATTTTAGCGACGGTAGTTTTCACACTTAGTTGTTGGTACTTTGAAAAAATTGATTGGCACACCAATCTATCGGTCACAACTGCACTTTGCGATAGAGCTGACATTTTTTAAATAATCGAGATTGAAATTTCCAAAATTTGACGGGAGTGTAAGATTTCTAACTTTCACGCCATTTCCAGTCACTTAATACGTTACACACGTATGTACAAAATTTCATCCAAATCGATTGAGTCGTTTCCGAGATGATAATTGTTTATACAAAATATCTGCTTAAAAGAATCCACGAATTATCTCTCTCCCAAAATACTATCTCATTTGTACACACGTTATACACGCATACACACACGTACATGGAAAATTTAAATCTGGTCGGTTTCGCGTAGATTCCTTCGTCTCTTTTCGGGATTTTAGTCTGTCCTTTCTGAGAGGCTTTATTCATTTTCCTTTTTATTACCATAGCGCCTTTGACTTGTCTTTATAAACGGCGATGACGATGCGTCTATATTCAAATTTGAAACTGCCGTATTAAAGGGTTAACATTAGTAAATAAATCCTCATCTGTCCCTTATTCTTCTCTCAATCTGTCGTAGTTGTTAAACAGTTCCATCTTCAGCAATATTTTAGCTCTTACTAGAGAGTCGAATAACGTGAAGAAGAAGATTTCATATTACTACTACTACTACTACTACTACTACTACTACCACTACTATTACAGTAAGAGGTGACACCCATATTTAGGGTTGATAATTAAAACGACCCCGACGTACGTATGTGGTGTCGATTCAGTTTTTTTTTTTATTTATTTATTATTCCATAGCGCGATGAACATTTCGCTGCACACAGTCTATATCGCACGGAATATAGTCAACGAGCCGTGGAACATCGTCCTCGGTCCTCATATATTATTCACAGAATAGAAAAACGCCGGAACTAAAAGGGGTAGGTAATATCACTTTATTCGGTAAATACTGCACAACATATACACATATCATATATATGTACATCTTTAAAGCCTGTTATATATACGTGGATTGTCCGTTTATTCGACTGATATATTTTATAGATGTAAGTTTGTGTCTAAATGAAAACATACGCCTAAAAAGGGTCCTCTGAGAAGATATGAACTTTACTTGTGTAAGGGTGTTCGTTTAGAATTGCGAAATTGAGTTGTCATTTCACGGTTGGCAAATGTATATACAAGGCGCACCATTTTCGGCGACTTTATCTTGTTCCTATTCTACTAGGCGGATTATACAGAAACGGTTGCCTCGTCATTTTAATATAAACCACGTTTACTTTTCAGACCAGCTAGAAAGTCTTGTTCATTTTTAATAAACCAGAACATACGTGTATACATTTTACGTATACGTACATAAACAAAGTTACCAAGTATATAATTTACTAATTATACTTGGATAATTTTTAATAAAGTTTTTCAGCACTCACGTCAACTTCGAGTTATAAAAAAACAAAAACAAAAAAAGGAATTAAATAATAATAAACCATTTTATTATATCCATTTTGAATGCGGCACAGTAGAATCTGCTGACCATGTTTGCAGTGTCCTTAGACCACGTAAGAATATACAATTAAATTTAATTTAGAAGACGAAACCACTGTTCAACAATTATGATTATTTGCTTTCCATATATATTATACAAGAAATTCCGGGGGTTACTAAAGTTTTTTACTATCACTTCGCGAAGCATCCATAAAACTTTTTAGCATCAAATAAAATTGTACGTATAGGCTGAATATATTTCCGCGCACTTTTCTACGCACGCACATGTAACTAGTTTGTGTACGTACATATTATATATATATATATATATGTATATATCATCATCATGTAGTTATCAGTCCTAAGACTGGTTTGCTAATTTCTTCCACAACTGACGGTTTTCTGTTTTCCTCTTCATATCCGTATATCCTGTGCTACCAGTGTCTTCTATTAGTTGCTGTGTATATTGATTTCTTGGTCTTCCTTTTCCGCGTTTCCCATTCATCTGTCCTTCTATAATTATCTTTAATAAGCTTTCATGTCTTAAAATGTGACCGATCGTATTAGTTCTTCGTTTTATTATTTTTTTCCATAATGTTCTTCTTTCGCCAATTTTTCCTAACACCTCTTCATTTGTTAATTTATCGGTCCATCTTATTTTCAGCATTCTCCTATAGCACCATATTTCGAAGGCTTCTATGTTTTTTTTCTCCGCCTTTCCAATCATCCATGTTTCACATCCGTACAACGCTGCATTCCAAACGAATAAGGTTAAACATTTTTTCCTCAAATTTGTACTTATAGCTTTGTTGGTTAAAATATTTTTCCGATCGTAAAAAACTTGCTTTGCTTGATTGATCCGTTTTTTAATGTCCTTTCTACACCTGCCATCTCTGGTGATTTTACTACCCAAGTAATGGAATTCATTCACTTCTTGTATTTTAACACCGTCAATATCTGCATTTATTTTCTTTCGACTGTTATTTTTTTCGCATATCATAATTTTTGTTTTATTTTTATTTATTTGCATTCCATATTTCTTAAATACATCTTCCATTACTTTTAATGTTTCCTTCAATTGATTTCGGTTTTCTGCTAGAACAGCTATATTATTGGCGTAATGTGCATATTATTTCGTATTTTTACACCATTTTTCTTTGTTTTTTCTTTAATTTCTTTCATTATTTCTTCTACATACAGGTTGAATAATATCGGTGATAACAGCCCTGTCTATATACTTTCAATATTTTAACTTCTTTGTTCACATATGTGTATCATTGCTTCCTGATTTTCGTATAATTTATATATTAATTTAATATCCTTCTTGTTTATTTCCGTTTTCTGTTATATTGTAAACAATGTGTTCCAATTGACATTATCAAAGGCTTTTTGTATATCTACGAATGCAATATAAAGTGAATTTCCGATTCTAAATCTTTGTTCGATTAACAGTCTTAGTGCCAGAATTGCTTCGCGAGTACCTACACGTCTCCTAAATCCGAACTGAGCATCTCCTAATTCTACTTTATTTACTATTCTTGTATACAATATTCTTACCAATATCTTTGATGCGTGACTTATTAAGTTTAATGTTCTAAAATCTTCACATTTATCTGAGTTCGTTCTTTTTGGTATTGCAATTATTTTTCCTGTTATAAAATCCATCGGTATTGTCTCATTCTTATATATCTTTCTTATCAGCTCGTATAGAAAATTATTTGCCTGTATTCCTCCTGCTTTTATTAGCTCAATCGGAAAATTATCAATACCCGTTGACTTATTATTCCGTATTTCTTTTAGAGCTTTATCGTATTCGCTTCTTAGTATTTCATTTTCTTCATCTTGATTCACATTGTTATATTTTAGCTGCACAAGTTCTTCATTTGAATTATATAACTCTTCCAAATATTCTTTCCACCTTCGAGCTTTTTCATGATCCTCTATTAACAACTGACCGTTTATATCTCTAATAGTTGTTGATTTATATCTGGATTTATACATATTTTGTTTTAATAATTTATCATATCAATTCTTCCTTCATTGAATTCTTTTTCTATTTCATAACATTTTCTATTTAACCAATCTTCTTTCGCTAGCTTACACAATCGGTTTATTTCATTTCTTATCGCATTATACTTTATTTTATCCCCTTGCGATTTACTATTTTTGTATTTCCGTCTTTCATCAGTTTTTTGTATTATTTCTTCAGAAATCCAGGGCTTCCTTGCGATTTTTCTATCTTTTCCAAGCTTATTTTCCGCGGTTTTCAATATTTCCATTTTAAAAGCAGTCCAGTTGTCTTCAATATCTTCATTTCTTATTGGTATCAACGATTTATTCAATTGTTCTTCAAATTCTCTAGCGATAGTTGGATTTTTTAACTTATGCAGATTTAGTTGCACAATTCCTGTTTTCCTCAATGTTTTCCATTTCAACTTACACTTCATCATTACCAAATTGTGATCAGAATCCATGTCAGCTCCAGGATAAGCTCTGCAATCTTTAACCTGATTTTTAAATCTTTGTTTAACTATTATATAATCTAATTGATATCTTCCAATATCACCAGGCATTTTCCAAGTGAATCTTCTTCTTCTATGGTGTTCAAAGCAAGTATTTGTTAATAACAGCTTATGTTTTTCACAGAATTCTAATAATCTTTCTCCTCTGTTATTTCTATCACCTAGCCCATAATTTCCCATTGCTTTACTGTTAGATGTTTCCTCTCCTACTACCGCATTCCAATCTCCTAGCAAAATTAGATTTTCATCGCCTTTAATTTTTTCTATAACTTCTTCTAATTGTTCATATACTTTCTCAATCTCTACTTCATCTTCTGTCGAAGTAGGCATGTATAGTTGCACAATAACTGTGTCTTTAGGTTTTGTGTTAATTCTAATCAATATTATTCTTTCATTGTACATCCATATTGTTTTTACTAATTTACCTATATGTTTTTGCATTACAAACCCCACTCCTGCTATTCCGTTCTTTGCTGCAGTGTGAATTATTCTATGTTCATCAGACCAGAAATCACCGTTAGTGGACCATCTTATTTCACTAATACCCAGAATATCGATTCCCATTCGTTTTATTTCCATTTTTAAATTTTTCAGCTTTCCACATCTATTTAGGGTTCTCACATTCCATGTTCCAATTTTTAGAAATTCTTTTGTCTTCATTCTTTCAACCACATGTCCTTCTGAGGTACTCCCCACCCGGAGATATGAACGGGGGAGTATTACTCCGGAATTTATTTTTACATCAGAGGAACACATCATATATATTGGAAAAAAATTAGATCCTGAGAAATTATAATGAGGTGGTTTTCCTTTGCCTTCCTCATCGCAGTTCAGTTGCCGTATTTGACGATCTTCATCTACGCCTCCTGATAATCCAAAATTAAGCCAATCCACGATCATTTCATTTATGCCTTAATTTGGTACTGAAATTGCTGCTGCCCAATTCCAGGTTCTACTGGTGAGGTAGAGTTGTTTAGACTTTTATGGCGTCCTAGACTCACCAAGGATGAGACAGTTAACAGGTTTATGTAGAGTTTTAATTAGACAGTTCACCAAGCTGTCCCTCTACACCCTCGTGCCTCATTATCCTGTCACTACTGGAATCACCTGCAAGAGGCTTTCCACCAGTAGCCGCTCTTGGTTCGCGACTGCTTATTGGTTATTCGCAGCTAACCAGTATATCTACTGGCCATTCCATTATCCGCCACCTGTGGACGCGCCCGATTCCGGTTAGAGCTCCGGATCCCAGGAGGTACAAAGTACCCCTGGGCGGGATATGTATATATATGAACCGTATATGCGATAATTCTCACACTTACGCATCTAGTACACATAAATTAAGGTATAGCTCGTATAAAAAATAAATTTTAATAATAATTGAGATTGTTTTACAAGGGTTTTGCGAAAATACAATTAGTCCGGACTTTGTAAAAATTATTTTATCTAAAGATCCTCTATTACTAATATCATTAGCGTCCAATGCTGGAGTTATATAGTATTAATTTTAATCAATTTTTCGAGGTCATTCTTTAGTATTGCACCTAGTGAACTTTCTGTTATATTGTAGGGATTTCGTTGAATTTTGGCCAGTTTGAAGGAGGCGCATTGTTTAATAGGTATTGTCATGTAAAGTTGGCCGGTTATAAACCAGATTTTTTTTTGTTCCGTAGTTATTCAGTGTCCTAAGGCTGGTTTAATTTGAAAAAAATTGTGTGTGTGTGTGTGTGTGTGCGTGAACATAATTGGTTTCCCGGTACTCTCGGTAAAGAACGGTGATTTTTAATGTTATAATTGTGTAAAAATCATTTGTATCATTTTTATGCTTTTTTTTTTTAGTCGTGTGAATTTATCAGCTGTTTGTTTTCCTGTGACTTCCGAGTGCGATGGAGTCCAAAGGGGAACCGTGGATGAAGTATTTTATGTTTAATATCCGAATTACTGATTTTAATTTACAACTGAATCTGTTATATGGTGATCAGTCGCGGTACATTATATAATTATTTTTGTATTCCTTAATTTTTATATATTTTAACTTTTTGTATGTAGCTATTAGTTCTGTACACTGATGTCTCAGTAGGCAGGTGACGTACTTGCATTTTACTACCCTCTCATGGTAAGATTTAGTACTTTGGTTGTATATTCTACTATTTTCTACTTATTAGTTCATTAAATTTAATTTTTAGAACGCGTGGTTTGAATTTTTGCTATATTTACTTAGATGCATATTTATCGCAGGAGTAAGCCTGATGACTCATGGAGGCCGGTTTAGACACGTTCCTTTTTTAAATTTCGGGTAAAGTGTAATGGAGTCCTCAAGTACAGTTATAGCTTTATCTTGATATAGGTGGTGAAATTTGCTCGCTGCGCTATGCTGTTGTCAACTGGTAGAGAATGGATAGTAGTTTAATACAATATTTTAATATTTTAGCAATTCGATTATTATATTTTAGCGATAGAATATTTACTTCCACATGTAAAACAGGCTCTGGTATGGGGCGCTTTTAATCCTATTTTTAGTGCTATGTTTTGTATTACGTTTATGTTTTTAAGGCGTGGCGATTCGCGCTATCATATAGTATATAACATAAACTAGTCTACTAAGAATACATTTCTAAAGTTGGATCAGTGCCTTTCAGACCTCTAGGATTAATGATTTAGCGTCTTTAATATATTTATCTTTCGATTACAACTTGTATTTAGATTACTTATGTGTTTTTTCCAGTTTAATTTTCTAATGTTAGTCCTACTAATAAGGATAGGATATCTGTATTTTCAATTCGTGTTGATTAAATTTGTGGAAAGGTTTATTTAAATCGTTTTTAGACTAAATGTAACCTGTTATGTTTTATTGCCTCTACTGGATACTTTTAATCTACGGTTAATATTTACTGTGCTTATCATTACCGGACTATTTTAAAATATTACCCCTATGATTTAGGTCTATTATTCGAAAATTGTACTCTTCCATTACTGTATTAATTGATCTTAATAGTAAGCCTACATTATGGGATTGGTACAATAGTGATGCTGCTTAACTTCAATCATCGTCTAAATGTAAGATTGAAATATTATCTCCATTCGATCCTACATATCTTCCTACTCAGTGCAAGCAAAATTCGACTGTGTAAAATTTAGTTTTAGTTCAAAGTGTTCATAACATCACTATTCCGAATTCAATTATATGTTTGCCTTCCGATCGTAACCTCCGTTATTATATCGTAATTTTTTTTTAATAATGCGACTGAAATTTTCGATTTCTCAAATGCTGATTAGAAAAAATGTAAAAGACTAATTGAAAAGTAACATTTAATTGATGGACATTTTCGATTGTATTGATGCTATTCATACTGTTGTTGCTAAGCTTACCAAAATTTCGAAAACATCAACTTTCCACGAACACTACAGGTATCCCCCCGCTAGTATTGTTAAAATTATATCTACGTAGTTAAAGAAAATAACTCACGGAGCTGAAAACATTGTGTAACATTTAAAAATTTTTAACGCGTTACATATATATTTTAAATTGGAACATTATAGCGCACCATTTTTTTTTAATATTTAAAAAGTTTATGCACCGTATAGAGAGCACTGTGACTGAAAGAGTTAATTAAATTCGGTTATCATCTGATTAAATTAATTCGGTCTTATTTAAGTAATGAAACATTTCACATTCATCATCTAAACGCTTCGAACTTACCTTACACGTATTTCGCAAGTTAATGTTGTTTTTTTACTCTGACGATCAAACGCTATTTGGTACGTCACAAAACAGATTCATTAAAGATAAGTGATATTATATATATATATATATATATATATATATATATATCAACGGGCATAGCGCGTTGAGTACGGCGGCTTTCCGTCTAATCGCCGAAGTTAAGCAAGGGTACTTGGATGGGTGACTGCCGGCTCGGTGTGTTGTGTGTCGTTAGTATCTGCCAATTTGCCTGGCCCGCACGGGAGATTAGGCTATTTTATCTAAATTTATTGATTGGGGAGACCTACGCCCAGCAGTGGACCGATATAGGGTTAAAAATATATATATATATACATACATATATAAGTACGTCCAATGAGCTTGAAAGTTGGTAGGGGATATTTCCTATACGATCATTCTCGATCAACCCGAAGACTGATAGAGGACCTGCCAGAAGACTCTTGCTAAATAGGCCAATACGTTATGGCTGACCGCTGTTTTCCTCATATTGGTAATGAGTAAAGATTCAATCGTAGTCGTATGAGATATTGATAAAAAAATATCATAAATCGAGCATATAGATGGGGGTATACATATATACGTTAATTGAAAATAAAATCTCGTCAAATCGAAGGTTAGTTGGAGAGGATGTATATACAATCTTCGATCGATCCGAACATTTATTGAAAATGGGTCAAACGACTTCTACTAAGTAAGGTAATACAGGGAGGCTTAACACCTTCTATATAATACTTTGCAGACTTTTAGTAAGCAGTTCCGCAGGCTGCCTATTTGCGTCCTTTCTTCTTATTGCCTTATTACTATTGGAATTGCCTCAAGACTTTCCAACAACAATAATCGTTCTTGATTATAGAGATTTGCTAATTTGACTGACGTCTTATTATACAGCTAGCCTACTCAGTTCGTTCCATTACCTGTTTAAAGCTCTGGACCGGGAACGTACGAAGTAACTCCGGCGGGAAAATATATGAATGTATGTTAGAAAATTACTACGATTTTGGAGTACAACATTAGCGACATTGACGATGCCAAAGTACATGTAATATAATAACCGTTGATGAAAGTAAAAAAAAAGAAAATTAAAACGTAAATAGAGGGTTTAGCAAGACTAGATGATTAATGTTAGGCAACAGTTGCCTAAAATTTATCTCGACGAATTTGTGGACGATTATGTCAAACGCTTCTTAGCTTATGTTCGTCATCTTAACATTATTTTTTTATATAGCAACGCATGCGTGTTATTGTCGTAATAATAGCAATGCGCACTTAAAATGATAATAATAGTTAATACAATAATAATAACAATGATAATAATAATGATAAAATCGAAGTAGAACAAAGATAACAATAATAATAATAGTGAAATGTTTATGCGTGAAATGCCTAGATACTTGAGAAGGGTGAAAGTTCAACCCTCGTTAATGCGATAGAAGGTAAGGTGTCGGATATTATCGGTAAGTGTTAGTAAATAGCAGTATTCTGACAGCAGTGAGAATATACTTACGAGAAGAATATATATATATTATATATATATACATATGTTACTATACGATAAAGCTGCGTATTATGTAATATCTGAATCATAACTACGTAGTAAAGCACCTTAGGCTTAACGAGTATAAGGGTCGAGCACGCCCCCGTTTTATAATATTATATCATTGAATCTGCATTCGTCTTGCCTCTCTTTCTATCTACATACATTTATCTGTTTATTTCTATTTTTTCATTTCTTTCCTCGTAAGTCAAGTATTGTAGTGGTAATAGTAAGTCGACGATAGAACTGGCAAGATAATTTCTTACTACGTGTACTAATATTATATTATACTTAGAGTTGAAAGGGACTATTATAATCCCTTGATAGTATAATGTAGACTCGATTATTTGACACTTTCTCGGCTGAAAAAAAAAAAAAAGAAAAAAAAACATTTCCCTCATAGACTTCCAGACGAAGCCTTAAAATAAGGGGACGAGAAGTAGTACTTGTCGCGCGTTAGGCTTTTCATCGTCGTCGGCGTTAATATCGTTAGAAGAAGTTATATGATATACAACGGTCTCTATATAATGAAATAGCCGCGTTACGTACACACACATATTGACGCGTATAACGCATTGAGTGTTACGCAGAATAATTCTCCCTAGAGATCTAGAAAAGCTCTTTTTATCCGTTCGTTATACGGGACAATAACGATGTTCTCGCAATCAAATCGGCCGACGGAATTCCAAGTTCTCAGTAGTAGATTATTATTTTTCATCGATCATAGATAAAGAATCCACATCGAAATAACGCGTTTATTTATAAAACCGGAAGGAAACACCGATATAAGTATCGTCGAACGAACTGAAAGCATTCAGAGGCGAAGCTGAAATCCTACTTACTCTTCTTCGGTGCCATGACCGATCTCGATCTCATCCGTTGGAGGACTCCATTAATTCCCTATACGCTTTCCTATCTGGAGCTGTGTGAAACAATTTTTCAACGCTGCAGTTAGTTCGTGACTTTGGAACCGGCAGCTTTCAATTCAGCAGGACGAATTAAAGACGGCTACGAAGAATCAAAAACCTTTCGAACCGAACAAATAATAATAATTAGAAGAGACAGGAATATTCCACTGGCAAAGCCTAGAATATATATAATTAATTGAATTAGTTTACAGTATTGTCGAACGTTCAAATATTGCATCGATAAATTACGTTATTTAAAAAAAAAAAAAATTAATAACGGAAGAATTTTTTTCCCGAAATAACAGAAACTACATGTAAACCCATTTATTTATTTATTTATTATCTCTCCTGTTATTTATTGTATCGGGCGTTGTTCGAAATACAATTTAAACGTTTCTCTCGCTTGCGCAGCTGCTCCGAGATGTAACGTTAAATCTCGTTTGTCGATTGTGTTGTTCTGTTTGTGGCATCTCATATTTTGATGTTCAGTCTCATTTATTGATTCAAGATCACGTATAACGTTGCGCGGTAAACATATTTACAATATGAAAGACATTTTCTACATCGGCTTAGATATACATTTTTGCGAAATTCCGAATTTTGAGCTAATTGAACCAAAAGAATCTATCGCTATCTCGCTCGTGATAAGCGATAATTATAATTATCACTCTCATCTCCTTCGGTGGTTGATTTTTTTGCAAACGGTTTCGTTAGATATATATCTTTAAAGGAAACGCCGCATCTCCTAGGAAAAAAACATATAGAGCTTCGAATCCTTGGGAATACTTTTTCTTTAGGTATTTTCCCTGTTCTATCGCACTTCGAAAAGGACATTCATCAAAAACGCTATTATCTTTTCCATTGGAACCCACATTTAATAATTTGGATCGGTGACTGCCAGCAACCCGATCGAATAGGATTTGTAGTTTTAGTATATAGAACCGGTGTTTTTTTTTTTTGTTTATTTCTTACGCGAATTTACTTTCCGTCAATACACCCAACGCAGTTAGGAGAAATTGTCCCATCTATCTCAAAAACACTGCGCTATGTTTTCAAATTACCTTTCGAAGGCTCAGGCACGTTTGTACGCATTTGCAAAGTTGCGGTACGATTGTGGAAATAGTAGATTTTGAAATTCGGATAGCGAGTTATCGGAATTGTATTCCATAAATACCTGAAATAATTAATAAGTATTAAGTAGTTACTTTTTTCTTTAGGCGATGTGGCTAAGAAAAAATGGAAAAATTTTAGAGACAAGTTTATGAAGGAATTCAGAACCGGACACCTCATTCTCGAGCTGATGTCAACAATGAGCTAAAATATGCACATGATCATATTTTGATGAGACAATGACATTTTTAATAGTAGTTTTAAAACTCCGGAAAAGCAGAAGAGGTAACGTTGCAGATGAAAATAGATCCGTCAGAGACTATAGACACTGCTAGTGTGCACGATGTTTTCAAAGCGAAAACAGCTGAATAGCACCCTTCTTTATGAATCTGCGGCTACTTTGCAACTAATACCTCATAGTATCGGCGTACATCAACCGCCTTCGTCTTCACCCACTTCATAATTCCAAGCAGCAGCCACAAAAGGAAAGATACTAGCGTGGAAGCTTCCCTCGATATCGATAGAAAGAGAGAGAAGATGAAAATTCTTCGCCAAGATCAACTAGATAATAAACGATCATGTTTTTGGTCCAGATTACCTTATATGAAGCAGATGCCCGCAATCAAAAAATTACAACTTAGAACGCGGCTGTAGGAGCCTCTGCTAACGGAATTATCAAAATTAAATTCAGCAAAACGCGGTCTTCAACCTTGTTTGTCAAATTTGTACTCAATAATAACTATTAAGTGATTTATAATCGAATATACAGAAATAGGTGGCTGGAAATTAGTTGTGGATAATTGCGAAACAGGTTTTCCACGATATAATCGAACGTTGTAAGTAATATTAGACAATATTTCTTGAATAACAAATTCTTCCTAAAGATGCCGTTTTAAGTATATAATACTGGTTTCATCTGTCTGTCGTATACACTTTTTTTTAGTCATCTGATATTTAAGAACGAATTTTCCAACAATAGAACCTTACGATCGTCGATTACAGATGTACAGTGCGACTGAAGAATGCGGCAATCGTGCGAGGCGATTCGAGTGCACGTAGGACAAAACCATCGCGTTCATTCAATTCACGTGTTACCGCATTTCACGTCAAGATCGCTCACGTTACATTTATCATTAGCGATTATTTCACTGTTACTTCTGGATATAAAATAAAACGTTAAAGTTTCAGCCGTAATTAACGCAGATTTATTTAAAGCGCTCGAGTTCGATATTAATGATTTAAAAACAGATGTTAACTCGTTTATCTTTAATGGAAATGTATAAAATACATTTTGTATATATATATATATATATATATATATATATATATATATATATATATATATATATATTTAAAAGGTATACGTGTGTATGAATGTGCGGAGAAGGAGAGTGCAAAATAGATTGGATGATTTTTTTTTGCTTTCTGCCAGTGACGTTACGGACGGATCAAAGGGTTTCTTCCAAAATATGCTAGAAGCAAGATTTTTTCTTCTGTAGTAAATATTCGAAAGTGTGTAAACATCAGGAATGTACTTTTTTCCGTTTTTAAGTCGATTTTCCAAATCGTTAACCGTTAGGGGATTCGGTAATTTTTGTTACTTTCATTGCGCCTGAACGAATTTCAACTCTCAGGAGGGATCGTATCCTTTCCAGTTTCTGATTGTAATTTGATAAACAACTCCTTCCGCGTTTAATTCTATACCAACGCTTCTACGCACCCAAAATAATAAGTTTATACGTGTATTGAAGAGAAAATAAAGTGTTACTGGAAATATTGAACATGAAAAAACGAAAATCGAAAAAGAACTTTCCGTATGATATTTTATTTTCGATTTTTTTCTCGTAAATCCGCCGTTAAGGGGTACGTCGAGAAACTAGAAGTGGTGGTGTCCTGGATGCAGTCGAACTTATTAATCACATTTTGCGGAAAGTAGACTGTAAGTAATGTTATGTTATGTATATATATATATATATAATAATATTTTTTTACTTTCCGAGTTTATTATTAACGCTTTATAATAAGCATGTGGAAAAGTGCTAGTATAATCATGTTAAATAAACCGAATAAAGATCCCAGTAATATAAATTTCGTTAAGTAAAGTTTATGAAAAAATTATTTTAAAATTTTTAAATCACGAAATTAACGACATCTGTGCTCAATCCGTATCAATACGATTTCAGAAAGTATTATTCTACAGAATTATATCAGATGTAATAGATAATCTATCACAAAATAAACAACGTAATAATAGATCTATTGTTATCTCATTTGATATTGAAGGTGCTTTCGATAACTGTGATCGTCAAGTTATAATTGACACGTTAATTGTAAATGAATTTAATTTTAATGTAATAAGTTTAGTACATAATTTTTTAACCAATAGGAGAGTTACTTGGAAATATCAGAACGATATCATAGATGTCAGTAATAATTTTGGAGTTCCACAAGGGTCTGTTCTTGGACCGGTCCTGTGGAACATTTTATATTCCAATATACATTCTTATTTTAATAACGCTTTAGTCGGTTTACGGTTGTATAGTTATGCAGATGATCAGGTTTTAGTATATAATGTTAATTTATGTAGTAAATTGACGTTATCGTCTCATATTTCTAATTGTAATGAAATTATTAATAAGCTTAAAACAATAATAAATGCCTTAAATCTCAAATTTGAGATTTCTAAATATATCAAATTATGGTTGTTTCTGATCGAGATAAAAGTTTTGATCGGATAATTTATGATAACATTAAAATTGACAATCATGTGTTTAGTTCTACTGATGATCACATAAAATATTTGGGTTTCACTATAGATAATACGTTAAATTATAATAAGCATATACAATATATAAATAACAAAACCGAGACAAATATTATTATATATTTAAAGCTCTTGGTGGTAAATTATGGAGACTTAACTATAAATCTAAGGTAATTCTTTATAAAGGGTTAGTACAGTCATTATATACATATTGCGCCGGTGTCTATTTCGAACATTTAACTAAGCAGCAAATACATAATGTAATTTGTAACTGCCGTAAATTTCTTATCGATTCAATCTCTTCTTATATTACTGTATCAAATATAACATTATATACTATTGCTCGTATCTTACCTATTGATCTTTATATTAAAAAAAGATCTTCAATTTTTAATGCTGAAAAAAATAATTATGGTGTCATAAGTAAAATAGTTCTTAAACAGTTGAATACACAAATTTTAAATGAATTTTAAGATACAAAATTTTAACACAAATTTTAAATGAATTTTAAGATACAAAATTTTAACAAAAGATAAATTAATTTGTAATTTTTTTCCGAATGTAATAGTTCGTTTTAAAAATAAAAAGATTATAGTAAATTTTTACATGACTCAGATACTTTCTGGTCATGGTTCCATTGGATATTATTTGAATAAATTAAATATAATCGGTGATAATAAATGTCACAACTGCAAGTGTAATGTAGTTGAAAATGTGCAACATATAATATACAAGTGTAACAAATATGATCACCTGAGGCAGTTGTATAGTATTGATTGTACGCTTAAACCGAATGAAATTATTTTATTAAACCAATTTCCGGTTTTTATCTTGGAAATATTTAAAATTAAGTACATTTATAGATAATCGCTACTAGTAGCAATAAGCAAAAATTTGCATGCTACTACAGTTTTTTGTTTCAATTGTAATGTATATGTTAAATATATAATAAATAAAAAAAAAATATATATATATATATATATATATATATATATATACAATCGTCGGGATAGCTTAGTGGTTAGAGCACGGACTTTTCTATATGGAAGATACCGAGTTCGAATACGATCGGCGACGCAAAAATTTTCGTCAGAATCAGAAAATAAAAATATACATAATCCGAATATGATTATCGATAGAAGGCGATTGCAAATCACCACGCATAAATATGCGCGCTAAAAAAAACCGCTAGTGTGCATTGTGTCGTGACAACGAAGTACAATCACTTCTCCCTGGTGTTTGTGTCTATCTACGCTAACACCATATTATGATTTCCTTGTACTCTACTTACACTGTACAACAAAATATGTACAGGTAAGTAGTCGCCTATCACTGATACGGAGACGGCACTTAATGATGATGATATATATATATATATATACATGCATATATATGTAGTTTAGCTGGGAACACGTTAATTAAGCTTGCTGCTATTTTAATATAGTTTTAAATTATATTCAATGCGTGTAAATAACAAATTTTTTCATTTCTCTTACTTCTTAATACAATTTAAAATTGCTGTTTTTCTTCTTATAGACGCAATTTACATTTTTTTCCCATACGTTATATTTATTTTAAATTATTCTATCGCTTAATTCCATTCTATTATTTATAATTCTTCCTGATTATCTCTATGTTGAATAAAAAAAACAACACTTTTATACGGTATTAAAATATATTTAATAAGCACAGTCTACCCGTTTCACCGGTTACAGAATCATCAGGGCTAAGAATGTGAACGATGAAAACTGATCACAAGTAATAAGAATGAACAACTATTTATTTACAAGTCTACTATTTCATGAATTGACTTTCAATAATAATGTGTTCTAACTCGATTGCCTTGCTTCCAGCTCTAGCTTAGTAGATTAGTTTTGTATCGAATCTCAATACTATGAGAATTTATATTGGAATCAAGAACTAGAATTGAGCAGAAGATAAACTTCGAAGTTAAACGTGGTATACGACGTGGGTGTGCGTTCTCCCCACGATTATTTAAGCTATATTGTATATCAGCAGATAATCATCGAGACCTACGATATTTCTTGCAAAAATCGACTGTAGATGGTGTGATCTATGATGTGCATATAAACGTAAAGAAAACAAAATGGATGATGATAGGCAAGTGATAAGTTCGCGGTTTCGTTATAAATATAAACAATGAAATTATTGAAGTGGGTCAATAGATTCAAATATACAAATGATAATTTAGATATGGATGTTGAGATTAAAGCGAGATGCAGTTATGCGCGAACAGCTTTCAATGAAACATTTATTATGTACTCGATCGTTTAGTCTTAAGACGAGAAATTGTTCGCTGCTACATCTATTCAGTTTTATTATATGGAATCGAAACTATGCCATTAAAGAACGAAACAAATAAATCGATAATGTGGCTCCATCGAAGGATGTTGAGAATCCTTTAGACGGGCAAGATATCAAATAAACATATTTTACCAAATACAAGCGCAATATTAAAAAATCACTTTGTAGAAGGAAATGTGTCATATTTTGGCCATATCGCCAGTGGTGTGAAATACTACAGATAATAATACACGGAAAGATGGACGAGAAGAGAAGTCCTATTGGCTGCAAAATATTATAAGCTGGACAAACGAGTTTTGTCTAAAGCAATTGCAAGACAGCGCAAAGTCTACGGTGATAATACTGGAAGGCGTTTTATTATTCTCAGATTTATTCGTCTTTTTTACGTTTATGCGAGTTGACTAATTATATAAACATTTGTTATGTTTTGCGGAAAATTTTAACTTTTCTTTGACCCGCGTAGATGTTATAAATTACAATAATATTAATCGGAGATCGATCAGCGCTGTATCCTGTTGTACACTATATGGAGTGTAGAAAAAAATTTGAATTAATAAATCAAATACGTGGAAATAAAGTCTCGTTATTAATTTTTTTTTTTTTCTAATAATTTCTTCTCATCTAGAACTGACCAATGAAGTCATAATCTAGATTTTTTGAGTTATGTATTGTCATGAAATTTCGGACACGCTCATCAGCGTAATCCGAGATCTGCTGACTCGGTGACTTGACCAAGTCATTTTTTTTCGTTTTAATCTCCTCGGGCTTATTGATTTTCTAGTCTCGACATATGTTTCCTGACTGATTGTACTATTTCTTCAGTCACATATTTGATTTCGAGATCCTTATGTAATATCTGGTTAGATATATATATACCATGATGCACTCCCATCAACGAACGAAGTAATTTATTCTGGAAGCGTTAAATCTTATTCACATTACATTTGGACGCGCATCCCCAAAGTTCAGCTGCGTACATCCATATTGGCTTTAACACGATTTTATAAAGTAATATTTTATTAGCAACTTTCAGCCTATTCTTTGATATGATTAAGCCATGTAAGATTTTCATAAAATAAATTATTTAAATACGCTAGCGGAAATTAACGGATCGGAGCCGGTGGCAATGTTACAATTCAATTTCAACTTTAATTTATTATCGATAATAATAATAATAATAATCGCGTTAATAATATTTTTAATAATATTATCGACGGTAACAACAAGCAAGTCGTTAATCACGATAATCATAATAAATGATGATAACCATTTTAAGGAGGCGTATTGTAGAAGGTCTGTTGATGAAAGTAAATTACAGTTTTAGAATTAAAAAAGGCAGCTGCACCGCCCAAAATTTTCATTTCGGCATCATCGTTGAAATTGATTTGTCATCCATTTCACGTGTTCGCTGAAATCTCTGCAGGCAATATTATAAAACATACATAAAACATACATAAAACATATATCAAACATACGCACACTCGTACATATTTATAAGTGCATTTTATATGCTCCTGTTGAAGTGAGGATGTAGTAGTGGTGACCAAATCCGGAAGGATATATATACGATTCTAAACTAAACTCTTTTTTTTTTTTTAAATATATATGTAATAACGTTTATCGTACACACACACACAAACGTTAATATATATAATTCTTCGGCGTATATTACTTAACGAAATACATACAGATGTTCGGAATTAAATCATCGAGAAATGTCGTATTATATCTCGCAGTTGTTAACATTAACATCGAAAACTAACCCCGAAGTTATAACCCGTTCCGGGATTAGTTCTATATCCATCGAGCTAGTCGATGTAAACAAACCCCTATAGCGTACTATGGATAGACCGCCCTTTCTACTGGCTTAGGGAAGTGGAATAGGATTCCTAAATAAGTATAAACCGACTAGATTATTTTCCATAAAGATGGGAGATGTCTCGCTGCGAATGTAAAATTAGATTTTCAAACTTTTCGATTTACACAAAAGGGGGAAAACCGGTGGCCGATTTTAAGAAACTTAGAATTATCCGTCTCATATATATATATATATAAAAAGTTGAATATATTGGAGAGTAGTGATTTTATTAATTAATTATAAACGAACAAAATAAAACACAATCACTAAAAGTTTTTTAATCGCGAAGCTTTTCGACCGTTACGTCATTTGTTCGCGCTTGAAAATGACGTAACGGTCGAAAAGCTTCGCGATTAAAAAACTTTTAGTGATTGTGTTCTATTTTGTTCGTTTATAATTAATTATATATATATATATATATGACCATTTGTAAAATTATGTAAGAATAGAATAAATTTACAAGCGTTGAAATATTATTTAAACGCGATAATTATGCATGAAAAATTTTTATTTGCGTAAATTTACTTTTAATTTTTATTTTATTTTATTTTTTAATTTTTGCATATAATCTGTCCTTGAATAGGACAATAAGTAGCGTTGATGTTTTACAATATTTCAACAGAATGTTGCCCGTTACCCGCCATATATTAATCGTAATTTATCGACGAAGTTGCAAATCAACTTGACGGCATCTTTGCAGACGTTTCTGAGGAATTACTCTTCAGATCGGCTATCGATTAACATGTTGTTGAAGTCGCTGCATATATATGCTACTGTGTATCTTGAAAGCTGTCCACTTTCAAGAACCCCGCATTCTCACGTGCCTGTTTCAGGCGTGTCTAGTTAGGAGGACGGTGCCGATGGCTTGGAAGCGGGCGATAATAGTGCCAATACTAAAGTCGCCCGGGAAAGATCCTTCGTTCCCGGCCTCCTACAGACTGATTAGCTTACTTTCTTGCGTCGGAAAGTTGTTCGAGAGGATACTAGTGTCTCGATTAGAGCAAGAGTTATCCGATCGTTCATGGCTGTCGCCTGCTCAGTTTGGGTATACTCGCGGTGTCTCTTCTGAGTCCGCGGTTATGACCTTGCTTGAGTGGGTACAGTCCCGGCGTGAGAAGTATGTAGTGGGAATCTTTCTCGATATCACGGGCGCTTTTGACCGGATGTCCTGGATGAAAGTTCTCGGTGAGCTACACGCGGCCCAAGTCTCCAGTTATTTAATTGAAATGCTGGAAGACTACTTCCGGGGAGAACTGCGGTCCTTAAGGCTTCCACAACTTCGGTTGAGAAGACCTTAACTCAGGGCTGCCCCCAGGGAAGCGTTTCTGCCGGAAAAACGACGTATATGACCCTTAAAGGGAAATTAGAACGTCAGCTGGCAGTAAGATTAGGGAATAAACCTTTACGCTGGGCAACGTCTACGAAGTACCTGGGAGTTACGCTAGATTCTAGCGGAAGCTTCTCGGGTCACTTACGGGACGTTGTCGCGAAAGCAATATCGGCGTACCACGGAATAGCCCGAGTAGCACGGGCTGAGTGGGGGATCCCGCACGCTCCGGCGAAGCTTTTGTACAAAGCGATAGTTATACCGATTGTCACATATGGTGCATCGGTATGGGTTCATAGGGTCACTAATGTTAAGCTAGTTGACCTCATACGAAGCGCACAAAGGCCAGCCCTTATCGCGATGATCCGAGCGTACCGAACAGCCCCGAATTGCCCTGGCGAGAGTACTCCCGCTAGAGCTAGAAGTATACTGTCGCGCTGTAATGTTCGCATTAAGGTACAATGCTCGGGTTACATGGAGAGGGAAGTATTCTGCGCGCTCGATGACTTATCGTCGGCGAGTATGAATATAACCCTTGACGATCGGGATCGGATAACGGTTCGCGGACCGAGAGCAATTAGTAGCTTGGTGTGCGCGTCGATAATAAGTAAACGCATGCACGCTGAGTTTGCTACCGGAGGCGTCTTTACAAAGGGCCGCAAAATAAGCAGGTCTCTGCGTAATAAAGTATACGACGTCGCTCTCTCGAAATGGCAAAGGGCTTGGGTGGAATATGACGGTGCCGCCAAGTCCCTACTGCCTAATGTGGTCGACCGGAAAACATGCGAATGGTTTGTGCCCTTCCGGGCGCTGACATGTTTCGGTACGCGGCACGGCCCGTTCGCGTGCTACGAGCAACGTTTCTCCCTGCGGGAAACGCCTCGGCAGTGCGTGTGCGGTGCCGGTGCGTGCACGGTCGCCCACTTGTTGAACGCACTAACAGATGTGCCTAGAGGAACTTGCCGTCGAGCAACTTCGGCCAGGGAAAATGCGTTCGGTCGGTATCGTCAAATTATGGGCGTGCCGGCCGAGAGCTGGACAGATTTCTTCCGTCAGAAATCTACCTGGTCCACCGGCCAACAGCTTGTGCGCATTCCTTATAGAATAGCGCTAGAAAGCGGAAACGAAGTTTGCGCTGTACAGCCCTATGGGGCCACAAACTCGACACCCGAGATGAACTCGTCTAGTACCTGACGAGTCGCGCTTGCGCTTCTCGTTGGGGGACAGTAGCTCGGTCTCTCGAGTTTCACTAAATGATTGTAATCGTTTTTACCGGCCCGGACTTCGGACCCGGGGAACATGCCGGTAGGTGAAGAGTTAGACGGTGACGGCTGCCGCGATACCTCAGTCGCGCCACCGAATACATCGGGCTGGAAGTCGTCTTGACGGTCTCTGGAAGGAACGGGTCGGTGGTATAAACTTAACGGGACTTGTCCCGGCGTTGAGGAACACCGGCTCGGGGAAGGTGGAGGGCCTTCCAGGTAAATATTAAAATTTACTGTGTATTCTGTTTTACATTAGACATCTGGAAATACTTGTGCAGGTCGGTATTGTAAATATACGACGATGCTCGAGCTGTGTTGCGCAAGACCTTTACCTAGAAACGTTTTATTATTTCCAGCCTGGACTTGCTGGCTGTAACCCATATTTCAATCCCCGATGTCCATATAGGTTTTAAGATGACTTTTTATATTAACAGTTTATTTTCGACTAATAAGAAAATGAGTTGCAACGCATTATTCCGTAGATTTTTTATTTTTTTTTTCGTTACAATCTTAACTTAATGTTAAATAAGTAACTCTATTAATACAATGTTTATCACCCACAGTACGTATCTTATGAGTGATATAATCGAGTGTGAAGAAATTAACCCAATGGTTAAAACTTCCTAACTCTAATTATTGATTATAAAACTAAATCTTGCGGTTTATTACGCTTAAGGCGTCTAATATCTAATTTATTATCTAACAGCCTCTTCTCGTGCTGCTTGGCAAAATCTTTGACGACATCGTCGACAAACATTATCCGAAAATCGCGGTGAATGTCATCATTACGCGAAAACCGGTAAGCATCCACAATTGCACGCAGGATGACATTCTGTCTAATCTGAATCCTGTTGCGATTTGCAGTCTTAGTACATTCCCATAGTTGAAGACCATACGTCCAAATTGGCTTTATGACCTGTTGGTATAATAGCCGCTTACGCGATAGATCTAAAGTAGAATTTCTACCGATGAGCCAATAATAATTCGCGTGTTCTTGCCTTGATTTGTTTAACTTTCATTCTGACGTGAATTTCCCAAGTAAGGCGCTTATCCAAATGCATACCTAGGTATCTAGCTGACTCAGCTTGAGGTACAACTAGATCACCCAAGTATACATTGTGCTGCGCATTTATTTTACGATAAGTGTAAATGACATGGACTGATTTCGCTTCATTAAGCTTAATCTTCCATTCAATTGTCCATTTTCGAATGCGGTTAAGCGCACATTGGAGTTTCGTGGTAGCTTCCACCAGATTATCAATAATGGAAAGTACTGTGGTATCGTCGGAAAATGTCACTGTTACTGTATCACTATCCGTAGGTAAATCCTGCGTATACAAGAGATACAAGATAGGTCCAAGGACGCTACCTTGCGGCATTCCCGTTTGTATACGGTAGAATGTAGATTTAGCATCTTCGTGTGCTACCCGAAATTGACGATTAGTCAAATACGATTCCAGAAGTCTACAATAGTTTCCTGGAAGAAGGCTACACATTTTGAATATGAGGCCTTCGTGCCAAACACGATCAACAGCTTGCGATATATCAAGAAATACTTTGGAACAGTACTTTCTTTCTTCGAACGCTTTTTCGATAACTGATGTGACTCTGTGATCTATGGTCGAATGTTGGTTTCTGAAGCCAAACTGATGATCAGGTAGATCAACTAACGGGTTTAAACGTTTAAGTAAAAGTTTTTCGAATAGTTTCGACATTATAGGAAGTAACGAAATAGGATGGTATGATGTAATTTCTTCCGCTGGTTTTTCTTCTTTATGTAGCATAATTATCTGGCAATTTTGAAAGAATTCGGATTCAACGCGTAAACAGGCATTGAATATATACGTTAACAGCACAACTGGCTTTACGCGAAAATTCTTTTAAAACTGCAGGAGAAATACCGCCGATTCCGGCAGCTTTCTTTAAATGTTCATCATAATTTCTTTCGCAACTTCTATGGGAGTGATATTATCAAAAGTTACGTCGCTTTTGTATGACTTCGTAGAATTGATATCTGTCTGAATGTCATGTGGCCGAAATATATTTGCTAAATGTTGAGCAAAAAGCTCTGCTTTTTCTTCTTTTCGTCTGACCCCCTTCGTCCTGAAGAGGAGGAATGCTAACGAATGGTCTCTTCATTTCTCGTGTAGCTTTCCATAAAGAAAAGTAAGTATCCGCTGATGGGCTTAGCCCTTCTAGATGCGATCTGAATGTTTTCTTCTTAATTTCTTTTATTAATCTATTTTATTTATTCTATTGAAGGTGTTCTTATCCAGCAGACGGCGTGATCGATGCCAAATCCGTCTAGCTCGTCGTCGTTCCGTAATTAAATTACGAACTTCGAGTGGATATGTTGTCTCATGATTATTATTATTTTTAATTTCTGGAGTCGCAACCTTAGCGGATTCGCGATTCGCTTTGATAAAATTATTAAGCTGTATTTCAATTTCATCTGCCGTTTTCAACCGCATTTTCAACTTTATTCGTTGGTCAAGTTCAGCACGGAACTTTTCCCCGTTTGTAAATTTGTTTGTGAGCGCAAATTTCATTTTTGTCTTTTGAATCACCGTAGAGCTTATCATAAGCAATACCGGTGAATGATCCGACGTAAGGTCTTCAATGTTCTCCGAGTGAATATAGTTATCCGCTATACCTTTTATAATGAAAAAGTCAATTGTATCCGGGTTTTTCCGTTTATCGCTTGGCCAGTAAGTAGGCCCACCTCCTGAGATACAGTTACTACGTGTACTGTGAATGGCTTGTAAAAGTTCCTTCCCTCTAACATGTGCCATATTCTGCTTTCTGAAACGAACTGATCTTGATCCCCATGCTTCATTCTTCGCATTATAGTCACCGCCTATCACATATCGTTTCCCAAAATGATTAAGAAAATGCTCATAATCGTCTTTTTTTAAGTTGTACTTAGGCGGGAAGCACACAGCAGCAATATTAACTATTGTGCCATTGCGTTGAACAGCTACGCAAGTAGCTTGTGCATAATCTTTACAATATTCTTTTTCAATAAAATGCTGTATATGCTTTTTTATAATTACAGCCGATCCACCATGTGCACCATCATCAGGATGAGGGGTATGATAGATAACATAATCTTTGATTTTGGGGCAATTCCTCGTAGTGAAATGGGTTTCCGAAACCAGAGCAATGTCAATTTTATGAAAACAGAGGAATGTGTCTAAGAAGACTATTCCTTAACCCATTAGCATTCCATGTAATTATTCTAAGCGAGTTTTCAGTCATTTTTCTGTTTTCCTTCCAGCTTGTTTAGCCGATTAGAAATAGAAGTAATTTCCTTTGTAATATTATTCAGAGCATCCATAACATCCTACTCCGTAGATTGAACACAAACTGTTTTCTTTTGACCTGAATTTTTCCAGGTTAACCTTGGATCCGGATGCAATCCTATATATTTTACACAGCGGCATTGATTATTATATCGTTAGAACGGACTGGTGTTTTTCCCTTAATAAGACTTTCAACAGAGTGCAATATATAAAACTTCTAAAAAATTCCTTTAGAAACCGCTCTATTATAAAAATAACACAGCGAATGATAACATGTTACATCTATAGTGTTCTTTTATATATGGAAGCAACGACATTGACAACGAAAATATTAAAAGAAGTTGGAAAATTTGAAATGTGGTTGCATAAGAATTTCTTGAACACGAAAGCTTACCGATGGAAAAGTATCAGAGCTGGCCGGTATTAAAAGATGTTTCATTCGGATAATTAAAAATCGGGAAATTAAATATTTCGGACGCATTAAAACTGGTAATTGAAGGAATCGAGGAAGAGGAAAAAAAATAACTCCCTGGTTTATGCACCAATGAACAGATCTAAATTCTATTGGTGATCTTGTACAATCAGCGGAAGGAAGATTATCTGGGAACATTCAAGGATATTATAATGTCAGTTAGGATTGTTAAATTCATGCGTGTGATAATCAAAGAAGATTAAATTGTTTGTATGTGAATAAGAAATATAATAGAAAAACTATACAAAAAATCAGACCTGCGCAATTCGAACGAATAATTATATAGTTTTGTTCAATTAATAATGCCTTATTGGAAAATGTGATGGATCCAAATATACCTCCTTCATCAGTTCATTCTAAAAGTTTCCGTTCATATCATTTAATCCTCATTCTCCTTCAATTATACTGTGAGTGAGTAATTTTGCCATTCGGTCAAAAAAAAAATTACGGAAAACAGTGAAAATACTTAGCTCTAAGTTTTTATTAGAAATAAGGTAATAAAAAAAATTACAGGATCTATTTGGGATGCAGAACTGCAGTACCTAGAACCTCGCCTTTTGAGTTATGCTGTTCGGCGGAATATACTAACGCGATGCTTAGCTTAGATCACCATACACACAAAAATGATCGATGCGATGTTAAATAAAAGTACTAGAATTTTAAATCTACACCTAAAGAAACATTATTACGCGACAGCACCACCGGATGTCAGAAGAAAAGTTTTTTACATCAGCTTTACAAAAACAACAGCTGCCAAGCGTCAAAATTCGAGTAAATAATTTCTCAATAAGATAGACGGGGTATGACATACTGGTCGAATGAGACAGAAATAAGTTAAATTCAAGACTGCTGTGTTGCTAGCTCACTGAAAAATTAATAAGTAGATTCAATCTCGAATGACAATACTGGAAAACCCGAAACAGACTTCCGTAATTAGACGTTATTATAAAAATGGAGGATAGCAAGCGACAACCTCTGCAAGTGTAGGATGGTGCAGAAAGTGATCAGTTCCTTTACTATCCACAAATTAGTACGAGCGGCACAATATGGGAGTTACTTCACGTATTACATTGTATTTGATAATTTATAAAGGAATTGTGGAAGTGCTCGAACGTATTCGTAAAGAATATTGAGAAGTACTGTGGTCAGTTTCTTATGGTACATACGAGCTCAATCGATCCATGCCTCCTTTATAAGTTCAATATTCTTATGAAAAACGACGTAATACGTTAGTTTATTATAACAACGTACAAGCTACGTCCATCAATTTCCACATTCTAAAACGTGCAATCATCGTTTTCTCGTTTGTTCTCATCCATTCGATCAAGACACGGTGGCCAACACCGGTCATGTCCTCCTCGAATACTGATACTATAGCACTCTACAACCGTTTAATCTATACATCTGCTTACTTTCTTTTTCTTAATAATGCTTGTACTCTCCTTCTAATGTATTATTCTACTCGAGATAGTAATATAGCTTTCAATAAGTTCTTCCATCATTTGTTTTTTTACATCCTTAGCGCTATTCTTTATTTACATTAAAAAATGTTTATTTATAATTTTACAACAGTGTACGTTCAGCGTTATGTCCCACGGGTACCGCGGAAGTCCAATAAAAGAAAACGAACACGATATTCGAGCAAAAATATTAATAGTCAATAGTATTTATAGTCGTAAAAAAAGTACCTGACTATTTTTTGCGTTCAAAGTTTTGATCATTGCAGTTTTTTTCTAATTGTCATTACGTTCTGACGACTCATTGCTGCCTATAAGGTGTCTTCAGTACATTGAACTGGAGTTGAATGGGTATCAGATTTAATGGGGAAAGATTGAATCACTTGCGTTTCGCGGACGATATAATTCTTAATGCCGCGGAAATATAATTAATGATAAACGAACTTGACGCGCATTCTGTAAAAATCAGGCTTAAAATAAATATACCAAAAACGAAAATAATTATGAGTACCGCGGAAGCTAAACACTTAAGTCGATAACGTATACCAGGGACAGGAAGTTACTACGGATAAGAATGATGCAGGGCTGGAAAGTAAAAGAAAAATATCGCTTACCCGGGTGGCATTTGTGAAATTAGGAAACTAAGAAATAGGGAAATATCGAGAAAGAAAGCTCTATAATCAATTGACATACGGAGCAGAAACATGAAGCCTTACTAAAGGGACTGCTAGAAGAACTAGGAAAACTCAAACGGCTCACGAGAGAATTATCCTTGGAATCAGTCCCGAATATCGCAAGGTGGTTATATGAATTAGGTAACAGACGAAATTGGTAGAGGTGGAGCGGATCGCCAGGCTAAAATGAAAATAGGCCGCACATTTGGCAAGACAACAGGGTGAAAGATGGACGAAGCGAATATTACAATAGTGGCCAATTTGCAGCCAGCGTCCACGCGAAAACAGAATAGGAGACGTTAAAAAAGATTGGGAAATGCCTACACTCAGCAGTGGGTTGATGTAGGCATATCGATGTCGTTGATTATCGCGGCCTTTTCTATAGGTCATGATTTATTATTACTTCCTCGACGTTTGCATAATTAAGTCGATATCTATAATCTATATGCAGATCTTGTAAAACCTCGAGTAGTATCTATGCGCAAATTTTTTAAAAACACGCATGCAATATAATTTAAAGCCCCATACGAAAATAATATTTTATGTCGGAAAATTTTACTCCTTTGATAAATGATTTTATCCGATAACTCTTCAACTAATTATAGAAATTCTCCTGAAGCGAATTCTTCTATTCTAAGATGGAAATATCTAGTTCAGTTTGTTTAGCTAAAGACCGCAGTATATACGATATATATATATATATATATATATATATATATATATATATATATATATATATATATATATATATGGTGGAATTTTTTAAAGCAATACACTGAGGGAGTTGTCCGTTAAATATGGAATGTTTTCAGAAAGACTAAATTCGCGGAATAATGAAAATGGTATATATTTTCTTGGAAAGTAATACAAAGAGAGAAGGAGATGTTTTACTCTTTACGGACATGACGAAGATAATTGTAACATGGGAATATAGGCGTTGTTGATTACATCCTCAACATTACAGAATATTAGAAACAGATAGTACTACTTAAATAAATATATCTATTTTCTCCTCTATATCTATATACCTATATTTATATATATATATGATATATAATGAATAAAAAATGAAAAGAATAACTAAATGAAAAACATGACTTGGACAATCATAGAAGAACGCGACCATTATTATCGATGTAGTATAAATTTTTCTTTTGTACATATTTTTTCTGCTTTTACTGGTATTTATTTTTTTAATTTTTCCGTCCTTTTTCCATGTTTCATTATCGACTACCACTACTATTACGGTATCGTTGTAATAATTAACATTCATAATAGACTATATGTTAGTGTACATTGCATTTTCATGCGCACACACATTAACACATGTTACGTATACGTTCAGAACGGCGTCCGAACGAGGAGGTGGTCTACAAGATTGCAGTCAGTTATTTGTCTAGATCGTTGTTTGTTGGTTGTCGTTTTTTGTTTTTTGTTTTTTTTTTTTGTATTTCAGGAAAAAAGAAATGTTTGACTCAATCAATCAAAAACACGAATTCCTTCGTTTCGTTTAGATGGACATTTTTTTGGGAACATTTATATCGTTTTATTTATTTTTTTTTGTGTTTTCTTCCTCTCAAACAGAGTAGTTCGTCATATAATTTATCTACACGCAGGTGTACTCGTGTATTATATTTATTTATATGTAATACAAACGTGTGCGTGTCTGTGGCTTTAATTCTAGTTAAGCTTTATGTCCTTGCTTTCTTGCACTATATATTCATTACATTCCGTGATTGTTGTGTTTTTTTCTTTATTCGACATTATGTGCGTATACACATATATACGAATATATATATATATATATATATATATATATATATATATATACATATACATATACATCATACAGATTGATAGATAATATGTAGGATAGCATTATGTTGTTTGTTACCCTAATGTAAAACAGAGAACAGACCACACACGAGATGGCGCCAATATTAATTAATATGCTTTCCATTTTTTGTACTCGGTTCTCATGACGAATGTTCCATGAAATAAATAAAAGAAAAAAAAATTGCCAATTACGAAACGGTCGTCCTAGCGAGATTAAAATAGAAAATAAAATAAAAAACACGATTAATAAATTTATAAACTTTTGCATTTTTATTATTAAACATTTCCATTATTATTATTATTATTTATACTTAATTACTAAAAATAGTTAAAATCACTAAATTTATTTTTAATTATGCGAAGCTTTTCGGCAATTACGCCATTTTCAAGCTATATACATTTAACTGTATATAGCTTGACAATGGCGTAATTGCCGAAAAGCTTCGCATAATTAAAAATAAATTTAGTGATTTTAACTATTTTTAGTAATTAAGTATAAATAAAAATCACTACATTCCACAATCAATAACATTATTATTATTATTTTTAATTAAGAATAGTATCCCCAAAATAACCAACTTAATATCTAAGTCGAAAGCGAGATTTCTTTTTTAAATAAATTTCTTCTATACTTAAAATTTCATTGCAGTCGTATATTGACATTCTCTGTAATGTAAAATCTTTCATAGTTTATTACTAACGGCCATGTATCGATATGTTAACACGCTATACTATTAAGTATTTTATCATTTATTACACCCGTGACTTAATTTATATTATATTATATACAAGTGATTTAAAAGATTAAAAATAATAATAACTGAAAATAGGTAAATTTTCGATTAATAATATCGTGTACATTATATCAAATCGATACGTATTATCCGTAAATAATATAATTAAAAATTGTTAACATGATCAAAAACCGAGCGAATACCAAAAACCTTTTCTAACACTTTGTATCTTCATAATCAATTAATCGCCTTATATAATTGGATTTGAAACTGTTTTTTTTTTTTTTCTTATAGCGTACCAGCAGTTTAATTAGCATTTTGCTAGATAGTTGTTTAACGTGGAAATCTCATATCGTGCAAAAACGAAAAGGACTAGATTTCAAATTGTATAAGCTTCAGTTGTTAGGATGCTGCAAATCAAACTTCTGTGATACAATACGTATCTTAAACTACTCACTTGTGGGGATGCGCCAAACATACTCATATCGCTATTATCCGACGATTCCAAAATAAACAACGCTCTCTTGTATCGAACGCAACGTTACATCACGACCTAATAATACAGCGACAGAAATAATCGTGGTAGAGGTCGCGGATAATGAAGTTAAACTTCAACATCGTACCAACGAGATATCAGCAGCTTTGGTCGCAACGGATATAGTTGAACAAAACACTCCGATTTGACATATAGAGTAGCTGTCATAGGCACTGGTCTTGATCGGTGCCTAATTCGTGGCAGATTTCTACAACATTTGCTAGATAGTCTAAACAGACTAGTTGCAAATTCCGGTGGAAGAAAAAACCCCGAGAAATAGTTATATAATCTCCTCGTATTTCGTTAAACAGTTGTATTCGGATTAAATCTATCGATACTATTGTAGTTGTAACTCGTACACGTGTTATTTAATAATATATTCTCGTGTATTCGTCGTAAGTAGTAAACATTTTACCTATTGACATATTTTACTAATAAACAGGAACAAAACAAAAGTCATGATAGTAGATAAAAATGGTAAACGGAAGAAATTTGGATGTTTGTGGAAAATTTCACGTATCTTGGCTCAATACTTACAAATAACGGTAGCTGTTTACCGGATATATAAAGAGGAGATTAATATTAGCGCGTAGTGCGACAAAAAAGTTATCTTCGATTTGGATAGATACGGCATTGTCTATAAACACAAAGCTTAAACTGTTGGACTGTCTGGTGTTTTCAATTGCTACTTATGCGTGCGAGAATTTGTTCCTCACTGAAGACTGCGCTAATAGAGTAGAAGTTGGGCGTACACGAGGTTACTAAGAATATCGTGGATGGATCGGAAAACTAACGAATATATCTTCCAAAAACTAAACATACGCGGCTGTCATGTAGAATAAAGAAGAGATTCTTGAAATTTTTCGGACACTTAGATACGGACTCTCTGCAAAATCTGATAATTACCGGGAAAGTATGCGGGAAGAGGAAAAGTGCGCGATCAGATAAAATCACTAACTGGATTAAATCCACACGAAGCATCTGCTCAAGATAGATCGGATTGGAGATAGCATATGCGGCGGTCTCATAATATCACTACACTCTTCCGAGTGTCCGTAGGAATCAGAAGTAAATATTTTATTTATTGATATAGTTTACTTTTATACGTTATTTTTATTTTATAGTTACACTATATAGCAGAATAAGTACGATTTCTAATGAATTTTCGTTAAAATATTGTTACTGAAATTATTAATCCATCGCAACGTATTTATCCTTCGATAATTTATTATAGTCATCAAGTTCTTTTAACGTATTATTCGCAATTTTTTAAAAGAACGTAACTATAAAACCGACTATATATATATTTTACTATTAAATTTTTGGTTTTCCGCGTGAATATATGCCGCGATGCGCAGAGGAGTCCAAATCTTGTATAAACATACAAGTATGTTAATTAGCGTTTTATTTGGTCGTTGATTTTAACTGTCCTATATATATATATATTTTAAGTAGATAATAATAATAATGGCATTTGTCAATTTTTTTTTCGTTATATTTTTATTAATAAAATCTGTTTATACTAATATTATTTAATTCGTTTTGTGTTTTACGCTTCCTAAAATTCGATATATGATTTCACTTGTGTTATTCGGGCTTTTCTGGAATTAAAACGAATTTTTATTTAATAGTTTCTTGTTTATTTTTTTTTTCAGGTTTACATATTTTTCAGATATTTTACTTATAATTAATTCCTGCATCATTTTCACCTCAAGTCAATTACATGAGCGGCGATGAAATTGACACTGCACTGCACGTATTGTTCGGATGTAATAGTTTTTTTTTTGTTTTTTTTTATAAACACTCTTTAGAATAACTAATACGATCTTAACGCTTAAATAAGTATTGAAAATGAATATGGCGCGGTATATGTTTAAAACTAATATGAGATAAACATTTAATACGGGTTTGAAGACACTAACTTGGCTTCTAACTAACCATATATTTACATATATATGTTATTTCTAAATATTAAACCAAGTCGTACAGTTTCAGCCGTCTCAAACGGCGAGTATCAGATTCCGTGTGTCTAACGGCGGTCGTGCTTCAATATTGTGATGTCGTTGCAAACGCCTTTCGTGCGCCGTCGCTGCATCGCCTATCACTTCATAACCAACTTTATTTTGAGAGCGCGATGTTCATCGTTACGAGAATGTCGATAGGCATCTACGATAGCTTGAAAAACTGCGTTTTGTCGAACTCGCACGAGCTGCCGATTGGACTTCTTTCTACAGCCCCAAGAGGGCTATTCCGTACGTCGGCATTATAATTTGCCGGCATAGTAGGCGCTTGCAATAAGTACTGAGAGTCGACCGCCGTCCTATCAGCCAGTACAGCGCGGATACTATTTTCTTGATCTGCCTGCCCTTCATCTTTACACGGGGTTTCCATGAAAGACGAGAGTCTACATATCAAGATATTTGGCCGCGTTAGCTTGTGAAATAAGCTGACCTGCAATATAAGCACGATGAAGTGAATTTGCTTGTTGCAAAGTGAGTATCACGTGTTGCGATTTGTCTTTGTTGAACTTGATTTTTCAACGACTAGACCGACTAACAACGCGATCTAGACGACGTTGAAGATTCTCCGTTGCTTCCTTCTGGCTATTATAGACAGTATAGCAGTATCGTCAGCAAACGTAGCTGTGTGTTATCATCGGTAGGCAAATCGCTAGTATACAGGATAGGTCCAAGGACAAGGGTCTAAAATTAGATTTAGATAATTTAATTAATAATAAACCGAACAAAATATAACACAATCACTAAAAGTTTTTTTAATCGCGAAGCTTTTCGACAGTTACGTCATTTTCAAGCACGCACCAAAATTATTACATCTTTTTTTTATATATTAAAGATAGCGCTGCTTTTATTCCAACTTTATTTGATCGATGTTATCGATATTGATATATTTTAATAATAAATATTAAAGACATTTATTCGATATATATATATAAATCACCGGTAGCAAACGGACGGCGAGAACTTGAAATGGATTGTAAGAAGAATTTAGATCGATTAAAATTTTTCTACAATTACAGATAATACTAAGGATAAATAAGCTTTATACAATATTAATTGAGAACTATAATTAATACCTCATTACCGATCCGACGATTTTAAAAATATAGCAATGTTTGTTGGCGTATTAATTATAATTACACCGAAATATTTAATATAATTCGAATAATTAAACATCAAATCTTTAAGTCTAATATTATTACGCATAATTTAGTTACACGTAAAATTATACAACCATGATTTGAAAGGTGTCGATCTTAAAATTAAGATCTAAAGGTTTAACATTAATGATAAGATTATATAACGGTGTTACATTTATAAAATGCACGCGATTGGGAGAGTCATATGCGTAACATGTACAGTTGAAATCTACGATACTTTTCTATTTAACACAAACACACAGAGACACATTGTGATTATGCGAACGGAGTAAGTGGCGACGCTTATATTATGAAATCTAGGACGAAGTTCGTGCATAGCAAATTTTTGGAAATTTTAAGCGATTAACAAAATTTTTCATCGAGTTTTAGATTTGTTTTTTAAAAATATCTTTAGATTTTGTAGTTTGGGCATTCGAAAATAATATATTCTACCGATGTCCTTAAGGAACATCTATCATTTCTACTTAAGCCAAACCGGCGTAAATACTCGGCAATTTTTTTATGCCGCCGTTAATAATTAGATCTGATAAAAAAGCATTACGATGAAAAATCTAGAAGCATTCGAAATGTGGGGTTTCAGGAGAATGCTGAAGATATCATGGACTGACCGTATATCGAATAGCAAACTTATAGAAAGAATAGGGAAAACTAAAGAGAACCATCATTAAGAAAGAAAAATTTAACGTATTTACGGCACATTATGGGGCACGATAGGTATTAGTTGATACAGTTAATTATACAAGGCCAACTAGATGGTCGTAGAAGAGAAGGACGTAGACAAAAAGAACGCAAAAGAATGCCATGAATGAAAAATTTGGAAAATCGGACGGGCTGGTCAACCAAGAACTAATACATTCGGCCAGAAACAGGACCAGTTTTGCACTCATTGCAGCCAACCTTCGTTAACGGAGACGGAAGTTGGTTTTTAATTCGTTTTTCTATAATAGGATGCTATAGGGGGGGAGGCTAAATTCTTTGTATTATTGGTAATAGAGCTTAACACTTTAGTGTATGGATTTTTGTTTTTACAAAAAAAAAAACTACTTACAAATCTGGATGTACAGAACATAAAAATTATATTTCGGAAAAAATACACAAAAATTGGATCCTTAGTAGCCCAAAATTTATGCAATACCAAATGATATCGCTATGCACTATATGTATATAAGGTTCTATTAAATTCAATAAACGATATGGTTATGAATTAACTAATATTGCTTTGAAAAGTATTAAACGATAATTACATAAAATAAATATTCGTATGTACAATTAATAAAACTTATTCATTGTAATATTTATAAAAACGCTTCTTGTTATTTGTAATGCACAAAGACACCTTGTGCACAGACTACATTCAATACGGCTAGTACCTGAACACGAGGACAGTCTATGAATTATTTTTGTACCTGAAACATATATTTTTATAATATTATATAAGAAAAAAAGAATGGAAATTAATTTTTCGATTGGGTTGAACATAATAAATAATTGACTGGTATTTCACATGTTAGGTTCGTTTTCGGGTTCATCCTCAGAAATGTGGGCGCGTCCCGTATCACGTACTCGTCGTGCGCCTGATAACATTGTTTAATGGCTAAGAATACGGGAAACAGTCGGCGAACTGTAATGTGCATCTCACGCCACATGGGTAGCCGTATGTCAAACACGTCAAGTATTAACAAAAGAAGGAAACAAATAAACAGCCCTTTTCAGGGCTACCCGAACTCGACTGCGAATTCACTGAAAAATAATAATAATCGAATAATTCAGATTCTTAGCCGTGCAGAATCTAATATTATAAAAAATATCACGAAAATATGATATAAATGTTATACTAGTACAAGGGGGAAACGCACATAGAAGATGGGAAGCTGCTAAGAAAAGTGGGAAAAATACAGGGATTTACTATAGCAATTTGCCACCAACAAAATGGAATTTCCACTTATATAAAAAACGGGCTGGAATGAAGATTTATTAGAGCAACTGATGAAAATTATATTTTTCTGACAGAAATTAAAGTTAAAATACTGTTAATAATGAACTCCTACAAGCCACCCAATATCAAGTGGCCACAACGAATGATAGATATTCTAGATAAACCATCTATAATCACAGATGACTTTAATAGACAATTTGGAGGTATAAACCAACAGAAGGGTCTGGTCTCAGATTAGCCGAATGGGTGGAAGCAAAAAACCTAATGATAATTTATGACGCCGAACAGCGAGGCACATTTCGTGCAGCCAGATGGAAAATTCATACAAACCCCAACTTATGTTTCACTACCGTAGATGAAAACGGGAAGACGTTAAATATTTCACGCGCAATCTCTAAAAAGTTCCCAAAAAGTCAGCATTGACCTGCAATAATAGAGATAGGTTTCAGTTTACTATGCACGTACTGGAATTTTAAGAAAGCAGACTGGATTAACTTCTCAAAAACTATTGAGGACAATGTTCGCTGTATTAAACTAATTCCAGAAAACTATGAACGGTTTGCTAATTTACTTGTAAAAACTGCGAACATATATATTCCTAGAGGATTTCGTAAGGTATATATCCCCGGATGGAATAAACTTAGTGAAGGTATCTATCAACAATTTAAAAAGTCACAAAAACGATGACCTAGCGGATAAATTTATAACTTCTCTAGTTAATATTCGAAGAGAAAAATGCACTGGATGATGGAAAACAAGAACTTCCAAAAGAACAGCAAACAAGCTTGGTGTCTAACGTAACCTAAACGGTGAAATGATTGTACACAACCGAAGTGTTGAAATTACACCAGAGAATATAGCCAGCAAAATGATAAGAGTGGGAAATGCACCGAATTTGAATAAAAAAATTCCGTAAATATAAGGAATATAAGAGTTACATTGCTCGAAACGGCAGAAGAAAAATCAGAATATGTCAAATCATTTGATGAATGGGAACTGACTATGGCAATAAAAAATCTGAAACTCAGAAAAGCTGCTGGGATCGACGAAATCTAGTCAGAATTTATAATATATTTAGCGAAAAAGGCAAAAAAAAAATGGATATTAAATTTATTTGAACAGAACAAATTTTAGAAACCAGTCGATTGGCAAAATTGTTCAAAATATCAAAAGTAATAACTACACTAAAACCAGGAGAAGACCAAAACAATGCTGAAAATTATAGACGCATTTCATTGCTCAGTATAATATATTAACTACTAGAAAGATTAGTGTACAACCGTATCGGTGACACTATAAATAAACAAATACCAATTGAACAGGCCGGTTTTCGTAAATTTAGTGGGCTTACATCATATATCGAGCATGGCTTTGAAGAAAGATTAAAAACATCGACTGTTTTCATCGACCTCTCCTCGGCCTATGATTCTGCATAGAGATGTGGTTTACTCACTAAAGTGCTTGAAGCAATTCCTTGTAAGAAAATACATTCGCTACTAAATAACATGATCAGTAATCGCAAAATAAGGGTGCATCTAAACGGAAAGCACGGCAGAACTCGAATTTCAAACAATGGGTTACCACAAGGATGCTTGCTTCGTTATTATTTAATTTATATATATCGCTGACTTACCGCAAACAAAAGCTCGCAAATTTATATACGCGGACGATATAGCCCTGACTACACAAAGTACAAAACCTCAAATAAGAGAGGACATCTTACAGGACGACCTATTATTATTAACAGACTATTTTAACAAATGGCGTTTAAACAGAGACAAAACAAATGTATCATGCTTCCATCTTAATAATCAGTTATCAAGAATGAAACTGAACATTACAATCGGTAAGCATATGCTAAAGCACCAAAATTACCCGAAGTATCTGGAAATAACTTTACATCGGCAACTAACCTACGTAAATACATTGAGAACACTACCGCCAAACTCAGAAAGAACACTGACGAATATAATTCATAAACTAGCAGGAATAACATGGTGTGCTTCAGCGCCTACTCTAAGAATTTCATCCCTCGCATACGTTGCACCAGTAGAACAGCACTCAATGCAGCTCTTCGTATAATCTCTGGCGTAATAAAATCTACTCCGGTGAAATGGTTACCTGTACTAAGGTACATTATGCCAGCTTATATTAGAAGGAAAATTCCAAAGGTTAAAGAATGTTCGAAATATAAAAAATGAAACTAATTTACCAATCCACTACGATCTGAAAGGACCAGAAAGATTAAAATCTAGAAAGCCCGCTAACAGATTAGCTACAAAACTCGTACCAGATGGTTTTGACGCAGTTGCATTCTGGAAATAAAAATGGGCACATAAGAACCCAGACCGATACGGTACAATACACACACCGAATTGCAAGCCACCAGGTTTCTGAACTAGAGCGAAAATGCTGGTGCGTTTAAATCGTGTCAGAACAGCGATGGATCATATCCTCAACGTATGCTCACGTAGAGCCCTTAAGGGCGGTTAGAATGATATTCGAGTAGTATCAGACGCGGCGATAACATGGCTACGAAGAAACCTGAATGTGGACATCTAAGCTACCCGAAGATATACGATTCATCATCAGAAATGTCACTAAAATCATCAACATCACTAGTGTTGATGATGCCATCAAGTTAATGGTCTAAATCAGTCTGTTTAGTCCGTAAATTTAACATCTAAAAGTTAAAATTGAAAATAATGCATCATAAATAATTATAACATAATTATTATATCCGCATGTGTCATCTACGTATATCATTTGATATCCATTATATATTTTATCTTAAATCGTATATTAAATGTTAAGACAAGGTGTATTTACTTTCATTATGATCACAATTCATTACGAAATACTTTAATATTTTTTAAAATTCCGAAAAACGCAATTTGAACATTTTAAACTTCTGACGAAAACACCGATGTTTACATAAACCTTTCGGCATGTACTATCCGTAAAATGTGGATGTTTGTTTATGTTTATAACAGTGTCGCCATGCTATAAAACATGAAAATATCGTACCAAGATGCTTATACTACGTTTAAAATACATAACCATACCGGTATTATATACATTTATAATAATACGAACAATATCGAATGGTAGAGTCATGCGCGCCAAAGAGTTAAGTTTATTTATGATAGAGTTACATATACGGACATGTTTAAGAATATGACATTTAGTTGAACGAATTATATTATAGATTAATGATAAATCGTCTCGCGTGACTATATAATTTGAGAGCGTAGTTTATATTATGCGATTTTCTACGAATATTCCAGAATAAGATATTTCACTGTAATATGTTTATAAATATAAACCGCCTATATATATATATATATATATATATATATATATATATATATATATATATATATAGATATATATATATACATAAACGGTAAGCGTACTGTTCCATTATTACTTTCATAGACCAAAGATTTTAAGTCTTTTTTCCCGTCTAGAATTTACGATGTTGTTCCGAATCATTCGTTTTACCGATCGAACGTAAAAATATTACGAATTTTCTATTTTTTTATTTTTTGGCTTTAATATGTAAATAATATTCAGCATTATTTTTAAATTTTGGAAAAAACTAGCGGCCGGCTTCATTATTAGTTCAAATCGTCGAATAAAGTTAATGCTAATATAGGTGAAATAATCCGAGTATTTTTCGAGGATACCATTATTATAGGTAATAAACACACGTTCGCTTTACCAAAAATACACTATACTTACAGAGAATGGTACTTTATATATATATATATATATATATATATATATATATATATATATATATGTATAATATATAATATATATTCTTACATTTGTGGTACGTTATACCTCATCGCGATATCTAATTTCTTTCAGTATCATCTATAAAATGCATTCTCGCCTCGACCAAAGTTCGGTATTTATGACAGCTTTTTATTCTTACCATTTTTAACGATTCCACAACCGCAGTCATATAGCATGTAACAGAGTTCTAGCCATCGATAGACATTCTTATCCGATGTAAAGATGCCTGGCACGTTTATTATGAGATGACGCGTTTGTTTTGTGCCGGTCGGTTACCTCAGTCAGTCGATCATGTGTCGGTGTTGTGCCGCATCAAAGAAGTGATACGGCGCGAATTCCACAAGTTATAAAAACGGGAATCCGGCCTAGTTGATTATAAACCTTCACTCGGACAGTTGATGATGAGTATCTGGCGTTTTAATACGATATGAGCATTATTAGTATATTATATTATATATATATATGTGTGTGTATGTTGTATATACTTTTATATATATGTATATATAATGTACCCTAGGTTTTCTTACTACGTTGTATTATCATTATTACTGCTCACCCCGCCAGTATATAGTCTACGTCTTATTTAATAGTCATAATCCGTTTCGTATCTTTACTTAATTTTGAAGATAGACCCTGAAATAAGGGCTTAATAGTTACGGTCTGTTTTTATTTCCTACGTCATATTCTACCTAGAAAACAATATAAATACCTTCGTTATGATCCTTAATACTAATGCAGTTTTAACACTCCACTTAATTGCTTATCTTTCTGATGTGAAATTGAAAATTATCCAGTCTTTCTATGATAATATAGCATTTGCTACTCATACACACGCACATATATGTATTTATATATATATATATATGCAGTTTTTGTTGTTGTTGTTGCCATAATAAAATGTATATCGCGCAATATAGTTGAAATTCGCATTAAAGTTGTACCGCATACCCACTAAGTATGCATACATATTATTGATATTATTATTATTATTATCGTGTCCGAGACGCATGATGACCAATATATAAATTTAAATATAATGAGTAAAATAGTTAGTGCTAGTCAAGTTTATACAATATTAATCCGTGTATCGACCATTTTAATGGTTTCGTCATTTAGTTCTGTGCTTCATAGGTATTTTTCCGTAATGCCTGAAGGTGGCTCTGACGTTCTCCACACTTGCATTTATCGTTTTCAGTCAGGCCCCGTTTGAATAAATTCACTGAGGTTCTGGCGCAACCATATCGAAGTCTGTTTTAGGTTTTCCATCTATGCCAACTTAGGGGGCCCACCGGGTACAGTTTCAATCTACTTCCAGTCCACGCTTTTTCTGTCCATCTCTGTGCGCGAACTTTTAGCGGTGGTCCGTCTAATCGTCTTGAGCATTGTAGAAAGCTTCTTCTGGATTTAAGACGTGATGTAACTCTGACCAAACATTGGGTGTCTATAATCTGTTTCTAGTCTAGTTCTTTCAACATCAGTAGCGACGTATATATATATATACATATGCATATACAGTAAATAACAAAAAATTAGTTAAAGTCATTAATTTTTTTTATATATAAAAGATTATAGTCTATTCGTGTATTAAGTTCTTACCAAGCGGAGATAAAGAATTAAAATATAAAAATATATATATATACAATTTATAAAAAAATATACAAGGAAAAATACAAAAAATAAAATGTAAAAATAATAATTTAGATATACAATATCGCAAAAAGAGTAAAGTGAAAAAACAGTTATTTATAAAATAATTTGATATTTAAATAATAATATATATAAACATAAGAATATTAGAGACAGTATTTAAAATTATTTCCGGTCTCAACATAAAGATTGCTAACAAAATAGTGGTTTGGATCTCTATTATATCACCCATTCTTGCTGATATTTACATGAACAAATTGAAGAATAATATTAAAAATATAATATTCGAAAATAATATTAAATTTCTTTTTTCGTTTCGTTATTTTTCGTGACATTCTATATTTAATATATGTTTCTTAATCGGTTCTCCATTCCGAACTTTGTCGGTGGGACAAGTTTTGTAAACAAAAAAATTGTGTATTTATAAAAGTGCAGACAGCTATATGTTTAAATTGATGCGTGTAAATGAGAGTGTAGCTGAAACATACGGAAAAATTAAATATTAATTGGAGAAAAAGAAGTATATGTATGTGAAAGCTGGGTGTGCACTTGTGACTTAAATATAACATGGTAAAGGGATGACCTCTTTACACATCACGTATGAGTGTAATGAGAGTTTGTGACTTAATAGGTTTAATAATAACAATAAACAGAAAATATAATATTTATAAAATAAAATAAAATAAAATATGATATATAGATTAAATAATTGAAGCAAATATATAGTTATCAAAATATGGACTATATAATCGATTATAAGATATATGTTAAATAAAGAAAAGCATATACATACATGCATATTCAAAACAATCATTAAACTAGTGGAGTAAAAATATTTATTTACAAGAGTGAGAGGAATTTATGACCACACTAAAAGGTGAGAATTAACGTTTGAATTGGTTTTCTAGAAGAAGGTTAAATGCATATTTAAATTATTTTTTTTTACATTTTATTTTATTTTAATTTTTTTTCTTTTATATTTTTAATAAATTGTGTATATTTTTATATTTTATTTCATCTGTGTTATGTCCGCTTGATTTTGTGGTATATTTTTTTATATAAAAAATGTACTGATTTTAACAACTATTTTTTGTTGCTCAATTTTTAAAAATCACCATCTTCCACACTGTTCAAATTAGATATAAACTGTATTAATTATATATGTATATATATAAAGTTAGTAAACAGAAAAATGTTTATATAAGTTTTATTATAAACATACACATATATACGTGAAAACAGAAGGAATTGACATGTAATTGTAGAGAACGTACTTAACACATTATGCAATTGAATCGTAACAATGAGTTCACACATACATTCCTCTTATCAGAATGATTATCAAATTTTTTGAACAACCTAATTATACAATAGCAAAGTAATCGGTCGGGGCAAACTTTATTTCGTGGAACGTCAGTCCGAGGTAATTATTTGAACTACGCGGAACATTTAAACGAAAGCAGTTACACACTGCTTGTTACTTATTGGATGGTTACGTAAATTCAATGTAAAACCAATGTTGATGTTTGCAACACTATTCCAACAACGATAACAACAAAAACATATATTTACAAAATACAACATAATAAACTACCGGCACTTACCTCATCGCCGTTACAACAGTAATATGTGATATACACGCACAAAAATAATACGATATTATTCAGAAAAATTACCAAAAAGTAATATCGGGAAAAAACCGTGAAATTGTAAGTTATGTATAAATTTTGAATTAAAAATGTTATAAAATAATCATTAAACAAATCAGAATAATCTAGCGCATTTAAGTAAGATAAAAATTAAATTAAATATTACGCAGAATAAATCACAAAATGTAATGTTTTAGTCTACGATGCTTATATTTAGTGTACATTCGTTGTAGTCGCTTACAATCGTATCTATCGATGATATATAAACCAGTTCGTTCGGATGTACACAATTAATAAAAAAACTTCCGATTAAGGAAAAGAAAATAATTTTTGAGAAATGCCAATCGTAATACGTTGGGCATATTTGTAACTTTTGCCGTAAGGAGGAACATTAAGAATAATCCTGCATAACCGGTTGCGTATTAACCGTAAGTTATTAAAATTAGTATCGGAAATATGGGCACTAAGCGGGACAGGAATATCTAATTGTCGAATTAGAGTTGTATAAAGGAATTATTTAATGAGTTCCTGCAAAAAAGTGGTTGAATTGCACCAATTGCTTTATTAACCTTAACATTAATATAATTAATGTGGTGAGCAAAGTTTAAGTTGGAAACCAACCTGAACATCCGGAAATGTGTGTCTAGATCTAGAGTTTTCTAAGGCAACCGATAAGGCTTGGGAAGTGTTATAATTTTGGCTCTTTTCCAACTTGTAGGGTAATAAGCTAGTCTAAGTGTAGCGTTTATTATGTTCGTTATTTCGATCATGGCTGTTGGAGAAAGTGTGGGGAATTATTTCGTTAGGTGTAAGAGATGTGGTATTGTTCGAGGTAGAACGTAGTTTTAAAAATTCGTTAACTGATTTCCGGAACTTTGTCAGTTGGATATTTCCTATCAATATTCACACATTAGTAACGTGAATATTGTAGTAATGTGTAGTCAGCATTTTGGTTTTATCAGAATTTTTATATATAAACGTGTTGTTATGTCTCGCACTAAGCGATCAAATATGCTTCCGATACCCTTTACATGTTCTCCGAAGACTTATTATTTGTCGACACAACATATCTAGTGTACGACTATGTAATTTCTATGCTTACTTAGTAATTTACGAACGAAGTTAGTTAAGAAATTAAATAATCTTTTAAGGCTTTGTTTATTGTCTTGGATATTACATTTGTTAAGACGCCTTCTGATGTAATTTTTAAGCTTAATGACGAATAAAATATTTTTAGGAACAACGAATTTCTCCCCACTATTATTAAGCCTTTTTGAAATAAACGAATTGGTAGCTTCCTGAATTGTATTAACTAAGTGATTCGGGCGAGTGTCGATAATATTATTATTGTTAATGCGATAAATTCACGTTATCGGAAATGTACTCTTGAAAACGTAATCAATCCGCTTTTTAAAACTCAGAATGAAATTAACTATCTAAGCCATCGGCAATAATAACTGCGCATATAGGATTATGGTTACCTACCGGCAGTCTAAACAACATCTTACACTATTGCCGAGACCTGTATTCCTGAAAAATATGTGGGTTCGCTAGGAGGCCAAAATTTGGACGTTACCCTGAACGTATCGTACAAAATATTACCGGCAGAGTTGTTGCTGAAGTAATTCTAAATTTTATTTTTAGCATTGAAATTACAAAGTCGTATAATTTTATGGTCGTTCTGTTTATATTCTTTGAATTTGTACATACACACAGGAGTGGCTTGTAAATAGAATAAATACTAACTTTATCGTATTTATTCATATTATGGTGGACAATTGAACTTCCGGATCTAATGTTATTAATATAAATATTAACATCTATTGCCTGAATACAGTGTAAGTGTGGAGTGTGTCGATTCGCAGTTAATTCGTCATCGTTTATTGTTAGGAAGCTTTTTATATAAGCAGAGAATGGCATTACATATGAATATTTTTGGGCTTAAAATAGATAGATTCACACTTTTCACGTATACATTCCGTGCGCGGTATGAAGGATAGTTTATAGTCAAAAATAATGTCTAAATATTTAAATAGTTTAATATGATTAACTGTCTCTGATTGGAACAAGTTTAAAATTTTTAACAATCCGAGAATTCCTCGATCCGAAAATAATACGGTAAATTGATATTAAACAAAGATAGTTAATTGTTTTTTCGAGGAATTATCAGACAATTTCAATCAGTTAAAAATCATAGTACTTATCAATTGGAAACCAACTGCGTTAAGTAACTGGTTAAAATTGTTTATTTGTCAAATTCAAGAACACGTCCGTATTATAGTCATGACACTATATTAGACACTGTATTTTATTTATCGCATCCTATTATACAGCGTTAATTAATCGATTAAATCTTCGCGGCAGACTTTCCGACGAGACGTATTGAACTAACTAAATTCGAAAAACTGGTTATTCCCACGACCTCGATTATGACGTAAGAATATTTTATCACAACCGTTTTTCTATATCGTGGCCAGATTATTCTGATTGAAATTCATGCATAGCATTATTTTATGCTGGTATTTATTTATTTACTTTACGCCTGCATGAAAATATTCATAGTCTTCTAGTCGATGTTATTGTTTTATAATCTATATATATATATATATATGTATATCGACATCGGGTCTTTCGTGTTGCAAATTCTTCAACAACAGAAGATAATACTATCGTTTATAGTCGTAATAACAGCAACGATCAAATACCAAACTGACGAGAGGATGCTTAATATACATTCGTATAAAAATGCGGAATTAAAAACACTAGAATGAGAGAGTATAAAAACTAATATTGGGAAGAGGTCGCGAATGACGAGATAGCGAGCTTGGTATATATATACATATATGTAAGTATACATGTACAAAGGACCGACAACTGTCAGATGGGTTTTCAAAAATCACACGCCGCCCTCGGATATATATTGGCAAGAGGTATAACAACAATAAGACTGAGATGTGACACGAGTTGACAGCCTCGTCTTATTATTCTTATTGGTGCGATCGCTATTATTATTACTACTACTATTAATGTTTTTAATACTATTTATTATTATTATTATTATTATTATTATTATTGTTACGGTTATTTTGTTATTGTTAGTGTTCAACTGTGTTACAAGCAAAAATTTCAATACCCTCTTTCGGTCTATTTCGCATTATCCGAAGGAACCAAAGTTATCATTGTTGTAGTTAGGCTATTATTTTTATATAAGCTATCATCTGACGAAACTTTTATACTTCGACCGTGTATATGTATATAAGTACACATATTGAAATAACAGTGACAACCAAGAACAATCGGCTTTTCTTTTTGCGTTTATAGCCGTGACGACAATAGCAGTCTGAACGGGCGGTAATATAAGACGTTCAACCGGCTATTTATAAATGAAATGCCTGTCAAATATATTACAAAGCATACGCGATGAAAGAATTCTATCGTACGACTTTCGTCGATTAAATTAAATTTCGCGATAATAAAATATTTCGAGTATTTATTTTATTCGACACTTCACCGCCATCGTGGCATACTACCGGAGTTCGCGTGATTACCTTCAGAGGAAACTGCGTTTTATTCGGTTAAATAATCAATCAGACCGTGCAGTTCGCTTCGACAAACACGACCAGTATTTAGAGGAAAGGAAAAGATGACAACTTATAGGAGGGAACCGTCACGAAACCAACGATTTCGATGTTACTGGCATGCATTATCCGACAGACTTGCAAGCCTATGATTCGGTCAGATTGAGGGCTGATTAATTCGAGGATAAATAAACGAAAGCTGTTAAAGAGGATATTTAAAATTTTAGACACTAATGAAGATAACTGGTGGTTGCCAAAGCACGCGCCTCCACTTCCTAGAAATTTTATTCCAAGCCCAAAGTGTGGCCCAAAAATAGGGGTAGTTACCTTCCTTTTTCCTTTATTCTAAATTTTTTATTCTACGTCCTTTATTCATTTTCTATCTTAATCCTCCTAATCAACGAGCAAATAAGCAGTTCAGCTTTCTTGGGATGTTTTTGCATCAATCGGTAGTTGGGCAGTACTAGGCTCAGCTTCCAAAGCTTGTCCGTATTTCAGATGTCGATACTTTTTTATTGCCGGTGTAACGTCGTCGGAGTATAATTACCTGGCTGTCAAATCACGCCTAGACGAATTAAATAATAATAGTGGTAGTGCAAATCCCGGCAGGATCACTATCGAGTTGTCGGTTATTACTGTTTTCTTTATCTCAACAGAACCGGTTTGATAATTTTCCATTCGTCAGTGTGCCTACGATGTTGCGATTAACCATCTTGTAAATTTCCATAGTCACCCATCTCGCAATATTATGCCACATGCTGTTCTAGAGTCTAGGAAGATAGCTAAGGTTATCTTTCTAGTTCATTTTCAGTGTTGCTTGCGAGTGCAGTAACTTCGTCAAAGGAGATTTTTAATGTTCAGAAGTTAGCCTGTTCAACTTTAATCTTCGTATTAATTGTTGGGATCAATGATAGTCTATCCGTGGGTTTGTTTGTAGTAGATGCTTAAATAATCCTATTAGTTTCTGAAATTGTCTTGTTTTACGGAATTTTTTAAAAATAATCTTGACAGTTTTGTTTTTATACTAGACGAAGTTGAAAATGTGTAATAATCATTTTCTTAGTGTTGTATAAATTCCTGGTATATGCAATTCTTCCTTGTAGTTTTTATCTAATTTTATTAGTTTTATTGTTGTTCACATCCTATTACATACGTTGATGCGATTATTTCATATACGATTATTTCTTGTGTGAATTGCCTTTTTAATATTACTTGTTATTCAGTGAGTCTTCTAAGTACCCGCCATGCTTTTTTACTGGCGTGCGAAATTAATCTGCTCCAATAATTGAAACTATTCTTGCTTCTATACCCTAATCTAACGTATAAGTTTAAGGGGTGTCTTTATAAAATCATCTTTTTGATATTTGTTACACAATTTATTCCATTCGGGTTAATATTGCATTTAGCCTCCGCTTGGGTCGGTTTTATTTATGGCTCCTGTTATCGTTCAAAGCGTTCACAGTTCCGTAGGACAGATTGTCGCAAAGTTTACCGCGTCCTCTGACGGCTGAAGAAAATGGACTGATTTTCAATATCGTTAAAATATTAAGTTGAAAAATTTATTTCACCATCAGATTTGCGATAACAAATATATTTTATCTTTTCATAGTATAAACTGGAACCAACACTGGAAATATTTTCCGATAGAATTTCAACTAAATATTCATGTTACACAATATCAAATGACTTATTACATTTTGGCATTCATCTAAGTAGATTAATCTGTCATCAAGATATTGTTATCGTTTTCTATGCTACCTATGTAACTAATTCCACGATTTTTTGATATGTCTCTGATGTGTGTAATTTCAAAATCTCTATATAAAGTTATAAATGATTTCATACCAGATCGGAGATACGATTAATCTGATAGCTTTATTTCGGTAGCTCTATGATTGGTTTTTAGAATTTTCTTCAACGTAATCAGACACGCGTAAATTTTTTGATAAATCCATGAATTTGTTTTCAGTCGCATGGGCAGCATAAAAAAACTGTTTACTAAAAGTCCGCGAAATTTTTGTTACCGTCTCACCATTATGTTTGGTGGTCGTCAAAATATACGCCTCCACTTTCTTGAAATTTTATACCAAGTTCAAAGTGTAGGCCAAGTAGGTGTAGTTTCATTGCTTTTTCCCTTATTCTAAATTATTCATTCCATATCTTTTACTCTCTTACTATCTTAATTCTGCTAATCAACGAGCAGATAAGCAGTTCAGCCTTCTTGGCATGTCTCGCAGCTGGAATGACTGTTTCATACAGAAATTGAAGCATAGTCGAAACTTCCATGTTCTCATAATGCGTTAGTTTTAAACTCTCAATCAGATAAATCGCATCGGGTACATGTATGTGTGTGTGTAGTATCGTATAGTCATAAAGTATATATTTGTTTATGTACAGGTTTTGTTATACCGGCGAATCTTTATTATTCTAATAAGTAAATAAATAAAAAATAAATTCGCGAATAAAATTATATATATATATATATATATATATATATATATATATATATTTATTTATTTATTTATTTATTTGGGTGCTGCTAAGAAGCAATCACAACTCACTAACAATTAAAATTTTAGGCATCCATATGACATTTGGTTAGAAATTTAAAAATGAGGAGAAGGACCAGAATAATCAACGGAGTAAATTAACGAAGTAATGGGAAAAGGAGGACGATACTCGATTGATACTAAAGAATGAGGGGTGTTAATGTTGGTATAAGTGGCAGCTAAAGAAAATGTACTTTACGTCGGAGATGACGTGCATATCGGAGAAATGGGTATACAAATGTCAATTTTGAACAAAGTCCAGATCGGGTGATGGTAACAATAAATTTTGCGATAGTTAAGCACATAAGACAATTTGAAATATCAAATGACGGGTGAAGATGGAAAAATTGGCTAATCAAAAAGACTAATCATAGACCAGCCAGAAGTCTGAGCGAGATACCAGGTGTGAGGAAGTAAGTGTCGGAACAAGCGTGCACCATAAAAAACGGCTTCTCTGGCGCGAGTATCGGCAACATTATTACCATGAATTCTGCTATGTCTAGGTATCTAGGCACATGAGATAACTCTATACCACGGCAGTATAGCTAGTAAGTTAGTTGTCGCACCGCTACGGGCATGTATCTAGGCTTATAGTTTGGTTTCTTTAATAGGCATTTTACAACTCATTTGTACTGTTCCACTTATTCTCGAAATTAAAAACATATTTAGAAAACACACCACATTTAGAAACTTAACGTAATAAAATTTACAATAATAGCCAAAAAAATATATATATATATGACATTCCTGTAATTTTTATAATTGACAAGAATAACGCGTACAATACGCACTAAATAATCGCGTTTTATTTTTGATATTTTCTTTAACCGAGAAACTAACGCTGGTTAATTCTCGCAGTTGGAAGTTCTGCTTATAGTAACGAAAAATATATAGTCACGCTATTTCGCGAGAGATAGCGCTGTGCGTAAGTTAGCTTCTTTACAAAAAAAAATGTTTACCTACAAAATTTTGTAATATATATATATACACATATATTATGTACATTATCATAGTCATCATCAATGCTATATTGTTCACAACATCGTAACTAACCATTGTACTTTTACGTACAAAATTGGCTAGCATTCGAGGTACTAATTATATGCAACGCAGATGCGCATATAATGTTATACGATGTTAATATATGTATGCGCGTATATGCATGAAATGTTAGTGTACGTAAGACCATTAATATAAAGAATTTTTAGATTGCGGAATGTAGTGATTTTTTATGAATTTAATTACAAAAATTATCACTAAACGTTTATTTTATCGAAAAATTCACAAAGCTTTTCGGCAAATACGCCATTATCGAGTGATATTTAAATTAAAATAAAATAAATATTTAAAAATAAAAACACAAAAAAATTAATTTAAGATCACAAATTTACAAGTCTCACTTAATATCACTCGCTAATGGCGTAATTGCCGAAAAGTTTTACGAATTTTTCAGGAAAATAAACGTTTAGTGATTTTAACTAATTTTTGTAATGAAATTAATATAGAGAATGATCTAACTTTAAAGTATGACAATCGATGGTATGGTAAGAGTTGATTACTTTAAAATCTACCATCGTGTAATTACTTATATTTAAAATCGACAAAAGTAAAGGTTAAAAATCAAAAACATGTTTTGTCAATGACCCCTTGGGCTGTTATAATTAGGCATTTCATCGTTACGATTTCGAGAAAACATTTGTGCATGTAAGACATCTATACTTCCACTATGCACACGTCCGCATATGCACATACAAGACGTGAGTGTATATGCGATATGTGTGTATGTATATGTATGTAAATTCGCTTTACAATTTTAAGTCATAAACGTGTTAACTTCTTCTTCTTAATTCCTCAATCTAGGATAACCATGATTAAAAAGTTTCTGGATAAAGCCACTTTCTTCATACTTCCATATGCTTTTACATCTCCTTTGTATTTGTTTTATGTATTTCTGTTTCGGTTTTCCTCTTGGTCTTTTCCCTTCCATGGTTCTTTCTATTATTTATTTGTACTAGGTGTTCATTGTTTCTCTATATATGTCATTGAAGTCTCCTTGTTTTAAGTGTTCGTATTAGATTTTTTTTATAATTGAGATTCTAATATCGGGGCAATAGGATACGAGGGTGCAGAGAAACAGTTTGAGGAACTGTTTGGTAAAACTCTGCAAAAACATGTTGACTATTCTATCCTTGGCGAGTTTTAGCCGCCATAAAAGCCGTAATCGGTTAATTCATCATTAGTAAAACTCCTGGTAGTGGAAGCAGCGCTACCAGTACTGAAAATGGATGGCGAACAGACTTCCGTAAACCCATTGATCAGATAGTAAGCACGGTACACATACTGCAGAAGTGGTTCTAACACTGCGATGAGGAAAGCGAAGGAAAACTAGCTCATTATTATTTTCTAAGATTACAACGATTATTAATTAATAAAAAATAATATAAATATAAATCCCGAATTTAATAATGTGACGTAATTGACCTCGCTTTATACGCGAACAAATAGTTGACATATTACAGAAGTATTATAACGATAATAAATTCTCGAAATACTGCAACGAATATAACGGTATATCTAATTTCACATACACGACTGATTACATATATTATTTAAACATATATATTTTTTTAACCCTTACAATTTACGCTAGACGAATTGACCGAGTCAGAAATATAAAATGTTAGGAATAAAATTTTAGACCAGAAGTTAGCGTTCTCAGATCATATCGAAAGACTCAAGAATGATTATTCTAAAAAACTAACTATTTCGAAAGTGATTCGCTTCACACGTTGCAAACAGATGTAACAACATTAATATTATACAAAACGTCCTCCCGTCGAAATTAAATTATTGCTCAATAATCTATAAATCTGCAGCTAAATATCATTTATAAAATTCGATTTTATTCAAAATCAAGTCTTTCGTATTATTATAGGTAGCTTAACTGCTGAAGTAAATATTACTGTAATATCGGAAAAAAGCTGCTTTCTTTAAAATACGTTTATCAAATTTCAGCTCTACCAAAACATCAAAATCATAAATTTCAAGATATGCAACGATCATTCAACATAAATTCGAACACTTTCCTAGTTAAAACAAGTATTAACTCTCACTGGTTGAATCCTAACAGTGGTATAAATGACCTGTCTACTTTAAAGAAACTCCCCGAGCTCTGTATTAAAAATTTACTAACGAATACGTACGGAAATTATATTCAGATACACACGGATGGTTTTAAAGTGGAAGTTGAAGCTGTCTTTTCATTCGTAATATAGGGTTCAGCAGCTATATATCTTTCCGAACATTCTGTTACACTTACATGTTTATTTCATCTAGTTAAAGAGATGCTGCAGACAACGCCTTATGCTCAGGCACCTTAACTGTCTTAAATACTATTGCATCTGGAAAACATCAATTAACGATTACCGCGCAAATAAACTGAACGATATATATATATATAATGTAAAAAAATGTAAAACGCGTATATTTGGCATTATATTAAAAAGTTATAATAATATTTAATAAATGTACCGGAACAAATGCCCTCTCCATTTATGAAAGTAACTAATAATATAAACTGGTAAATAATAAATATACAAGATATAAATAGTATCGATGGTCAGACAAAAAACCACATCACAAATGAAAAGTGGTTTAAAAAATAATAAATTTAACTATATAACGAATATGTAATATCATTTATAAGTAATGGAAACGAAAGCAAACAAATTATGACGTTATGAGAATAATACATTATGTTTAATGCGTCGATGCTTATACTTAGTATATCTAATACTTAGTTCCCTGGAATCGTAATTTCCTATTGCTGGAAGTAAATTATTACGGTGCACACTACAACTGAGAAAAATTTTTTGAGATAGTTTATAGTCTTTTACATATGGTATCTGCAGAGCACTATGCATATATGAAATTTTAATGTATACGGGGACATTGAGGATACATCTAAGACATCGATTTTGGACTAATTGCAGTCTATTAAAACTAGCATTTGAGACTGAAGACCAAACTAGACATGAATATGTTAAAATAGGCCTAATGATTGACTTGTAGATTATTAATTTATTATTAATATTTAAGTGAGATTTAGTTTGAAAATGGGGCAGATTGAACAGATTGCTCTGTTTGTCTTCAATGATGCATGGTCAATATGCTTACTAAAATGACACCAAGATAGCGTATCTGGTCAGACCATTCTATATCAACGGCACTGACATGAAGTCTGGTCGGTAAAAACAGTCTTCGACGAGTGAAGAAAATTTCTTTCGTTTTGGAAGGATTAAGAGCAATTTGCCATTTAAAAAAATACTTAATTACACGATCAACACCGGATTGTAACCTATTGCTGATAGTACTTGGCCTGTAGGAACTGCAGTACAACGCTGTGTCATCAGCGTATAAGGCAACCACCTCAATGTTATTTATATGCGGGAAATCATGCATGAAAAATGTAAATAAGAATGGTCCCAGCACGCTACCCTGAGGCATGCCGGCAGAACAGGATTTGCTACTTGATTTTGCATTATTTATAATGGTATAAAATGATCGATTACTTAAGTAACTATTAATCAGTTTAATTAGATAATTGGGAAACCTGGTAACAATCATTTTATAGATAATACCGTCGTGCCAGGTTGTGTCGAAAGCTTTTGTCACATCAAATAACACCAACCCAGTATGTTTATTGAAATTTATTTGTGATAGAGTCAGCAACTCTTGCTATTTGTTGTGTTGTGGAATGCTTTGGTTGAAATCCAAATTAACTACTAGGTATTATATTATTAGAGTTAGTGAAGTCACATAATCTTTTCAGAATAATTTTTTCCGCGATTTTGCTAAGATTACTAAGGAAGCTGATTGGACGGATATTGTCTATCTGAGAGCAATCTTTACCGTATTTTGGTACTGGAATTATTTTAGCCACTTTCCAACTAGAAGGGAAGTATCCAAATTTAAACATTGCCTTAATCAAATTAGTTAACTGGACGATGGCTTTTTGAGGTAGAATTTTAATGACAGTAGATTGGATACCATCGTGACCTACCGAATTTTTCTTCTTTGTTGATTTTACATGTGTAAAAACTTCATTGGGAGAAGTTAATTTAATATTAGTTGTTATCTGAGGTGATGCGATAAATCTGCTGACAACTTTATGTACTTTGTTCTTCTGATAGCTTGAAGCCAAATGGATATTTCTGCTGTGAACCTCAAGGTAGCGTCAAGCAATTCTGCTTTATGGGTATTATTATATGCATATGTGTTAGTATGGTGATCATGAATTGGGGGAAGTGCTTCATGGTGTTGTGTATATTGTTTACATACCTTCCAAAGGCTATTATTTTTAACAGAAAGATTAGAAATTATTTTACTAAATTTTTCGTTATTATGTTTATTTAGTAAATATCGAACTAAAATCGAAAGTTGATTCAATAATTTCTTAATATTTTGTGAATCAGTACGTGAACGACTTTTAGTATAGGATCTTCGGACAATATTTTTGATTTTAATTATGGAAGTTATATACGAAGGGATCGAAGATATAGGGGAAACATTCTGGTTAATAGGAACAGAAAGGGCAACAGCTTCATGAATCAAGTTCGTCAGAGTGGTGAGACAGTGGTCAATGTTGTCAGTATCAGAAATAGGTAGGTTTAAGTTTATATTATCAGAAATATGACTATATTCATTAGCATCTAGGGAAATAAACAAGCTGATCGAGCTGCAAAACATCAACCTCTAACTACTGACCCCCAATTATATACACCGTTAAAAGATGTTGAACAGAAAATCGAAAAACATAATGAAAAAAACATCGCTCAAAGAACAATCTCTACCGAGTAAGACCTTTAGTCAACCACGTACAAAATTACGAATAAGTCGCTGCAGCAGATTGACCCTCGACTATTTGTACGAAAAATCACAACCACCAATATGCGATATCTGTAAAGTTGCTCTGAACATATTATTCTCGAATATCTTTCATTCAGCGGTCAAAGAAAACAGATATTTGGCTTCCTCGGTGAAATAAATAAGAGATACAAATCTCGAAGCAAGAAATCGCAAAAAAACTATAAACTGTTTCAAAATTAATTTAAAACCTTCCGGATGCCCTCGTGTAGACGAGCGTGTCCTTAAATAATAATAAAAAATTGACTGTAGACGATTTTGCAGTAATTTTTAAATTACGCGGATTAACCATTTTTGTATTAATTCAAATGTATAAACATTTATCTTATACAATACTCTGGCAATATATATATGAAACAGAGAAAATGGCAATAAGTTGTTTTTAGTATTATATATGTATTTTCTTTCCTCTTCTTCATTAGTCATTGCGAATCCATTGCAGGATGTTAACCCCTTCCTTATGTTTCCATGCGTTTCTATTTGATGCATTGTTGACCCACACCAGTTCTTGTCTGTCTTTTTAATATCGTCTTCCCACCGTGTGCGTGGTCAATCCATTTATCTTTTATTCATTGGATGCCATTTAGTTCATCTAATTTGTTATCATAAAATCTATATGTCCTGAACATCTCCATTTATTTTTCAAAATTCCTCGAGCAATGTCTTTTACTTTGGTCTTCTATTTCTTATTTCAGGAATTGTTACCTTATGTTATGTAACTTTTCTTCTAAATTCTTCTTTGTGTTTTATTAATTTGTTTTAAGTTGCCTTTAGCTCCATGTTTCTGTGGCGTATATGGGAAAACGTAATACACATGTCTCTTTAAACACATTGATATTTTATTTTCCTCTAATTTTTTCTTTAATTTACCATTATATATAATATATTCACGTTTACATACGGAAGCATAAAGCAACTGAAGCTTTGTCTCTTCATTAGGTATAAATAAGAATAGTGGAAAATAGAATTGCACGGAAGCGGATAGTCGGACGACGAATCGAGCGAACAAATCTAATGACGGTTATAGCGCGTGAATATAGATTCTACTTCCTAGTCAGCCGTAAAATAGAAAATCCTGTTTATAAATTTAAAAGTTCGATAATACAATTTGCAATTTTCGATCGATATATAAAAATTTTAAGCGATTTTTTTTAGGAATTAATAAAAGTACCGGAATAGTTATAAGGAAAGAGAATAAGAGATAATTTCGTTAAAATAAAGTCTAGGGAAAACTTTTCAGCGTCGAAATTTAATTCTTCGGAACGTTAATAAAATTAGTAGGAATAGAAAGAAATCCAGTTAACGAATTAAAAGTAATTTTCTGAAACTACGACTACCGATTAGTGTGTATATAATATACGTTCGCGTGTGTCTCTGTGTGTGTGATATATAAATGCCTCGTAATAATAATAGTAAAATAAATGGATCTGTACGTCGTTATTTATCGAATTAATTAAAATAGAGTTTTTGGAATAAGAATAATGTGAACTTTGACTTAGTTAATTTTTTCACGGTGAATAGTCGTTTCCGTGTTTATTATTTAGAACAAAACGGAGAAAGAAAATTCTGATGACCGATAATAATGACGAAGATAGCGATAGTGGACGACGACGGTATTAGCACTACTCGTGGTATCGATGATGGCGAGTTGTGATGTATGTGTAAGAAATAGAACGAGATTGTCGTCGACCGACGAAATTACAATAGCGTAGATCTAGATTTCAGGTAAGTAAAACAGGTAGTAGACATTTTCTTCAGAAAACGTAGGGAAACTTTTTCAACTTTAAGAAACACTTATTATATTGAGTGCTTGTGCGCGTGTTTAGCGCGAGGAAAAGAGTGATTTAAAAGAAGAGCTGAAGGTAAGTTAAGTCGCTCGGATGTTAATGGCGCGTAAAATGAGACCTCTGTTTCCTATTACACGGCACCCCTTTACAGAGGGAAAAAATGAAATGAATGGAGGAACTAAACAAATGGATATAATGCTAAAATAATAAAACAATATTCCATCCACTATAAGAAGATCACGATGATAACAAATTGTGTATATATATATAAAGGAAAGAAAACGTTACTAAATTGGGGTAAAAAAAAATAAAACTAAGCATTGACGATGATGATAATCTGCATTTATGTATATGACAAGCAAAAGACGGAAATAGCGGATAATCCGTAGTGTGTCAGAAAAGGACATAAGACAATGATAGAATAATTGGTTGAAAAAAGAAATAGGGTTGTTCGAAATGAAAGCTTACGAAATTTTCCAATAGGGTGATACTATAGGAAAGAAGATTTTATTTTGTTCTTAAGCTCTACGTTTTTCACGCTTTATACTTATGTATATGTATATGTGTATATGTATGTATATATATAAGTTACTATACTATCGGATTATTATTATACATCATTATTCCGTCGCTTGTTACGAGTAACATACGCTGGGTACAGCGGCTACTGATACATTCTCACACATTAACACATTCTCACGTAAATACTTTGGTGTTAGTTAATGGTGTATTATTGTAGTTATGGTTTTTCTGTGACGGGGGTTAATTTTTCCACGTTTTATTTATTTTTATTTTTTTGTGAAAATTGCATTAATATTACCGGTACGCCGCTGGCTTACTGACAGATACTTTGTAATCTGCTTATATTATGATTATGATTACGATTATGATTGTGGTAATAATGATGATGATGATAATTAGTATTATTGGTAGTAGTAGTAGTAGTAGTATTTTTATCGTTATCATAATTAAAGTACACGTGTCGTTGATTAAACGCGTGATCACATCAACCACTCTCAAATAATTGGTCATCACGTTTAGGATTATGTCTTTCGTTGATACCTGATTTGACTGCTCGATTAAATTTATTTGTCTTGTATCTATATATATCTATATATATATACAGAGTTATCGATTATTACACATCCCCTCCAGCGGAACTTCTTTCCCATGGGAAAATACGCTACGACAGGTAAAACAGAGTTTAGCATAATTTGGCACCGTGAAACTGTAAAAAGCAATTTAACAAAAAAATACGATAATAACGATCATGATAATAATAATAATAATATTTCGGTTATTATTATTATTATTATTATTATATAATAATTATTGTGTTGTATTTATAAAGATGACTTTTTACACACTAATATATATTCCATTTTCCAAACATCGCTACTTATATACATATATATATATATATATATATATATATATAAAATACAGTGAATTCCCCGATTATCCACGTTAATCACCGGGATGGGTCGCACGGATATTAGAAAAAAACGGATAATCCGAAAATTGCTTTTTATTAAAGAAAAAAATTAACATCAGTACAAAAATATAAAAATTACTTACATTTGCCTCTTTATATGACATCAAACTAGGAATTTTCATTTAAACATCTACCGCTTAAAAAATTCATTAATGCGTCTTTGCTTCTGGTTTTTCATTTCTTATCGTATAACGACGCATATTTTACGAACCGCAGTGATGTCACCGTTACTAAATCCTCTTTCTCCCAAATAATCTAACAAAGGTTCGTGCAGATTGTAAAGCAGCGGAATGAGAAATTGCATTTTTCTCATTTAGAATTTTTTTTTACGATTCCGGAATGAACACGGATAATCCGCACACAGATAATCAGGAGTTCGCTGTATAAGTGATAGTCTAATTAATTCGTAAGCTGGTAGGTGATATCGTTTAAACTATTCTCATCGATCACAAAATTGATAGCGGGCTATATCGTAAGCCAAAGGTTTCCCATTGCGTTCTTCAGATTTTTTTCCCTATTTACCAGCAAGCGGGTACTCTCATTTATTGATTGGATAGAAATCGTGTACGCTAGATGACGCTCTTTATTAATAAAGATTCTCTCTACTTTTAAAATCGTCTTATGCGACCAGAACGCTAATTAATACATTCCCACTAAAACGCAATGTTCATCTTAATATACATATAAAAGTTATGTATATATGTGCGTATGTATTTATGTCGTTTTTCCTGAAAAAAAAAACCATTTGCCTCTATAGTTAGGAAAAACATCTCAAAAGAAAATGTTTGTATGTAATGATACACGACTTTTATCGGCGAATTACATCACCAAATTAGTAAAACAACGATTTTTCACCATCTATAAAATTCGGTTTAACAATTATAACAATAACAACAAATTTATTTTCACAATTTCATGTTTTTACAACCAGAAGTAAATTCATTAATCTCGAAGTACCTTAGTAATAATCGTAGCAAATTAAGAGCATAAAACAACTTGAACTTGAATTAATTTCGTTTTTATAATAAACATATCGAAATATATTACGTAGGAAAAATTATGTATCAACAGCATACTTAACGTGGTTATTAACGACTATCCATTATCACTCCTAAATACTTAACCTCTTTAACAAACGGAATTTGCTCGGATTTCGCCACAATGTCAGACAACGATGGTGGTCTTCTTCTGGAGAATAAGATGGCCTCTGTTTTCTCAGCATTAAGGTTTAGTTTCCACTGTCGGTAATATTTGGAAATTGAGTTTACAGCTTACTGTAATCTCTTACGAATGGTATCACTTCTATATGAAGTACAGTATAAGGCTAAGTCGTCAGCATTTAATGCGATATGTACAAATGGTATATTTGAAATATCGTTTAATAATATTAGGAACAGATATGGACACTTCCTCTACTGACATTGCATATAACTTGTCTTTTGCTCTATAAACAAGAGTGTTAGTGAGTGGATATTTTATCGGTGAAGTGACACTATGAGTACTTCAAAAATAAACTAGGCAATTGGATATTTTTACGAACAGTTTACAAATTATATTTATTTTGGTTTCGTGTAAAGTAAAATATTTCTTACGCCATGTCTAAATTACGATAACAATTTAAATAATAAAAGTATGTTTCTAGGAGACGGAAATAATTTTAAACGTATACCAGACGAATTATAGGGTTTTTTGGAAATTTACTTTCAAATTCATATATATCACGATATGTTTCGACATATATATCACGATATGTTTCTATCTATCCACTCCTCGATGAAGGATTTCCCCAATTTTTTCCATTCATTTCTGTTCTGTGCCTTTCATGTGCACTTTGAATCTTTCTTATTTTCTGTATATTTATTTTTGCACATGTCCGTGTTTCTGCAGCATATACAAGGACTAGTACACACTGACTATATATAATTTTCTTTTCAGATTAATTGGCATTTGCTTGTTTCGAAGTAATCCGTTGAATTTCCCGAACGCAACCCAAACCAAAGATATTCTTCTGGCTATTTCTGTTTTCGCCATCATTTTCTTTATTTGTTATTATTTTTTTATAATTTTAACTTTAAAAATAAAGAAAAAAGTAGTTAAAAATCAATAAATTTTTATATAAAAAGACCACAAAGCGTTTGAACTATTAAGTCACTATCAAGTGAGCATATAAAAATAAAATGTATAAATGCAATTTATAAGAACACGAAAAGGATATAAACACAAAAAAAAAAGAAAAAGAAAAAAAAATGGTTAATTTAGATGTACAATGTTACAAAAAATAGCGCATTTTAATTTATTTTTTGTTTTTTGCTTTCATATGTTTTATAAATCGGACACTTTTTTATATACTATTTTTTCTGATAACTTGATAATGGCCTAATAGGCGAAAAGTTTTATATATTTTTATTATATAAAAATTTAGCGATATAAATTACTTTTGTTGTTTATATATATATATATATATATATATATATATATATATATATATATATACACATATATATATATCACACTCCCCTCTCTTGCCTTCCTCTGTCTCTCTATCTCTGTCTCTCTATCTCTGTCTCTATGTCTCTCTGTCTCTGTCACACATATATATAATGTGTGTGTGTGTTTGTTTGTGTGTACATAGGGGGAAAGAGAGATAGAGAGAGTGAGGCACAGAGACGATGAACGAGGGAGAGTTTGAAAGAGGAAGAGAAATTTGACTTTAATAATAAATTTAATATATTCGATATAGAATATGTTTAAATTGTGATAAAAATAAATAAATAAACACATTTCACTATAAATATATTTTATTTGTCGTTATGTCTGTAATTTTTCTTACCTGTAAGTTTAATTAATTATTGTATTATCAGTTATGAAAAATTAACTATAGAAAAAAAAATTCTCAATTGATGGTAATTGTCTTCTTGAGGGCTAAGTTTTAGCTAATTATTAATGAAAAGAGGTGTGAATAGAAATATTTCAAACGTGAATTAATTTTACAACGTATTATAAAATATCGATGCAATTCCTACTTAATAGGCGAGAACGGGTATTTACGACACTACTTACAATTTTCTTCTATACCTCGATTACACACATATATATATATATATATATATATATACGTATGTATGTGCGTATGTATATGTGCATAATCGCACGTTTTATGCGCGGGTAGAGATATTTAAATGCAGTTTAACTGTATTTTGTCCGACGTAAAATATAAATATCGCCTCTTTTTGTTCTGGTTTTCGTTATAGAACGATTTGTACAATTAAACGAACGGGGGAGACAGTTGGAAATTAATGTCGTTCGTATTGAAAATAGTAGGATAGAAATAAAAACGAACAGAGACGACTAGACGCGAGAAGATGCGAGATGAAATAAGATGAAAGTAATTTCGAACTGAACGTCGCGAAAGTATCCGTCCAGCCTGGGAGAATTATTTACGACGACTAGTCGTGCCCTGTTGACGAGAAACATTTTGTAAGAAGTGTGTCGTGCTAAAAACTAAACCCCCCCCCAAAAAAAAAACAAAAAAAATTAAAAGACAACAAAATGGGACAGACATCGTCATAATGATAATTTACGACAATTTGCCACCAACGGTAATAAGTTGCTAAGTTGGCTCGACACGCGTTCTTCGGATGATAATTACAAAAACCGAAATAATTATTATCGGAAAAACAGACATCGAAATAGTACATTTTTCCACGTATATTAATAGAACAGTTGGAAAGAACTAGCAATAAATATTATATGTATATATATATTTATATATAAAATATACAAAAATATGCGAATCAGTAAATATTTTGTAAAGGAGTATTTATGTCGTGCAGTGTAGTAGCTTTTACATCGTAAAATAATATGTACACATGCTTTATGTATTGATGTATGTATGTCTGTATGTGTTGTGTGTGTACAATTTTAAACAATCGTGGATATATATAATATTTAACAATCATAGATATGTATATATATATATAATATAATACATATAAACATATATATATATATACTATGTGAAGTTTATTATTGCGAATCACTTTCAGAGAATATATCTGTCTTTTAAAAGTGCAGGCGTAAATACGTGATACACGATAAAGAGGGAGTGATGAGTTAAAACTGTTTAAAACGTCGTTATCTCATCTGGGACGAACAAGTTATATAAATATTATACGAGGTTACTGATTTATTAGTCTCGTCTATTCACATTAATTGTCTACCGTTTCCCCTCCGCTCCTAATCTTCTAGTCTACGGTTCTGCCAATCTGGTTGCATTTCGTATTTTTCACTCGACGTATAAAGTTATATATCGAGATTATGCTCTAGAAAAAAAAAAATAGGCGGTTACTGTCTTAAAAATAAACTTAAAAGCGTTTTACATTTAAAAAAAATATTTTTTATATTGAAATAAGAATTTTTTCGGAATTTCTTACGCGTATATTAAAATTCTTATTTCTAATTTCGATACTACAGTCTAGGCGCGTAAGATGTTCCTCTCTCTGTTATAATTAATCTACGAAACAACAACACTATTGATTGATTGATAACAAGAATATTGTATAAATATATCATGGCGTCATCATCATCGATAGCTCGTTTTGTGGCACTATGTATTATAGTAAAAACGAACGTGTTCATTCGCTGTGCCGTTTCGTTGATCTATCAGTTCATGTAGTGACGAGACATAATCGGTTGTTTTTACTATATGCAAATATCTTGTCAGTCTCCTCTTTTTCCTTGTACAATATTTCAAAACAAATGAGAAATTAATTTTCGATTATCAAAATGCAAATTGGGTAGAATTCAGAAAATTCATATCGCAAAATATTAATTTAAATGAGCCGATAACGAGTTCTCTAGACATTGAAAGACATTTGTCTGCATACACAAATTTGATTAGTGTTTCCGCCGAACGTTTTATACCCAAAAAACCTGCGTATAACTTTCCACACAATGTTATTCCTTCTTATGTTGTAGACTTAAAAATCGAGTTCAAAGATTATACGTGAAAAATAGATACTTAAACCCATCGTCAGTTACTAAAAGAATGTTAAAAAATAAAAATGATAAATTTAATTCACTTCTCTCAACGCTTTCACCAAAAGACAACAGTTTGTGGAAAATCTGCAAACAATATACAAGCTAATATATATTTCTCTCGCCTCTTCATGACTCACACTTAAATAGTTATATAGTAATGTAGGGAAAGCTGAACTTCTTGCTTCTGAATACTGCAAAGCTCATACACGTAATAGCAATATGTCTTCCAGTTATAAACAAAGTTCATATGGCTGTCAAAAAATATCTGAAAGAAAATAAAAATACTCGTATTGTCGATTATGTCAGTCCTAAGGAAGTCTCTGCCGCTATAAAAGCCATCAAATCTAAAAATTCTGTTGGCATTGACAATATCTCCACTATCGTCATAAAAAATCTTCCACTGAAAGCAGTAGTCAAATTTTCGAATTTATTAAACGCAATGTTTAAATGTGGGCATTATCCTTCAAAATGGAAAGTAGCAAAAATTGTCACTCTCCCTAAACCTGGTAAAGATGCTTCCATAACTAGCAACATTCGCCCTATAATCTTATTAAGTAATTTGAGCAAAATCGCGGAAAAAATTATTTTGTCTAGATTACATTATCACTCTGAATAATACAAACTATTGACATTCAGTGTGGGTTTCGCCCAAGATATTCTACTGCGCAACAAATATCTAGAATAATAGAATTTGTCAGCCATAATTTTAATTGTAATAAACATACTGATTTAGTTTTGCTCGATGTTGCTAAAGAATTCGACACAACTTGGTGTAAAGGTATCATGTATAAAATGATACAGTGTAAATTTTCTACTTATTTGGTATTTTTAATTCATAGTTATTTAAGCGATAGAACATTTTATGTAATGGTAGATGATTCGAAATCGACTATGAAAACTTGTGCCGCGTGTGTTCCACAAGGTAGTATTTAGGTCCGTTTTTATTCACATTGTTTCTCTATGATTTCCCAAAATTGACAAATATGCAAGTTGCTTTATACGCTGATGATACAGCAATATTTTGCAGCTCTTACAAACCAACTGCTATTAAAAATCAATTAGAAAACGGTGTACGTCGCGTTTTAAAGTATTATCGCGAATGGCAAATCGAAATGAATTAAAAACTGAGGCCATCTTTTTCACTCGTCGTCGACCAATTTTGCCATCTGAACTTCTAGTAGATGATAAAGTTATACATTGGTCAGATAGTATACGTTATTTGGGAGTTTTATTAGATAAACGATTAACCTTCTCGGCGCATGTAAATTACGCAGCTCTAAAAACAAATAAAGCAGTAAGTACAGTGTATGCGTTATTTAATCGTAAATCGTACCTTAACGTTAATAATAAGCTCATCATTTATAAAGCGTTTATTCGTCCTGTGATGACTTATGCTTGTCCCGCCTGGTCTTCCATCTCGAGAAGGCGAGCTTTAATAAATTGCAATTAATACAAAATAGGTGTTTAAGATGCGTATTAAGTGCCCCAAGGTATGCCAGAATAGTGGACATGCCTGAGATATTAAATATACCCTTTATTCGGGATTATATTCTTACTATAACTCGTAAGTTCTGCGATAATTGTGTATTGCATGAAAATCAGTACATCTCAATGATCGGAAATTACGATTCCAGGCAGCTACAGTTTATGTACACAAAGTATAAGCATAGACGCCTTAAACATAATTTACTGCAAATGATTAATATTTAATGTATCTGTGTATATGTGTATATACATGTGTGTGTATGTATGTATGTATGTATATATATATAGGTAAGTATATGTGTATTATATTATATATCTTTATAATTGTTATTATATCGAATAATATTCCTTTTTGTATGCTTAATGTGATACAAAGCGTTTTATGAAGTGTTTTTTTTTTCAAATTTTTTCCTGCGTTTTGTATATTTATATCTGTAATCTAGTAAATATACTATAAGATTTATTACATAAAGAATTTTGTTTATTAGCGGTAAGGATATTATAATTCCGGTACGCGTAATTCTTATTATTTTGTACTTTTGTACTTTTAATGAATTTATGTCAATAAATAAATTTCTTCTTCTTTGCAGTATCGATAAGTTGGTTCTTCACGCTGGCTAACGAACAATAAAGATGCTACATTAGATGACGAAATTGCCTATAGGATAAGAAATACAAACGTAAGGTACGGAAAACTGCTTCGACGGAAGTTTAATAACAAAGATCTGTCTATCAGCAACGAAAATTGAAATTTATGAAGCCATCTCCTGATGTGAGTACTGGCCAATCATGAAGGCACAAATCAGAAAACTAGAACATTGTTTTCAAAAAATGTTTTGGAAATACTTCACGTCAAACGCAAGAGTGCTCGATGTAGCCGGAATCCGGTCTATCGAGCAATTAATTGCAAAAAAGACACGCATGTGATGGTTATACATGTAATGCGAATGAAAGATAATTGCATACCAAAGCGAATGTTCCAAGGCGTTCTAAACTCGGGGAAAATAAACGTAGATAGAGACTACGATTCGAAGACGTACTAATGATTTAAAGTTTAAATGATTTAAAGTATATATATCCGTATAAATTCGAGAAAGACTGGCTGGAAAAGAATTACGCTTAATAGAAAGGAATTCTCGAAGATGGTCAATCAGTGGTTATAAACGTGTCCCGCCAGGAAAAAGAAACTTCCGAATGTAGGAATGGATACGGCAGACTAACGGTTAACGATTCGCTTACAGTGATCGCAGTTTTATAAGTCCTCGCCGTAATGGCTATCAGTGATCTAAGGCAAACTGCATTCATACTCAGATGACATTCGTCCTTGGCCGAATCGGTGAAACGCTGTCTAGAATTTCGAAGTTCCGGTGTCCGAATCTCGTTGGTTTCGCGTATAAAAATTATGTCACATCTCATCATCATCATTAAGTGCCATCTTCGTATACCGGAGGTAGGCGACTACTTACCTATACATAATTTATTGTACAGTGTAAGTAGCGTGCAAATCAATCATAATATAGCGTTAGCGTGGACATACTCACTCGGAAGTACTGATTGTAATCGCTTTGTAGTCACGATACAATTCAGCTTCGCATGTTTTTGTAGTGTACTATTCGTTACTAGCCGCGCATATGGTGTTGTGTGTGGTGGTTTGCCATTGCCTTCCACGCGATGATATTAGGAATATTTCTATTTCTATGATAATTTTTGCGTCTCCGATCGTATTCGAACTCGATACCTTCCGTATAGACTAGGCTATTATTTACAAACACTATTTCCTCTTTGAATATAATATTTAATACTTATTTCCGTTCCACTTACCATGCTCTCGTAGTAATTACTATATATGTTGGTCAATTCGGCCCTTGTCTTGTCATCCATACTACATGTAGTTCGCCACGAGCAGCATGGATCGCGGGTTGGTGTACACTATTCTCATCTAGTTCATGCGTAATTTCAGCTACTAAGATAAATTTAGCTTACCATATTCGACTCTATGGAGAGTTAACACGCAAGAGAACGAGCCGAAATAATGACGGATATATATATATATTCTGTTCGTATGTACCGCACTACCAACACCCGTTTATCAAACCACGTTTTGTTACATTAGGTGTGACAACGAAATAACGGAAGGAAATTATATATATATATATATATATATATATATACAACCGTTCGCATGTACCGCATTATCAACATCCGTGTTTCAAACCACGTTTTGAAATGTTAGGCGCGTCGTATTATACACATACGTAGACTAATTCTTTATATATATATATATATGTGTGTGTGTTTATTATACATCCACATAAACCTGGTAGATGTATGTAACCGCGTAACTATTTGCCTTTTGGCCGCAAAACCATTGTTCGAATCTCATCTGAAACAGAAATTTCTCCTGAATAATGCTTATAGCTAAACTCGGCCAAACTCATAACCTATCCATTCAATTCGTCGGTGAAAAAGTATGAGGTTCAGTAATAAAATAAGAAAACTTCGAAGAATGTAAGTAGCAAACCATCACCACCACATAAATGTATATATATATATTATATATATATATATATATATATATATATATATATATAATATATATATATATATATATATATATATATATATACGTGTTTTATTAAGAGCCTTGCTTTTGTCTTGTAGCTAGCTAACTAGGTTTTCCATACCTTCCTGTTGCCTGCTGTGTTTTTAATTTCTTTATACGCCATTTGCATTCTTATATTTGTATCCGTGTTGTCCAATGTCTTCCCTTTTTCATTTTCCAAACCGATTTTCCCCCCGATTATAACTGTCATTCGTTACTGCGCAGCATGTGTCCTAGAAGTCTTCCTGGCCTTTGTTGTTTTGTTCCCCCGATTTCCGTTTTTTATTTGCCATTTCCAAAACCTTTGAATTCAACTTCGTCCACGCCCGTGAGATCTTTATTACGTCATCCCCACATTTCGAAGGCATTCAAATGTTTTTTTTTATTTAGATTTTCCGTTAACACCCACGTTTGGGAACCCTATAATAATTTACTTCGTATGTATTATTTAAATAATTTTTTCGTTAATCCTATTTTAATTCAGTTATCGAATAAATCTTTTCTTTTCACGAGTGTGACGAAGATACGCATCGTTTTCGAATAAATCAACGCGAAATGGGATAACAATCACTGTTGAACTGGAAAAACGAACAAATTAGTCTAGTAATGAATCAACGCGAAATGGGATAGTTGATCGATAAGAGCATTTTGCGGTTAGGTAGCTTCTTTAAAATCGGCTGAATTTTTCGACGTAAGCGCTGAAAAATCTCCGCATTTACGGATAAATTCGCATAGACCGACGCTTAGTAACTGCTATATTGGTTGAAACAACAAAACGTTAATATAAAGATGGAAGAAAGGCTACAGTAAACGGTCCACCAGCGATATGTTTTTATAATAAACATATGGGTGGGATCTCTCAGATCAAAAAGTTGGAGCTTATAGTTTTGACAGACGCTCAAAAAAATGGGCGGGGAAAAGTATTTTATAAGTTACTAATGACAGATGTTGTAAATTCACGGATATTATATAAAGAATCTGACATGACGTTTCACCAGTTTGTAATAACACTAGCAGAAAATGTGACGATGTAAGGTAAAAAATTATGCCGAATTCGGAGACAGGTAGGAAGAGGCAGACCTTCAAAAATTTTGCTTCTTTCGCTAAATGCTGGAGCACACTTGCCTGTAGAAGCACCTACCAAAAACCGATGGTTCAAGGAGTGAGAAAAATAAAATTGAAAAACGTTAACAAATATGTCAATTACCATTATATAATGATGGTATATATGCAAAAAATAATTTGAAATCATACATATACATTACTATATGGTTCAGAAACGTTGGTGTTAACGATAAATTTAAGCCTTTGGAAATGTGTGGTTGGCGCTGCATGAGAAAGATCTCATGGACGCTGAAGAAAAGGAATTCAGATATTTTGGAAATGGTAATTGAAAAAAGGAAACTTTTGGGAAACAATATAACAAAGACGAGAAAGGCTTCTCGGACTCATACTGCGGCATACCGCATTCATGACGGTGTCATAATCGAAGGAAAATTAGAAAGAAGAAGAAGAGGAAGACCTTGAATAACGTGGATCGATCAAGTAAAAGAATGAATGCGAATGACGTTTAAAGATTCGAAGAATATAGCAGACGACAGGAAGGAATGGAAGAACATGGTTGGCTAGCTGCAATGACAGGAGCTGAGCTCTTAAATATCGATGATAATGTACAAGGATTGTTCATTTAGCAATATAAGATAAATATAATTTCGCACGATCGAAGAATTGTTAATTTTTCTCTTTTTTACGTTCACGTATATTTTTGACGGAGCGACGTAATTGGCGGTATAAAACATTCCAGGTTGCATAGCGCGAATTAACTGTAGTCCGAAAGTTTAGTCTCTTTCAACGGTTATTCTCAAACCGGTTTTTAAACTAGGCTTTCTTACGGGCAGTTATAATTTAACGGAGGCCGATTATAACGATCGTTCAAAAGTCTCGAAACTGGACGATTTTTTGTCTCGTAATTTTCCATCTGTTCAGATTTTCCGGCTTAAATAGAAATTAATTGAATAGAAAGCTTAACCACAAATCGGCCCGTTTAACCTCGTTTCGAGATGAGAACACTTTCATTTTATATTTTACGTAAAAAAAATCTGCACATTTTTCACTATTCTAAATCTTGAAAAGTTCTTGTCAGCATCCACATCGTTTAATTCGTAAGATACTAATTGCGAAATAGAGAAAGAAAATCCGGGAATTAGTTCAGTAGAATGTGACGAATATTATATATATATATATATATATATATATATATATATATATATATATATATATATATATATATATATGGATAAGTCGCGTGTCACCGAATTCAGTTAGGTCCCTTCCGGCGAAGCAACAATTGACATTAGTCAGCAGCAGCAGGGTACTTAAGTTCATTCCCAAAACCACTCCGATGAGAATACGTCTCCTGCTGATCGTATTCCCTAAAAGGAAGATTTCAGCAATAATAATAATGATGTTATTATTGCAGATAATAACAGCGGAACGGAAGCGATAAACCGTTAAATGAAATTAACGTGGACGCTTTTTATTTAATAACTAAATTATGACAAGCCCACATAGCAATAATAACTTTATATTCTAGCCAACAGATTGCTATTCAGTGTGCTAGATCGTGTTTTTGTATCGTTATTAAATAAATAACGCGCGAAACGTCCGTAAAATTACATCAGCCGATACGCGAACTCTTTTGAAAATGTTCCAATAATTCGGTACAAGTCCATTTGTTTAACATTTCTCGTTGATGGCGATTTATTTATTGAGAAATTTTGAACTAACATACATCGACGTCTACAACCGAGCGTAAAATTATTAAAAAAAAAATATAAATTTCTCATCGGATAAATTAAATGATAAATCGAACGAATTCATCAGCTCGTCCGTTCGTACAAAAGAAAAACCGAAATAATATTTAGAACGATCCTTCGTGTTGTCGTGCTTAACTATTAATTCCGCCGCTTTTTGAGAAAAGATCTTGTAAGTATAATCCGAGATTTGGATTTTGAAGTCATTTTACGTTTCAACGTGCACCAATCTATTTATTGCGTACTATTCTCGTCGTGATATACTACGTTTTGATTTTTACCCATTTATTTCTCCGTCTGTTCGTTCGTTTTTCGATTACGCTGTTTTACAAGATGACGGTTTTAACTTTAGTTCATTTGATTTAAAATTCTAGTTTATTTCATTAAATACGAACTTATAATTACACGTATGCTGACAAAGTGTTATCGCAGAGCAACACGAATTGATGAAGAAATACCGAATAATAATTAAATCGAATTAAATTTATTAATAATAAATGACGTCACATATTTCATAAGTGTGTTGAAGAATTTTTGTTGTTTCCGAACAAAACAAAATAAAAACGAAAAAACTGACAATCATTTCAGGTGATATATACGACGATGAACAAAGTTATTTTTTTAATACGCGAAACAGTTTACGCGAACGATTCACCTGTATACGTAGCTGTCTATTTTAGAGGATGGTTCTTTTAAAAAAACTGTAGTCTACAACGGTCTCTACATTTCATCTTTCGGTAATTAGCAAAAAATTTCCAAATCATCACCCGCTTATTCGGCATCTAATACTAAGTTCGAACTCAATTATTGGACACCCGTTGAAAAATGTAAAAAAACCAATTTAAGTTTAATTCCACTACTATCTCTCGCGTTCTACTCACACCGTCTGAATACGAATTCTACTAGAGACGGGAATTTTTTAGGAACAGCTCTCTGCCTAACTCAGCTGTCGATTCGATTGATGCGTAAATGAGTATCAGCTTATTAAGCGGTAATGAAAAGTTAATATTTTCCCATTCGTGCCAATACGCGAGGTCCGATGAAGACTGTAGTTAACGACGACGGAAAACGTGTCATATATACTGTAATCTTCGGGTGTATCTTTATCGAGTGGACGGAATCGCGGGCAATAAATTCTAGATTCAAATCAGCTCCTCTGCGGATGCAGGTTGCTGCCCTTATCGCGTCCGTGCTGAACAAGAGAAACTTAGATATCTACCGAGAATATTGTGCGCTCATCTTTAAACCAATATTCCATTTCCTTAATAAGTACAAACGGTGAAGGAATTGTAGCTACGATTCAGGTAACCACCGCGACAAGATCGTCTCTTTCGTATGGAATTTGAAGAAACATATTAATCTCTCCGTACCGTATAGACTAAATTGCAACTACCGCTATGCGAACACCAAACACAACTCTACATAACGTATCCTTCCGTCTACATCTATACGTTCATGTAGATATAACGTGTGTCACGTGTATAGCAGATAATTTTCTCTTAACCGGAATTAATAGAAACGCCCTCCACTTGCTATTAGTCATCGTCCGTTAATTCTCAGCCACTTGTAAAATGTTGAATTAATCATCCGTATTTGATTTTTTTTCGCTTAAACGTAATCCGTTTACGACCGACTTGGCATTGTAGTACGTGTCCTTATCGGTTTTGACCAAAAAGAGTCACTCGAAATCCGCAGTAGGTAATCGCGAATCGGTCGATAAATATTTTCTTTTATATATTTCACCACCCCCAATTTTAAATTCGTCGTTTTCAACGATAATTTCTACGCGATCATTCGTCTACACAACTGTTATTCGTATACCAACTGAACGGGCGTACAAATTATAAAGTACCGAGAAAATCAATTGAATATTAACGGTTAAGACGATAATTATTATTAAAATCGTGATTTATTATATAATTTATTTTTTGCATTCTTTTAAAAAATAAAAAATAAAAAAGAACTTTAGTAGGAAGATATAACTATATATATATATTATTTATTTATAAATAAATAAACAAAAAATGAGTTAAAATCACTAAAATTTATTCTTTATGAAAAATCACAAACCTTTTCGGCTGTTAAGCCGCTATTAAATGAATATATAAAATATATATATATATATATAAATATATATTAAAAATTGCTTTACATATTCAATTTAAAATAAAAAAAATATATCAAAGTGATAAAAAACAGTATTTGTAAAATCACTTATCAGATTATTTTACAAATACCGTTTAATCACTTGGATGTATATATTTTCAAAATTTTATATCTAAAATAATATAGTATATGCATTTATGTTTTATCTGTTTATGTGATTTTGCATAAGGAAAAATTTGAGTGACTTTAAAAAGGAGGGAATTCCAGAAATATGTTGATGTAGTATTACATAATTCTTACGCTACTATCGGGTGCGCAGTATACTGGTGGAATGCTGATTTACAACGGAAAAAAATAATAGTCAACAAAATATCATGGCTGCAAGAACATAATTAACAAAACCAACCATTACAACAATTACAAACAGCATTTTGAACAATACAAGTTTATAATTAAAAATGCAAAAATAAAAAAAAGCTTACGGACGACAAAAACAGTTTCGGCCTAAAGTATAAAATATTAAAAAAAATTAATATCTATTAGTGTACCAACAATTACATAACCACGCTCACACAGAGCAAAGGCGGATTTATTGATATCTAAATTACTCCTAGACGTAAACCCATTCATAGTTCGAAACCTACCATCCTGGAGCAAAAATTGTAATTAGCAACGACGAAATATCACATGAAAACTAACGTGACTTCAAACATAGACAAAATATTCAATGGATTCATCTAAAAATTCCACAGCCTATTCCCGTGTGTTATAGCGAAGCTTATTAATGTACTTTTTGAATACAACTATTACCCCTGTGGTATAGAAATTGAGCAAAATCATTATTTTGCCGAAATACAATAAAAGCTCAAATTTATCCACATCGTGCAGAGCTATAGTGTTATTATCAAACTTAAAGTATATGAGAAATGTATACATAAACAACTAAGAGAATTCGTAGAAAGCAAAAATTGAATTCATGAAAACCAGTACGGTGCATTGACCTTACATAATATATATTGCACACTATTAAAATCTTCAAGAAAAAAGGCCTCTGCACTTCCCTAATCACAGTAGATAATTTACAATTCGACAGCTTAGATCTAAATAACCTTATTTCATCATTACATAGACTATCAGCATGCTCGATATAATAAACCAATACTTTGATAATAATATTGGCATGACTCGAATTAGGTATGTACTCTAAACAAAAGAAAATTGTAAGGGGCGTTTTACCTTTCTTTGATGATATAGCCATATTAATCGGAGACAAGAGTGAGGTTCCGCTAGAAACGAAATTATGCGAAGTATACCGCGTAATGAATAACTGGTTAAATTCAACTGGAGCATCGATAATTCGAAGTCAACGTATATTCGATAGAAAATTACAAAATAAAAAGTTAATCTCAATATGGTTTAGGTATATCCGATTTGTTACGCAAACTAATTATTTAAATTGATAATAATTTAAACGTTTATAACCGCTTTAATTATATCGCAACCAAAATCGGCAAATTTATAAGAATATTTAACAAATTATATAACAATAGAATAAATTACAGGTAGATTAATATTTGATAAAAGTGCAATTTTACCAAATATACTGTACGGCAGTATATATCGGATACGATTAATATTAAACGGTTTCAAAACAGATTAAAGACTTTTCAGAGAATTGTCGCCATTAAATAAGTATAAGTCAGCTATATATCGAGCACATTGCCGGTATTAAGCCCGTCAAATGTGAAATAGAGAAACATATTCTAGATAAAGAATAACATAAATACCAATCGTGAATTCATGAATTCATAAATTTAACTAATCCATATTATCTACAGGATCAAAAAATATTAACGTCTATATAGTTTAAAACAGTACCGAATTATTACTATATAAAAAAATATCAAGCATTACGGGATGAATATAACGGTTTAGCAAAAAAAAAAATATTATTTCCAACAATAGATATAAACAACGTTGTATTTACGCCTCGAATTATTTTAATGTACATCAGCGGAGACGTGGATTATTTAAAGATTACACTTATATAAGTATAGAATTTCCGAACAGATCTGTAATATGCAATACTAAAGCATGACAGGATATGCTTATGTAGCAGCACTGAATTTACAGGCATCAACGGTACCGAATTACTAAATAAAGTAGTCGCGACATTTAATAATTTTACAATATCTGAAATAACGAGAAAAATCATATACATTTTTATCTTAATAATATAAACTTTATATAAATTTTAACTGTAAAATGCATTGACCAATTACCGCAAACTTAATTGGATGGACTCTGTTCAGTTCATTATTCTACTTGTATTATAACATTTATAAAATCCTACATATGTATAATCTATACCAAGGACGCGGTGGCACAATGATATAGCAAAGGTAGCTGGGAAAAATTAAAGCACAGGACAGAAGTGGTTGAAAGACGTTGGGGGAAGCCTTCATCCAGGAGTGGACAGATAAAGGCTTATGATCGTATAAATCTGGCAGAATTCCTTTAAATTGAAACTAGTTAGTGAAGCCGATTGACGATCATCCTCATTTACTTGTTTCACGAATTGAGGACCAAAAGAACCTCCTTTTTTGTTGTTCATTTATATATATATATATATATATATATATATATATATATAAATGTTCTTTTGTTGTGTTTGTCATTATGATGTTATAAAAATATTCAGTTTTTTGTCGTTATGATAAATACAATTATTGTTACTATTATTGCTTAGATTTAGAGTATGAAAGATATATACACATTTGTCGCGGACAGAATTTATTGTTCCTCTTTTCAAAAGTTCAACGGGTCATAATCTTACGCCTACGATAAATTACGAGAATATTTTATAAGATTATAATATCTCTCTACAAACGGATGTGTAAATGAAATACGTTCCTAGGTATATATAGGCAGATGACATTCTGACCGAGCGCTGGTATTATTATAAGGGTTGGATACATTATGACGTACAGATAACGTTACAAATCTTGCCTAGTACTATTTACGTGTCCATTAATTTCACCTTTCAACTACTTTACGTTATTATAAAATATTATGTCCATTATATATTATATATATAATATATATATAAAACGTATCAAATTATATTTATATTTATATTTATTTATAAGTTTTAAAATTATCTCGGCGTCATAATTTTACTTTTTAATATCTAGTACACGCTTTTAGAGGAAACGGTATAATAAATTCAAGGTAGGCATTTACATGCATCAGCACCTACACAAGTACGACTGACACAGATTAGACGAATGAATGTTATCGTCGCAAGTTTTTCTTGCAGCTCTGATTTCTAAAACCTACGTACCTGAGCCAGATGATTATTCATAAATTTATGCGTATACTTTAACGTGTGTGTATCATCAAATCTCCGTTACCGGACGTCGTTTGGCCAATTCTCCGTCTATCTGATGCATTCCGGAATAGTTCAACTGAATTTGCGTTATACCACTGCGCTGAGTTCTGCACCCATATTGTTGTTGTTCGTCTTCTTCACGGCGGTCTTTTCTCAGCGATCGTTATAAGAAGATGTAGCGTATTATACCGTTTCCTAGTGTATTATACGTCAAAAATATTTCAGGTTGACTTCCCTTTTACTATTTCTCTACTTTTATTAAAACGACTTACTACTTCGCAGTTTCCTATCCTGTCAGTCCATTCTACTTCAAGAATTTTGCGATTTAGTCATATTTCGAAGGCGTCAAATTTTTTCTCTAACGACTTGATTAACTTTTAGTACCGAGAATACGTTATATTTTACCAGCCACTAAAATAACCGACTAATTCGATTTTTCCAAAGTAACCGAAATAAATCAGTCGTTTTCTGAAAAAATATATATATATATTAAATTTATTAATTAATTTAATCGATCGATTAAATATTCTTCTTTCTTTATATACGATGTTTACGTATATTTATTAATCCTGTAAAGATGCGATTTCGTCCATATAAGTAAATTTAACGATTCACGTAATTTGTACATCACGTGCTAAGAAGTGTGTGATGTGCTTTAGAATAAAACGACTGCTTTGAAATCGGAGCACGTAAATCTGATTGAATTTAGATACATTTCGACTAATATCCGTTAGTAGGTTATATTATTCGGTTATATCGGTTCAATTGAAATTAAGTAATCATATTTCGTGGACCGAAAACTGCCACTGGCGGAAAGCCTCATGCAGATGATTCCAGTGGTGACAAAAGGATAAGAAGACACGAGGATACAGATGGTAGCTTGAGGAATTGTCTACTAAAAGACTTCATTCATCCTAGGGCTGTCTTCCACTCGGCGGATGTAGGTCGCTGTAAAAACGTTGCATCCTCAGTAACAACCCGCTGCTTTGAGATCAGAATTTTTATCCAAAGGCTGAGTTGTCATATCGAAATGTGACATTTCCTTTTATCCTTTTTCCTTGTACCAATCTCTGTGAGTCAGTCGTCTTGACTTGCTTTACCACTGTAGTACCTACTTCGATTGTATTGGTTCACGGGAGTATTATTTTAATGATTTATATGAATTAAAATTGATGTATTAAAGTATTCGAAGAGATGTCTCGACGATTAGACGGTTTTCCGAAAAATCTTGTAATGAAATAAAATCTACTTTTTTCTATTAAGTCATTAAATGCATTCCTGATTTTGTCTCTATTAAAATGAATATTCCAATCCGACTTAGTTTAAAGTAATTTTTCGAAAAAAAAAACAAAACCTTAAATATATGAATGTGACTTATTTCATGCTGTTTTTTATTACAAATTTTTCGACGTAATGAACAATTGCGATATAATATAATATATATATATATATATATGCACATGGAAAAAGTACATCTCGTCAGCATCGATAATGAAATTACTGGCAACGATGTAGCGTCGGGGGTGTGAAGACAAGTGACTTATGTAGTACTAGTTTTTAGGGGAACTAGTAAAAAAAGTAAACGTATTTTATACAATAAAAAGGTGTTGTCAGCGTCTCCTATTTTTGTATATTACGAAAATCTTTAAAAAAAAACAACAGAAAAAATCCCCCCAAAAAATCTCTGGGGTTAGAAACACCACAAAACAACCATCTCGCATGTCCAATAAATAAATATATATATATATACATGTAATGTGTGTGTACATGTACTTTCATACGAGTGTGTAATACGGAACAAGAGGGTATTTCTCTACTCATATTTTATTCCGTTTACGCAATTTCAAAAATTGTTCGAAACGCGTCGCAAACGAGGCAATGAAGAATGTGTCGAATAATGGTAGTATCGACTTGGTATGTCCACTAGCGGCCGATGGTGCAAAACCAATCTGTTCCCATCGGCCGGACAAAGAGAAAAATGTTGTTTAACTAAAGTTCGAGTGCCGAGCAAGACCGCTAACGTAAATACTACTAAGAAGAACTTTACAGAAATAGACGGATATAGAGGGAGGTATAAGCGACATGGTCGGGGTAAGGCTAAGACTAAGAGAAAAATACGAAAGCCTAACTTTATCCCTTTCTACTAGAGCAGTCGTCACCACCGAGAAGCCTGGCCGCTACCGTTGTCCGTTACAGTTTTCATATTATTGGAAAGTCCGTACGGCGTGTCCGAGGAGGCGACTATATACTTCATCTTTGTTTCTTGCCGTCGTCTCTGTTAGGTGAATAAGAAGTGAACCAGTAAGTTGGCGTTGTAGTCACGGGTAGAGTGGAAAAATAAATCTATCGACATTTAGCTTCCCGCGGGTATTAAAATGTGAACTTTTCGTTCCTCGCTATTATACTAGCGTATAGTACTAGGTTACTATCGTCCGTTATAATAATAATAACGATATTCCTTTACCTGTTGTGTATGTTTGCGTGTGTTATACTAGGAGCTTTTAGACGTTTGAATCTCTTGTAAATATATAAGTGTATAAAATAAGTACAATGAAAACATCGCTGGGCTGACCTCGCTGACCGGTAGTGCTATTTTCGCAGATTTTTCCAGCAGTAGAAGCGCGGCAATAACCGTGGAACTCTCTCTCTCTCTCTCTCTCTCTCTCTCTATATATATATATATATATATATATATATATATATATATATATATATATATATATATATATATATATATATATATATCCTCTAAAAACTATAAGTTATATTCCGTAGATGAGCTATATGTATATTAAATATGTATATATGTATATATATACGTACATATGTAAATAAATGTGGAGTGGATGTAATATATTAGAAAACACATACACGTATGATTTCGGTGTCGTTTCGCAGTGTATTTTAATCGGATACACGATAAAAGTCGTCCGTTTATTCGGAGTAGTCGGAATAAGAAAGTACGGTCGTAAAATAACGTTAGCAAACGATCGACAATCGCTTATAGTCCCCGGAGAGTAAACGTTTTTAATGCGTACGATATCCCCTCCGACGGTCAATGTTTTCTTTTGATTCTACGCATATATATATATTATAGATATATATTATACATATATACTTTGAAAACAAAATGCATAATTTACAACAACGAACCTTATAAATTTTCGTCAATCTGAAATTTACTTTCCTAACCAATTATCTTCTTTTTCTTCATTTCGGTCCGTCTTTCCATCACCAACCCCCTTACCATTTTTCTAACTTCCCCCTCGCCGTACGTCTTAATATTTCTCGCTTGCTCCGTCGTAATAAATAGAAACTAGGTTTTTTGTTTTTTTACACGATTCTCGTTTGTATATAAAATATTAAACATTCCACTTTTCTCGGGACACCATCCGTCAAGTTCAATTTCAGAATATATAGTGATCGTTCGCTCGACTATATTTTAGTAACTGCCGAATTCGAACTTAAATCTCCGACGAAATTCTTTCTTTTTCCGACGATATATTAATTTCTAAATATATCAGTCACCCGACCATGTTCATTTCACAGCTCGGAACATTGAAAAAGTGGACCAACTATAAAAGATGTTAGCTATTCGTTCGACAGCTAGTTAAATAAACAGCCGAGTTAGCCGGAAGCTTTTTAACCCGTACAGATGTAAACGTTATATACGTTAGATCAGGAGTGTATGCCATATCGCGTCCATATTACCCGGACTTTCGTCATCTATTGTACTCGCTTTCAGGTTTAACAATATTTAGAACTAATCGAAACAATTGTTTAAACTTACATTCCGCATATTCAAAAATTGACCGGAGACAAAAACCCCGGTATAGCTTCTAAATCGATATCGGTGTATATTGTCTATATATATTTTATTTGGATATATATATATGTGTGTGTATATATATTACGACGGGCTTCTTAATTTACAACTACAAATAAGACTATCAGATTCGCTCTGACCTGTTTCATATATTTTTCAGAAGTAACTCGTACAAATTAATATGTTAATATTACGTATGTATAAAAATTAGAATATTGGAGTAAAAACGGTAAGGTTAAAAGGGTAATGACAGAGCTGACTAGGCAATAATACACAAGTGAAACCACGTAATGTCATATAAAGAAACCAAAACAAAAAAAAACTGGAAAATATGATAAAAAGAAAAGGTGACTTACTCTCGCATACATACGTACATTCTCACACACACACACAAGCATACGCGTGGATACATGAGCACACACACACGCAATAAACATACAAGCATACGCACACATAGATATATTTAAATTTTAAATTCGATAGCACATATATAAATATTATACGTAATACATTGAATAATGATGATGATGATAATAATAAACTTAAATGTAAGTAGGTAGTAAATAAAAATATTACAAAATGAACTTTTAATATTACGTAGGAATAGGAAATAGAAATAATTATGCGCTGGACCTGTAAAATAATTTGTCTTCCACATTCGGAATTTTCCGCAATTATCTCTATACACGTTTAATATTTACCACGAACGCTTGTAACTTTAATTTACTCGTAAGTTTTTCGAAATTTTCGTCGGGACTATCAGCTTCTTGTTCCCGAATCAGTAGAACACTGGTGTCGAAAGAATACTAGTACTGAATCTGCACTATGAGCCTTTTTTTCACAAATGCGTGCGCAATCTTGCGCCGGCGCTTAATCCTATTATCGCCATTATCTTTTTTCTTTAATGTAAACATTATTCTAATACCGCTACTAGTGTGCCTAAGATAAGGTTCTACACATTGTCCATTCGATCTTCGGCGTATTCGCTTATTCATACACGCGTAGATATTTCTTATAAAGTACGCATAAATACACTCTCGGACATTTTATGAATAAAATTAAGAATGACCAAAGTTATATTAACATCGAGCATCAATTATCGTATAGAAATTCATAATTTATTTTCTACATATAGATATTCGAGTTAAAAAAAAATCTACTGGCTGATAGGGAGAAACAGTGTACTGACGACAGATAATAAACGCTTAATATATATACAGTGATTCTAAGGCCGGCGTGGACCTATGGGGTGCAACTTTGGGGTTGTAATAGACCATCAAACCTGAAAGTAATATAAAATTCTTCGGATGATAACCAAGGCACCCTGGTATGTAACAAACCTATCGTTTGCATCGAGATTTACGTGCAGATTATGTGGCCAAGGTCATAAAAGTTCACGCTAAAAGACACGCAAGAAGACTCGATAGCCACCCGAACTCTCTCGCTAGAGAATTGCTTGATACCACCGGTGACATAAGGAGACTGAAACGTCAGAAACCGCATGAGCTGGTCTAGGGTCGAGGTAATCGGGTAGGTATCGTTAGATACTTGTCCCCTCATGTTCAATTCTCTTAAACGTACTGCTAAATGTCCTTAAGCTCGCAGTATTATCTAAAAAAGAAAATAATGGGTAGGATACATACGACGATTGTCGTTATATATATATATATATATATATATATATATATATATATATATATAACTGAGTGTAATGTTTTACTTTATTTTTGATAAACTTGTGTATATTTTTATAATTTATATATTTTATATTCACTTGATAATAACAATGATTTTAGTGATTTTGACTAATTTGTTGTTGTTTACTTTCTAATTTTCCCTCGATTATGGCTGTTATAAAGGTGTTACAGCGCAGTATCCTAAAAGACGTTAACCTTTCAACATTATTATTATTGCTATTTCCAAAATCTCTGAATTTATCTTTTGCCACGTCCATGAGAACTTCATTGTGTGACGTCAATTACCACATTTAGAAGTCCTCTGAAAGTTTTTTTTTGCTGGTGGGGGGATTTTCCAGTTTGCATCTACCGTTCCGAATCGTATAGTAGTATAATCCGTAAGTACGATTTAAATCATCTTTCCTCTTAATTCTATTTTAATTCCATTGTCGAGTAAATCCTTTCTTTTCATGAACCACTTCTTCCTATATTCGTTATTACACTTCCCAAATATTTGAATCGATCTACTTTGTCTAAACGTTTGTTATCTGACATTATCTGTATTCGTTCTCATTGTTTATACACACACACACACATATATCATCATCATCATCACTAAGTACCATCTCCGTATCGCAGCTAAGCGACTACTTACCTATACATATTTTGTTATACAGTGTAAGTAGCGTACAAGGCAATCATAATATATCGTTAGCGTATAATTATAATCGCTTTGTTGTCACGACACATGTTTTTGTAGTCTACTCTATTATTACTAGCGCGCGTATGATGTTGCGTGGTGGTTTACAATTCCACTCGATAATAATATTAGAATTAGTTTATTATTTTGCATTTTTATTTTTTGATGATAATTCGAACTCGTCCGACGACTTACATATATATATATATATATATATATATAATTTTTTTAAACTTTCTAGTTCATTGTTTTACTTTTGTGAGGTGTCAAATTTATCAATTTGTATATTTCATTAATTAACTGATCATCGTACTTCTCTATTTTCAACATACCCCCGTTAGTATGGACCACATATATATATATATATATATATATATATATATATATATATATATATATATATATATACATGCGTTACAAGCGGTATTCTGGCATTGCAGTGATTATGAAAAGTATTAACAATTGTTTGTTCGGCGTTCCTGTTTGCGTATTATAAAACGTATCGCATGTATTTTAACGAATGCGAGCATCTGTCAAAATTTCGTAGGACGGATTACAAACGCCCAGAATTTTGAGTGGCGTCCATGAAAAGGAAAAAATAAAACGCCGCACCAACCCTTTTATTATTACGAGTCTTGTCCGGAAAAGGCGAAGTGCTCATTGGAAACTGATTGGCGTTTTATTTAAATCGAAATGCTCGTAGTAGCAGCAGCGGCTGAAGATTATTTCGATGTTAACCGGACAAATTGAAATTATGGCGATGATAGACTCCGTAATAGTCGTGTAGAGAAAAAAGCTGAAATATATAGACGTTATAGAACATTTACGTAGCACGCCTTTTTTCAATTATTTTTAAGAACTGAAAAAAAATCAAAACACAAAACCCCTCAAAAAACAAAATATTATCATTCATAATCAATCATTCGACTATACAAAACTTGACATAATTACGCCTTTAAGTTTTTTTCGGAGAAGTATCTCATTAAGCCTCCGATTCTGTAATAATTAATAGAAATGATAATAATAATGTTGAAAGGTTAAACGCTTTTTAACCAGTTTTATTACGTCGAATCCAAGTTGGAATAATTAAAACAAAGAAAATGAAAATTATTACCAATCACAAAATAAGAAAAATAAAAAAATAGATAAATAATCATCCAGGAATTAATTTAAATAATAGTAACTGTATTAATAATAATAATTAAATAACAGTCACATGATATGAGCCCATTTCTTGTTTAATATATATGAAATTAAAATAAACGGAGTTAAATAATGCGTGAGCGGCGGCTTGATTATTGTTGTAATTTCAACTTATAACAAAATATTCACCCGGACGTAATTATTAGAAATCGATAGCCTTTATATAAACAAACCAGTACATGACCCCCATCGTAGACGCGTAATTAATCACTGCGTCCGCAAGGAGCTGAAGAGTATACGTGCTAGGTATTGATAAATGTAAATACGGAAATACAAATAGTAATAAATTCGGAACAGATAGAACAAGTAAGCAGTTACATATACGCTAGGACGAAAATTAACAATGAATAAACAAATGATGACGAAGGTAACGAAGAGAATATCGCTATCACACGGGTTGCGTTTGAAAAACTGAACGCAATAAACAAATACCGATCCATCTGAAAAGCTAGGTTGTACATCTTGCATAGTACTTACGCTTCGAAAACGTGACCACATACAACAACAAATATAAAAAAGATCGTAATAATTCAAAATGAAATAATGCTATAAGATCGAAAAAGGGAGTCGTGGATACGAGAACAAACACGGTTGGAGGAACCGGTAGAGCTCGTTGCCGATTAAAATAGAAATGGGCGGGTCACGTAGCTCGGAAAAACGACAATAGGTGGTCGAAATGAGGAGGCTATTAAGAATTTCTTGGAGGGACCGAGAAACTAATCAATATGTTTTCCAGAAGTTGAAAATAGACACTTATCAAGCAGAATAAAAGATTTCTTGGCTTTTTTAGACATGTTGCGAGAAATTCTCTACAACGTCTAATTATCATCGGGAAATTGAATGGGCGAAGAAAAAATGTAAGACCATGATCGCTTAAAATCGTTAATTGGCCTTCAACATGCACGAATCGTTGCCGGCTGCTCAGTCCAATATGGAGATCGATAACATCTGCATTTTTTAAAAAGAGAACACAATCTCGCCATATATATTTTATATATTTTGAAAAAAATACTCGAAGAATTACGATTTCTTTTTTTTCGGGTACCATGTACTGCTGCTACAGCCGAGAGCGTACGGAAGCACTTATTGGGTGTTATACGGACGTGATCTTATCTATATTTCGAAGGAGAAATTGAAGGACTAGTTGAATTGAATCATCGGATAAAACTACTCCTAGCGAATTGCAACTAAATTTTTGAAATAGGCATAGTATTGTAAACATTCAATAAGTGTCGGAGTATGTGTCTGGACGCAGAACAAGCTCATAATGGTGTATCAGTTTTATTTGTAATTCGGTAATGCGAAGACGAGATAGAACTAATTGTTATTTCTATCGTGTAAAAAAAAAAAAATCTTCAAGGAAAACGATATGAACGGATAGCTTCAGTTGTAGGGATAGCATTTCGTAGATCGCAAAAGGTTTTATTTGCTCCGTATTTAATGGAAGCGAACGCATCAGACTCGATTAAAGCATATAGTTGGATAATGGATGCTTCTTTAGCTGTTTTGTAGTATGCTTCCAGTAACATTACCGTAGCAACGGAATGTAATTTAGTGAAGTTACAATTGAAATATACGATAGACAGAATCGTGGAAGACTTTTATTTACGATATTCCCTAGAATTGAACGTAACAATTTTTCAATCCAGCCGCTATTTCCGCATATCGAGCAAAACGACGAGGCCGTTTTTTTTTTCTTTAATAATGTTGGGGATCATCAGAAGTGGAGTTCGTGGTAATATCATAGCATCGAACATCGGATCTGGTGTTAATACAAAAATAAAGCTTTCTGTCTGAACTTCTACCGACAAGCAATACGCTGCCAATACAACTTAAAGAACTTATTGGCGGATTCTACTGTAGATTATATAATTCTGAACAGTCCACTTAAACTGAAAAAAAAAACAAAAATAAAACGGGCTTAATTATTAATACCAAAATTACCCCCCGTTGTTAACACTATTTTCATATAAATGTATCATATATAAGATAACAAAAAAAGAATACAAAAAAAAACACAAACACTTAGATATTAATTTTATATATATATATATATATATATATATATATATATATATACACAGGTCTCCAGAGCTGCGAGGCTATCGTTGTTATTCAGGGCCAATTAGGCAACCGAGTGGGGAAGTAAATATTTAAATGTAAAATTTGATGAATAAAAAGACATATCTGCTATACAAGTCACAAACAAAAATATCTACAGGACAGCATACGCAATTATGGTTGGAATGAGGTTTGAGATTACCGACTTAATACCAAGGCCTGAGCGCTGCTGTTCAAGAGTAGTCATACTACATAGTACGCGTTAACCGGATTTTAACGTGTTTTGTGTGGTAAATGACTCATTTTTTTCTATTATGTATCTATTTAAATATTCCGAGAGCTTCTTGTTTAAACGGGGCTGCCAGTCAAGAACTGAGCTCTCGATCCCACCCCATTCGGTTTTTTTTTAACCGAAAACGAAAAGCAAAAACCACTGTTAATCAATTATATCAAATTACATTAATAAAGTTCTATTTATTACTCGCTAATTATTTTACGTTTGTTATCTACGTGTCGTTTGATTTCCCATTAATGTATTTGTTACGGTTTTTATAATCATTCTTAAAATAGTTTCGTTTTTATGAATTTCACAATTATTTAATTCGTAATTTATTAATTCACGTACCTGCCAGTATTTAAAAACGATATTTATAAAAAATTCTTTTTTATAATGAATTTTCAAAAAATCATTTTCATAGTATTGTATAAGTTTATTAAAACTTAAAAAGCTAATTAAGACTACACGTACAACATTTTGTTTAAGAAATAGTAAACCACCTCTGCTTATATTATTTATCAGATTGTAATTTTCTTCAATAAAGATTTCTTCATTATTTACTATATTTTGTTTGCATATTTAACATTTTTTAATATTTTATAACAACAGTAACCCGCCAGATAAGTAATAACAGTAATATATTTCGAACTTCATCGAAGTCTTCAACTATTTCAGGATTAAATAAATTATCGTATTGCCTCTGTTCTTCGTGAAAAGATTGTAAACTTTCAGAAAAAAATTTAATATTACCTAATGTTTTTGATGTTAACAATTTTTTCACGGATTCGTACAACTGACTAATTGAAATAATGACCTCTTGATAATTGCCTATATTTTCCAAATCGGTGTTCTAAAGCATCTGTTTGAAATTTTCTAACAATATATATTAACAATTTTCCACCGTGTTAAATATCTATAAAATTATTCGTGTCTGAAGAATGTTCTATATTTGTTCCGAACGTTAAAATAGCTTCCTTCATGAGAGGACTGAAAATTTTTAAAGCAAGATTTACATTTTGACGTTCCAGATTATTTGGAAATAACGCTTTTAACAATAGAGAATATCCATGTTTCAACAGTTTATCTTGTTCTAAACGATGCGATAATATTAAAGAGTTAAAATTTGCAATTTTTATTTCATAGTTTATATAATAAAATGAACCGAAAAAACCGCAATTCGTTTAAATAAATATATAATTAGAAGTTTTGAAAAATTGATAAAAATAACAAATTTAAACGCTGGAACGAGTAAAACCAGTCACTAACAACAAACTTCAGAAAATAAGTTACACAATAGTAAACAAACATTCCGCGAAATATTTATGACTACTCTCGACGACGAACTAGGATGTGACGTCACGAGCAGTCTGGCCTTGTTATTAAGTCGGTAATGAGTCCGACCAGGATGGAAAAGAGGCGAGCTGAGAGGTTCTTTGGAGGGGTAAGTGCGAGAATGGATGTGATAGGGAGATTAGCTTCGATAAATTTATAAAAGTTAAGTCGTCTTTTACAGAGACTTCCAAAATTTGCTCGATCGGATACAATTAAACTGGAAAGTAGAAGGAATCCTTTAGAATGCCTCGCGATGCCCCAAGTTTAGCAGCCCGATCGCGTATTTCATTTGCCTGGATACCCTCGTGGGCTGAAAAACAGACGAAAGATACAAGCATACGCGTTTATCGCATAAATAAAATAAATTGTCTACAATAATTAACAGAATACAGTACCTATAGTAAGATAGCGCCTACGTTTGTTCGATGTTTTAAGAAAGTCGCTTGCGATTAATATTTTTGCTCCTGATGTTTATTCTATATTTATTTTTATTATTTAAGATTAATATGAAATTATTGATTTATTTACGTCGGTTTCCATTAGTTCGTAAATGTATATTTAATTTTACCTTTAATAATTATCGACGCACTATTTACGTTTCATCGTTTTATCTCGCGTTTCTTATATTCGTATGGCTACGTCGTTGCCTTATTTCGTCATCTTTCGCCATTTTCATTTTATATTTACTATAATTGTTCAGAATTTTTAATTTCTTAGTCATTCGCTTTAATTTTAATTTTTTATAATGTGGAATGTAGTGATTTTTTAATAAAAAATCAATTGAAAATTAGTTAAATCACTAATATTTATTTTCTTATAAAGAAAACACAAAGCTTTTCGGCATTAACGCCATTATCGAGTGAAACTTTTTAAAACATCATAATTCTAAAAATATAAATTAAATATAATTACTTAAAAATATGCGATGGTGATTGTGAAAATATGCTCCAGAAATGCCGTCTGCTTCCGTTCTGTCTATTTTTATAATAAACAAATATATTGATATTAAATTTCGACAAATCAAAAAATAGACAGAACAGAAGCAGACGGCATTTTTGGAGCATATTTTCACAATCACCATCGCATATTTTCAAGTAATTATATTTAATTTATATTTTTAAAATGATGATGTTTTAAAAAGTTTCACTCGATAATGGCGTAAATGCCGAAAAGCTTTGTGTTTTCTTTAAGAAAATAAATAATTTTCAATTGATTTTTTATTCGCTTTAATATCATATTAATCTCGTGATCCTGTACAAATTAAAATAAAACCGACCGTTCGATTAAAATGCATTTCTAAATTATTCGAGTATTCCCCCGTATCTATCAATCTTTAGTTTTTGCGATTTTACAATAATTTATTATTTGTTCGCTATATATTTCAAATTGTCATCGAGACAGCCTAGTGACTAGAGTAAGGAATTCTATACGGCAAGATACCGACAGTTCGAATACGATCGAATATGTAAATATTATCGTCGGAAAATAAAAATATAAATAATCCTAGTAAACACCATGTGCGCCCTAGTAATAATGCTAGAAAAGCTATACGAAGCTGCATTGTGTCCTGACAACAAAGCGATTACAATCAGTTCTCCCGGACGTCTGTGTTTAGCTACGCTAAAGCCGTATGATTGCACTTACACTGTACAACAAAATATATATATATAGGTAAGTAGTCGCCTAGCCCCCTATACGGAGACGTCAGTTATTGACGATATTTCGAATTAGTTCGCTATATTTATTAGTAATCGAATATGTCGATAAAATTTGATTTCGATTTGAAAAAAAGAAAAACTCGATCGAGTAGCGTGACACGGTTTCTTTGTTTACTTGCGGTAGTTTAGTTAATATGACGAAAGAATCGATTAATCAACATAACTCGAATAGATGATACAAAGAACGAAAAAAAAAACCCCTGAATAACCCGAAGAAGAAAAAAAAAAATAAACAGCTTGGAATAGTCGTAATATAAGCCGGAAATACGGAATAAAAAGTCGGATTGATGATGATAATGATGACAATTCTATTGACAATCTCATACGTTGAAACCCGTTACAATTTATAATCGCAAGACGGATTAACAACCGTTTCCAGATTTTTGGTACAATTAAAGAAACTGTTATCGAGGTCGATAACTAGTAACTGTATGATATATATATATATATATATATATATATATATATATATATATATATATATATATACGTGTTTATATATGAACGTATATATTATAAACATCGTTTACGTATATTATACAAAGAAGGTTATACCGAATAAGAATAGAATACGAACGGAAAATGGAAAAAGATTAAATAACGCGTCGCGCGAGACGCGGCTAATTCTGTTCAAGAGATTCATTGTTGATGACTCACCAAGGCGTAGCGTCCATTTGGACGGATATCGTTAGGTTTTGTTTTGTTGTAATACGTGCATTGACATCGACAATTCTATTTTCAGTAGTCAACGGTGTTAACTGATTGATGAGAGACAAAACTGAAACCCGATTACAAGCTTGAACGACGTTGCAGATGTTATCATCTTCATTCTGGACGCTACTGTTATTAGCCATTAGCCATCTACCCCGGTCATTCGATGACCAATACATACACGTATATATATATATATATATATATATGTATGTATGTATAATCTTGAATAATGTTTGTTAACAGCTGTGAATGACCGAGACTATAAGTTAGTTCTCTCTCTATCTCGATGGATAATAATTTAGTTTATTCCGAGTTCTGATAATCAAAGCTTGTACAAAAACCAGAGGATGAAATTATCTGTTGAAGCGCATTACACCGGTCGAAATTTTTACTATATTAACACCCTTATTCGATCATCCAGACGACACCCCATTGATTACAACCCTTCCATACAGATGCCGGTAATTTTGAAAAGTATTTACCACAGTTCGATCTACCGAAATAGAAATCCGAAGTAATTTCAACTATAAATTAACTCCTTCGCTCACGATGTCCACCGCTATAACGTATACGTGAAATTTTAGTGTTAACGAAATTTTTGATAAATGTCTCAATTTTGAAAAATATTTATATAAACACGTCGAAAATGAGATCTACAACAAAAAAACATCCCCTATAAAATTTATAATTTCGTGTGCCAAAATTTTATATTAAGAAAAATCGCTTCCTTGCACAAAATTTTCCGAGATAGCTCGTATCGTTTTCAGCCTGTTCCTAATACGTTATAAGCGTTAGGTAGATGTTGAAAATTTCTACTTGTAATTCCAACTTTTACTTGTTCATTATCCACATTCTGTTTTTGATATATATGCCTATAATGTAGGTGCGCATATGTTTATTATATTATTTACTTTTGTTATTATTATTATTATTATTATACAGCACCTAAACTGGATATGGTAAGCGAAATTAAATATGTGGGAGTAAGTGTGATCGTAAATTAACTCAGGGCGACGCGTTTTATCTATCGAAAAAACTCAGAAAGTTGAATTATCTTTAAGACAGTTCTCTTCAGTTCATATAACCCGTCTACACTACTCGCTCTATCGACCCGCGCTGTCTCATAATCCATTTGGGGGGCGTGGCTAAATATCGAAATCAACGTGCGATACTGAGAATATTTGTCCAAAAGCAAATACCGCTTACTGTTCATCAGTTGTATATAGGTTACTTAAGTGCTGATGTAGTCAATTTAAAATCTCACTCGATTGCAGTAGGACAAGATTGAGAATGAAAAAAGCTTGTTCCGTCAAAGCATTTTTCGATAAATTTGCTTATATATAATTTACATCATCTTAATATAATTATATAATAATTTTCATAACTTAGACATATTGAATCACACTTGTCCTCGCTGACACACGTCATTTGCTCACATCCATTTTCACATTTTCGTTAAAAAATCTTATTTTTAATTTTCTTATTACGTAATTATTTTAAGAATTTTATGTTTAATGAACACTCGAAAATATATTCTTATCTTCTGCGACTTAATTTTTAATAAACGTTAATAACGGTTTATTATACCTCATCGCCTTACCTGAATGTTGTAATTGTTTGACAATACTTCTACCATAATTAATTGACACTAGATAATTGTTTATTTTTTTTTTTGTCTGGTTCCTTGCGCTACGACTAGAAGCACCTGAAGGTAATTATTGGATATTATATAAAGTTGATCATATCTAGGACTGTTTGTACTGCAATTCGTTATAGCGAATTGCAACTGAAAGATGTTAAGGGTGTCTGGACGCAGCCGATATGGTGGATCTGTTTTATTTATAATGTAGTCACGTGTCAATGCAGTATGACCAATCCGAAGACGAGATGGAACTACCTGTTCCTTCCTACTGTATAACAAAAAATATCTCCAAAGAAAAGGATGAGAAAGTTTTAAGGTGATTTGTCATATAACATTCCATAGATCACAAACGGTTTTATTTGTTTTGTGTTTGATGGAAGTGATTGCATCAGATTCGGATATAGTAGTTAATGGATATAGTTAAATAGTGGCTGTTTCTTTAGCTGTTTCGTCTGCTAGTTCATCTGGTAGAAAACCTGTATGACTTGGGATTAATAATATGATTATATTAAGAGTAGGGTTACGGTATAGAAAATTCAAGATTTCTATGGCAACAAGATGTAATTTGGTAGAGTTACGGTTGAAGCACGTGACAGACGGAACATATTAGAATATTTTTCAGTGAGGGCAGTAAGTATTGAGGTGGTAGAACGCAGGAAATCATCCTCTAAAACTACAGCACAACCACGTTTCCATTTTCTCTATATCTTTATAATACGATTTCCTTTTTTCTAACTAGATTAGGATCGTGGATTACTAATCGCTATTCGTTTTCTAATGTTTTACCTTCTTACCTTTTTAAAGTCGTTGAACGTAACGTCTTATATTGACCAATTTATGTATTACCGGGCGGAATGAGTCGTTCGAATATCCGCGAAATTTTGTGGCGGTCACTTTTTCGATAGGTCGATTTCGGATTAAATTATAAATTTTAAATTTTAAATTTTAATGCGAATCTCGTAATTTCTTTTTTCTATGTCTAGCGCCGTCCTAGTCTAAATGTCGTTTCTTGGAAAATCATTGCATCGACATTAACGTTAATGGGATTCCGGTCCGGGGTGTATATTATAATGATAAAAATAAGGACGATGATAATAATAATTATTATTATTATAGTCATTATTGTTGTAATAATTGCTATCGAACGCCGATTAAACTTTTTTGATTCGAATTAGAAGAAAATCTGACTGAAAAGACTTTCGGATAGAAATGTCCTCGACGCACTTAATTTCTACTTTACATTTTTCGATGTTTCTTCGGTAGCGCTGAAAAAATTTGACGATAAAAAAAAATTAAAACAAATTTAATAAAAACAAAAATAAAAAAGAACGCCCAGCATACTTTTATTTTTAAAAGCGGTTAAAGTCCAGAAATTCGGGGAAAAAACGCATTTGCTTCTATGGTAAAAAGAAGCGTTACATGTATAAGATATTTGCAAAGGATATATATATATAAAACCTCGTTATGCTCATAAATCATTGCTACTTTTGCCAGGAACGGCTCAGTCCGACCGTCTTTTGGTCACTTTTAGATTATTATACTCACATGTGTGCATATATATATATATATATATATATATATATATGTATATATATATATATATATACGTTTACATATATGTATATCGCGTAGAGACACATGGAGGCACATATACGACTTTACATTACACGCATATATGAAGAAAGATGATGAGAAGTCGTTTCTTTACACGTTGCCATTTTTTTGCCGCTATTCATTTTTCCATTTTTTTTTCTCGCTTTTTTCTTTTTATTCCACTTTCATCTGCGGCACTTCCTTTTTCTTTTTTACCTCTTAAGTTAGCACCGATGGTTTTTCTTCTTTAAGTCTAATACTATCGCATACCTTAGTCCGTCCCCGGGGAGGCTGTAAACGGGTCATACATTTCAATACAACCTGTCAACTCCGCTATGAAGATAAAACTACCTTCTTCTATTTAACTTATATAAAAACTTTTCTCCGTAAGAGAAATATTTTCCAGTAGAAAATATTAAATCGTTAAAAAATATATTACTTACGTGTAAATATATCATATATAGTAACATCTAACGCTAACTGAAAATTGCCAACACCGAGAAACGCGTATACGGCTAAATTTAAACGCAGAAAAAGTCGGGGAAAAAAATCAAATTATTAAAGTAATATTATAAAAAACGATGAATAAACACACACATAAAATTACACACACACTGTAAAAGTCATTCTCGGTATACGTTCGAATGTAACCACAGAAGAAAATACATGAACAAATTGTACGCATACGTGCACACACAGTCACCACATATAAAATATGTTGGAAAGTACTAAAGCATTAAATGAAAATACACTCGGCGTTACCTATACAAATTATCGAACATATCGAGTATAATATGCGCGCGGAAAATTTGATAATTTAAAATTACTAAATCAATAATACTATCTTCACGAACCAATGCTGACTCGAATTTATTTATTCATTACACGACCGCGATGCCAACTTAATCATTCGTGGGGTACAATCTTAAATTTAGATTATGTTATTTCCGATACGCTTTCTCATAGCACGATTAAACGAACGACCTACAGTTAGATAAGTTTAAACCGTTTCCATCATTAATAGATTCATTTATTATCGATACTATAACCTTTTAACTTATTTTGAACGCGCATTAATAGTATAAGGGCATTCGAACGAGAAATGACAAACTGTATCTAGTGTGCGTGGAATTCACAAATATTCGAGAATGTAATTTTAAAACGCTCCAGATACGTACCGGAGCTGTACCGAGACCAGTTAAGAGTTGATTTATACGAAAATTTAACGCTTTAATTTAATTCGTCCCTTAATATCTTTTAAATCTAATTAACAATTTCTTTGACTGTTCCACCTGTCTTGTCGTATATTTAAAATTATTGTTGCGATGAGACTTTACATTAAAGTTTTCGTTAAATTGATCTAAAATACGATACTTAGTTATAATTTGAACACTTTAAATTCTGCTAACAACGCAGCTTGATATACATACTTAAATTAGTCCGTAATATTCCGGTAACAACTGGAGCTGCCGTTGTCGACACGATTCTATATAGAGAATCAACGCTCAGCAGAAATTTTCTCTGAGCTTTTAGAAGTGTATTCATAACAGAAACACTCTTATATATCGAAAATTAATTTACGATCTCGGTTGGAGGAAATAACGACTAGACTTTTAACAGACAGTCAACCCATCTGCATCCTATCGATTACCTTGTCACTACTGGAATCGTCTGCCTGAGACTTTCTACCAGTGAATTTATTTCACTTTTGAAAGGTCCTCCATCTTCCCCGAGCCAGCGTACCTCACAACCAGTGGCTGCTCTTGATCCGCGACTGTTTATTCGACTGACGTCTTATTCGCAGCTGACCTACATATCTGCAGACTGTTCCACCATCTGCCGCCCGTTGACGCGCCCCGTTTGGGTTAGAACTACGAGAGTACAAGTACGATGTACTAACATCACATAATGGATCGAAATCTATGCGGTCTAGATGTAAGAAAAAATAAATATTTCAAAAACAGTCCGACTTTTTTCACATATCTTTAGTATGCTTTTTATCAAAATGTATCCCAAACTATGGAACAATTTTTCTAACTGAGAACGAACAACAGCTTTACATTTCGTGTTTTTAGATCACTGAATAGTTTCTTGTTTACTGCGTCGGCATTTGTAGTGAGGTTTACATGACCTGAAAACTTAGCTCCTATCGCAAGCTCCATTTTGAGGTTACTAACATAAACGACCCTATTCACAATATTAGTTTCGAGATTATAGTTAAATGCACGTTTATCTACATTACGACCGAACAATAACGTAACATAGATTTCATTTTACTTGCAAATCGTCTTCAATATCCTATTTCAACGTGGACTTGTTTACAGTTACTTCGAAATCGCGCATGATATTATTCCATACAGCGGGAACCTAGACAAGCAGTTTTACAAACAACGATATGAGAAATTATTACGTATACACAGTAAAGCCACTCTCGTCCACCCACGACTGATCCGACTGACCGGTTAGATCGTTTTCGAGTTAAACTTAATGATTTGAAGCTATGAAATCGTTCAATATAAAAAATGCGATCTTTACAATTGCCGAGTCACGGGTGGAAATGAAACGAGAAAAATAACGACACGTAGAAAATCGATAAAAATCTACAAACTATACAACGGAATGACGGTGAAGTTGAGAAGTGGATTGCCCGATAAGACTATGAAACCAGCGAAAACAGCTCACTGATAATCAAATTATTGCCGCTGTTTTGAAAAATAGTAGCGAAAAAACTCTGAATGATGTCTCGGACGGTGATCAGGACGAACCGCCTAGCCGGATACGCCAAGCTTTTGATATGGCCCTTCACTTAACCTCAACACCTATGCAGACATTTTATAGTTCACGAAATATTGCAGCAAGTCTAGAATTTCATCTACTAAGCAAAAATCTATAATTTACTTTTTTACTAATAAATCCAAACGGTATTTCTATTTTTCAAAAGTAAGAACAACTTTTGTGGGATTTATTGCAATTTATTATTTCTTTGTCAGCATTCAGTGCCTTGTTGCACGTTTAAGCATCGCAATGGCATCCCTTTGCTCAGTTTCATTGTATAAAATTCGTTTCAATCGTCATCCTATCACAGCATACCCACTACATTAATTCCGATCGCTTTATAAACGAAAATAATGTACATAAAATGAGAATATTTCACGGTATTACACGACATGGAAAAGAAATACATAATGGCTTACAAAAAGAAAGATTAAAACTGAAATAAAAATTGTTAGGAAAAGTCTTACGGAGTTAAACTTAAATTTGAATTGAAAAAATTAAATATTATATACTTTTCTTAATTATGTACTTATTTTAATTAGAAACTATTTCTAAATGATTGCATTTAAATAACCCACATAATTTTATATACACAATGAAAATGACCGCCTACGGAAGGTTGTTATTAAGAATCCTACAGACGAATTAATCAATCGTATGCGGGGGAGTTGGATATGATGTCCGATCAAAGGTTACTCCTTATGGTTCGTAGAGAGAATGATAAAATTCTTCCGACATGACGGTATTGAAAAGAGTTAGTTTCGTATACCGTGCCCATTTAACGGTCAAATAAAGAGATTAACCGGCACTCAGACGGTCGAGGAACTTGTGCATAAATCCGAGGATAGAGATGCTCGAGCTTCCTTCAATGTACTAAAATGGTGATTTGCTGACCGGTTTAATTGAGAATATCGCGTTGAGTTCAGGAAATAGAAGAATAACGATGACGTTTTAGTAGTGATTTTTTATTTTGATATATTTCAATATTTATTTTTCAATATTTTTTTTTTCGACATTACGAAAATAAAAGCTATTTATTAGATAAGTTGCCTTATATTTCACTATACTCGAAACGATGAAATTTGAATGATGCCCGAATCGGAAAATAATATCCCTAAGGGAGCCGTACGAAGGACTTTACTAAACTAGTAACGGATGATGGTGGTGGTGATGATGATGGTGGTAGCCAGAGTGTAGGGAGTTTTACAAGATTTCGCTTTTCAGAATTGACTAAGAAATTGACAGCTTCCTTTTTCTTTTTACATCGACAATACGTTAGCGACTTAGAACGCGTACCATTGACCCGCTCTTTACCTATTCGAACGTATCCGACGATTCGGTGTAGTATAACGCAAGCGTGTGCCGTCGTCCTAGGAAATATGTAACACGTCTACCATATACTCTAGTTTGACTTGTTATAAAAGGAACGTAGTAATCCTGAAAACATAATATACTGCGCTTAGCTTTTCCCTATATATTTTATCAGCTATGCCGTTAAGGGTTTTGTAGGTAAATGGGAAAAGCTATAGTTATCAAATGATACGTACATCGATAATATCACGTGCATTTATAAAAATAAAAGTCTCCATATTATTACGCCACCTATGATGAAGTAGCTATTTGAAGAACTTTATTCAACATCGATATGTCATTCAAAATAGACAGTTTTCCTTCTGCATATGTAAGTACCGTCGTCAATTCTATTACGGCGCTTCTTTACTACTTCCTTTTACGAGAATAACATCTTTTTCAAATAATAATAATAATAATAATATTATAAAATTTTCTTCAAACTCTTTCTGTCACAATGTCCTCTATAAGGTACATAAACTATTGATTGACACAGTTAACCAATATAATTCTCTCAGTTTTAAACTGAAGTTCGTTTCTTTTGGTTTGTCAAGTGTTTCCTCCATATCAGTCGCCTATTACGTGCCAAATATTTGATTAGCTCGCTTTGAGTTTCACTACGAAGGGTTAATGAGAGCAGAGGATACAAATCTATTTGTATAGATTGAGCTTTATCTTTATTTATTTTTTATACGCCGCTTGCTAGATCAATTCTCCATTATACTTAGCGCATTATGTTTGATACTATAGACTCATCATGATGTTAAAATAGCAATATCATCCGCATACATCGCATCTTCCATTTCAGTGGTCAAGGGAAAATCCGCAGTGTACAACAAATACAACGTAGGTACGTTACCCTGTGACACCATCCCACTTTCATCGGGTAAACATCGGATAATGTATTCTGATCTTTAACCTGAACGTAACGGTCGTCGGTATATTTTTTAATAAACTGCAAATTGGGCGATATACAGCCGACTCGGTAGCCGGGTCAAACGTCTGTTAGGACGTCCGGGAGAGGAAAACACCAGCACATATCATTTTCTCCTCCAAGCTATTCTCAGTTAGCTTGACAAGTCTCTCTAGTGTTGTGTGCTCGGGGATGAAACCAAACTGATAGCTAGGAATTAAATTATTTTCTCGAATTCGCGATCCCATCCTAGATAATATTATTTTCTCGAATGCTTTTGATAATGTAGGCAAACGAGATATTTGTACGATGCGTCTTCGACAAGATTCTTTCCAGGTTTTGGAATTGTCACTATCTACGAAATGTTCTATAGAAGAGAAAAACAATTTAATCTAAGGACCGCATTATAAATATTAGTTTTAACACGATGAATTTCGTTTAAGATCTTGCTAGTATTTTGATCATAACCAGGAGACTTTTTCTTTTTACGTTTTTAGAACATTACTTTTATACTTCCCCTAGAGATGCTGATCGAGTTAGGATAGCTAAAAAATACTTGCAATTTTTTCTTTCCTTTAGAGTTTCTTTCATATATTTCGGATAGTTTATAATTTTATTTTATTTTGGAGTACTAAATTCCCTAGCTGCAACTTATATTTAATCAATTATATAGCACACTGCTTCATAAATATCTTGAATACTTTTTTTGCAACTACGTTACTATCGAGTATCGATGAAAATATTCCCGATAGGATTACAGCAAAGTGATCCGAAAATAGGTCAAATAAATACCTGAGTGCAGTATACAACGAGGAAATACCTTCGATCAAGAAAAAGTCAAGCAGACCAGATGTCTTATTGACATCTGTAGCTGGTGCGAAATACACTCAAGTCTACCTAGCTGAATTTTACCTGCAAGAACTCTACCTCTAATAGTTAATTTTCGAATTCCAATCGCCTCCAGACAAAAACCTGTTTCCTAATTTCCAAAAGTACTATCTGTACACATCCTGCATTAATCTACCCCTAGGAGGTAAGTAAACAGAAGAGAGTCTAGTCGTCCGGCAATAGTACTAACACTAACATTTGTGGGTTGCAGTTTGTAACAATGTAAATTGTTGTAATAGTACCTGTTGAAAAGCATCATCTGTTATTATTAAAACATAAGTATACTTCTTTATACCATTCTTGTTATCGTTGTTATTAATTTATTTTATTATTATTTAAATGATTTATTATTATTATTATTATTATTATTATAGCCGTTCGAGCAATAACTGCTCATCGTGACCTCTTGTGTATTGCATACTCCACTGACTTCTATTTTGACTGGTTTTCATTATTGATCACTCAATGTTGTGTCTGTCTACACCGTCCTGGTGGTCTTCCTCTGGTTCTTGTTCCACTTACTGGTGCAGTTAAAATGTATTTTTCTAAACTGTCGTTTCCTTTTCTCATAACATGCCCGTAGTATTTTAAGATTTTTTCTTGGCAAATATCGGAGCCAAGTTTTGCCGTCCATGGAGTTCTTAGCATTCTTCGTCAAGTTCACATTTCGAACGCATCGATTTTTCGTGTATCTGCTTCTCGTAAGGTCCACACGTCTCTGCTCCATATAGGAGTAAATATAAGAGTGTCCACTAGGGGGGGTTATTTTTGTCTTAACAGATCGGTCTTCCCTGGTGTTATATAATCGAGCAATCGCTGATTTTACCAATGTGATTTTAAGTTTTATTTCTTTTTCGTATCCGCCATTATCAATAATCAAGTGATCAGTGATCCGAGGTATATAAACTATTTATAACTTTTAGACTCGGTATCGTCTGTAGATTTCTGCGTCTTTTATTTTTGTTTATTGATCCTTGTTTTACTCTTGTTAAAAACCATCTGTAAATAGGTTTATTATATTCGATGTGTTTTTTTTTAAATTAATTACCTGATGGACAAAATTTGTTCCCTGGTACCTTTCCACGAATAAATCCAGTCTGTTCTCTCGAAATTCGCCAGCTTAGATAGTGTTTCAGTCTGTCATTAATCACATGCAGCATGATATTTACAACTTGAAAATGTCGTAATTGGCAAAAAACTTTATTATATATATTAACAATCAGTAATTTTTACTAGTAACTTTATCGTTGGTTTTTAAAAATAAATTAATTATTTATATTTATACATATCACCTTTTCTTGCCTTGCCATAAATTGTCGTTTAGTCGGTTCTCTATCAATATTCACTTAGCTCACGTTACATACTAAATTCGAAGTTCAGAGGACTTTATTTTGTGTTTCCGTTTTTTCCAATTTTTTTCCCATCCACGACTTTCCTGCACCTTACGCAGTGATTGCTTCACGACAATTTTTGACATATCATCGTACTATCATGTCATTGGGCTTTCTATTTTTTGATTATCGTCCACCGTTGTATGATTCCATCTGTTGTTATTCCTTTCATGTGGCCAGCGTAATTCCATTTTATTCTAGTATTCACGCATTTTTGATAGTCCAATGCTCATCATCATCCTTTCGTGTACAGCTTAACTTTCTGCATTTTTTTTTAGAACTATTTTCCTACACGGCTGCAACGCTTGTGCAGTATACGTAAGGACTAGGAGTATGCCTTGATTGTAAAATTTCCTTTTCAGATTCATTGACCTTATTTCGAAATATTCCGCCTGATTTCCCAAACACAACCTAAAATAAGGATGTTCTTCCGGTTATTTATGTTTTCGTTATAATCATTTTATCGATTGTAATTTTTTGACGACCCAAATATATTTCGGAATTTATTTTAATTTTTATCGTTTTTCTAGTCATTATTTTTGCTTTTTGAATATTTATTTTTGATCCTATCTTGTTGGAATTTAAAATTAAATCCGTTATCAGAGTCCTGTATTTTTGCACCTGCACTTATGAGTACTTCTGCAAATCTGAAGTGGCTTAGATATTTTTCACCATCTATTATTCTGATACATTTTGTATTACAATTCGTGCTTTTAAATATATTTTAAAATGGGCGGATAAACAATTTTCTCTATCATCTATGCTCTCTTTAATTGAATCTTTTTTATTTTTATTTTTTTCATAGATTTACTTGCATTGTAGCAGAAATATAAGTCTCGATGTATTTGTCGTAGATTGGGATATAATTTAATACTGTCCTTTATATATATGGGAGCCTATTGTCAAATATATAATGTTTCCGCTTTCTGTTCATGCGACTTATGTTTGAATCTTGCCAAGGAATACATTTCTTAGAGTAAAAATATGTTTAACCAACTCAGCCGTGTTTATCCAATTTATCGACGGTTAAGTACCAGCTTCTGTGGGAAATAAATAAAACCCGAGAAATGCAATATCAAACAACTTCCTATCACCTTCCTACGGATACGTCCTTTGGCCGGTCTTCATTCAATGTTCGGGGATTGACGAAAGACGTCGGACTATATCTACAGTTGATGTAACTTTCTTCATGTTCGTCTTTTGAAAATAAAGTCGTATAAAATTAACTTCTGGCCCTTATATAAGTTAATATGTCGTCTTTTTTTGTAATTATTTTCTATTCGTTATCATTCAGTGATTGCGTATAAAATTCGTAGAATTAAAAGAAAAATATTTTCATTCAATAATTACCATATTTAGATATTCGGACGTAGAATCGTTGATTTTCTTTATAAATTATTTACTACTTAATTCACTAAACAGACAATATTTGAGGCGGGGAAATTATATAGGTTTAATATGAATATTTAAACGGTATCGCTGAATATTTCTGTAAAAAAATAAAATTCTCATTAGTTGAATAACATAGAAATATTCGTAAGATATGATATATACTATCCTACTTCACCCATCGACTACTACATAACGATACAAATATCTCTTATTGTTTTCCTTACTATTTCTATCTTCATCTAAAATTTTCCAACGGCTCTGTGTCGATTTCGTCGATCGACCGTTGCCGGAAAACACGACGAATCATACTAACGCGTAACGAGACTATATACACTGTGTGTTATCTTACGAAGATGAAAAATCCTCATTTTATCCGATTCAAACGAGAGTGAAGCGTCAATAGATATACCACAGCTACATCAAAAACTACAATTGCGATCTTTACTGATAACACAGCAATACTGTCAGTCAGTGACTCCTAAGCTGAAACATTCTCTGAACCGTATAATAAAATGAACGAAGAACTGGAAGATGAAACTCAACGAGCAAAAATCTGTTCGTGTCACCTTCGTCCTGCGTAAGCGAAATCCCCAAAGTCTTCATAACTAATCAGTCCGCAAAATACTTGGCACTGCATCCGGATGCTAAGCTAACTTTCAGAACTCACATCGACGCAAAAGCTCACCAGATTATGCGCAAAGTACGTTAAATGTATTGGATAGTTTTAAAATAAACGACTAATTTATCAGACTATTATATGGTCAATTGTGGGGTTACACTAAAGCTTCGAGTAAATGACTAATGTCAGTTGGTTTCAAGTATGCCGATTTAAAAATTAAGTGCCTTAACGAACTTACTGCTGATTATAAAAGACTCTGTAATCATCCGAATCCAGAGGTCTCAGTACTCTTACCTACTGTTCAAGATGTGTAAGTCGTCTCAGACACAATGGCCTAGTGACGTTATAAATATTGACTAGTATGAGGATATATATTATATATATATATTATATATATATATAAATAGCAAAGTCTAGTCAGTGGGTTGTCTCCTGCCTTTGTAACGCGCGGTAATCTTATTTAATCATAATTATTATTTATTTAGAATTATTTATCAGATTTTAATATTTATACAGCGTCTGCTTTTGTAACAAAAAAATATATATACAAAAATTTTCACTATATGTAGTAATTATTTCCTGTTATTATAATTTTTTATTAATTTTTATGTTTCATTTAATTTAGTTAAATTTCTAACGTACCCCTCTGCCCCATACAATAATACTCACACACACACATATCTATATATATTATACATGTATGTACACGGAACTAATAAATAATGTAATTTAATGGTTATAAATTTCTTTTCAGAACCGTCGGTTTATGTTTACTTTTAAACGACAGTATCAATTTCAAGAATTCTTTATAACCCGTTATGAAGAAATATCGTACGCGTAATTCAGACAGCGAGTACACGATGTTCACGAAAAGGAAAAGAAACAGATTTTAATAATTCAAAAAACGCTTTTCGCCGACAACTATCGATACTTATATCGGTGTACACGATGTATATATATATATATATATATATATATATATATATATATATATATATATATATATAGACATATTAATATCGACGACGCGTCGAATGTCTGAAATTCCCAAATAGTGTTTACGGTAACCTACTTGAAATATAAAAATTTCGACTTACTAACCGCTAACTTACTACCGGCACTATTATAAATTGTTTTCATTTTCAAACGGTGCGCACATAAATGATAAACGGCCTATCGAGTAGTACGCATTTGGCGCTGGCGGACGGGGAGGAAATAAAAGATTTCGCTTATTTGGAAATTCAACATCGTCTTCTGATAGTCGGAGATCATCTTGGGATATATTCGTTTTAGATTTACTACTAGTTTTTCTACAGCAAAATTGAGATGCCCATTTATCGGAGTAAGAAAGTAACGAGAAACAGAGATAGCAATGTTTGTATAATGAACGAGCGAGATAGATATATGTGTAATATGTATGTATCATCTAGAAACATATTTCGTTTATATGATAGAAACACATGTCCGTGTGTAATATTACGTGAAGTAACTTTCGCACGAACGGTATACTAAATTATGTACAGCAGAATCGGTTTAGTTCGAATGAGGTGTATAGAAAATTTTTCGTTTACTACATTCCGTTCGATTTATTTTATTATATATATATATATATATATATATATATATATATATAATATATGTATGAGCAATTCGCTATATTGCCCAGATATCAAAATGGTCAACACCGTATTATGATAGAGAAAGAATAGACAGATGTATATATATATAGGTATATGTAATATAAACCTGTAAAAGATGGACAGAGGTAGCAGCAGGAAGTTAGTATCAAGGGTCGTATCAATAAGTCGCCTCAAAAATGGATTTTTCATCCTTAGAAACAAATGGGGCGAGCGAACTGGCTCTCATCTCCGGAGACCAATTTCTCCGCTGAATTATAGCCAGAGGGTATTTTCGCTCAACCCCGATATGGATGGCTTATGGATGTTGAGAGATTTTATGACAGTTCGGTCAGTTAAGCTGAGCTTTTCTTCAACGTCTGTACCGTACACTTTTGTTTAACTTACACTTTCCATCTTATCTATTTCCTATACTTACAAACACACGCATGTATATATATATATATATATATATATATATATATATATATATATATAGACAGACAGATAGATAAACACAAGCTATACACGCACTCACATGTACACACAAATACATTCTTCAAAATTTCTTATCCGGATAATAATAAATAAATACGTTCGGTGCGGTGCACGTGCAGTACTAGCGCACTAGGCAACTTATATTGTTATTCGTTTTTACGTGACTTCCGACTCCATCAATTTTATTATCACGATGCTGCGCAGAAGCGAAATGTTTATAATAATAAAAACAGTTACCATAACTGTTCGAAAGAAAAAAGTTGCCGGTAGCGATAATATGGAACGATTATTATAACGGTAACAGTTATAATAATAACAACGGTAATGATCATAATGATAAAATGATAAGATTAACTTTCCGGTTTATGGGTTTCACGTTTATCGCGAAAACAGACGATTCCATTTCACGCGTTCGATGGGAAATCAAAAATTATTATTTTTCCTTATTTCATTACTATTTGCTACAAGCTGACCAACAAGATCATTTACTAGTCATTAGATAGAGGGTATCATAACGGGATAGCACCCGCTAGTACATACCCCTAATACACACACCCTTGAACCACCCGGTAGGTAACTGTGGCCTTAGATTAGGTTAAAAGTTTTTTTTGTGTCTTAGCGCCGTTTGTCTCGTTTTCTATTAATTTCAATTAGTTTCCATGTCCCGGTACTTCTCTAGATTTCAATTTTGTACAACGCCCTAACTAACGCTAGTCATTTTTAATCGAGGTCTGATTCGGTAAAAAATTTATTTCATCGGGTTTTATTATTCCGTATTAATTCGTTTTATAACATACTTGTGAATTGAAAACATGCAGGCTCGTACGCGATGAAATATGAGCACTAGTAATCGGGAACAAAAGTAAGGTCCGCTAGAAAAGAAATTATGCGAAGTATATACCGCGTAATGAATAACTGGTTAAATTCAACTGGAGCATCGATGATTCGAAGTCAACGCATATTCGATAGAAAATTACAAAATAAAAAGTTAATCTCAATATGGTTTAGGTATCCGATTTGTTGCGCAAACTAATTATTTAAATTGATAATAATTTAAACGTTTATAACCGCTTTAATTATATCGCAACCAAAATCGGCTAATTTATAAAAGTATTTAACAAATTATATAACAGTAGAATAAATTACAGGTAGATTAATACTTGTGATAAAAGTGCAATTTTACCAAATATATACGGCAGTATAATTTATATTGATACGGTTCCTATTAAACGGTTTCAAAACAGATTAAAGACTTTTCAGAGAATTATCTCCATTAAACAAGTATAATATAGAACAGTCGGCTTTATATAGCGAGCATTGTCACTGCCAGCCAGTAAAATATGAAATAGAGAAACATATTAACACCTTCTCGATAAAGAATAACATAAATACCAATCGTGAATTCATGAATTTCTCAACATGAACAGGAAACGGAAAAATCAAAGCAGACGATGATTACGAATTTATATATGCTGGAGAAGACAAGCGTGAACATGGAGTAGCGGTACTAGTGAAGAAAACGCTACCAGGTGCAATTCAAGACATTGTACCAACCTCAGAAAGAGTAATTCTAGTCAGGTTTGATATAAAATCAAAGCCTGTCGTAATAATACAAATATATGCGCCCACTACTAACAATTTGATGAAGAGATAAAAAGTATATTAAAATGTGCGAAACGTGGAGACATCATGTTCGTCATAGGCAATATTAACGTAAAAATATATGCAAGGCATAAAAGCGAATCAGCAGGAAAATACTGCCTCGGAGAGGGGGAATGAGCGCGGCGAACGACTACTGGAGTTTGTAGAAGCACATGATTTGAAAATATGTAATACGTGGTTTACACAAGAGAAAAATGTACACATGAATCAGCCCTGGAAATCGATGTAAAAATCAAATAGATTTCATACGTGTGAATGCAATATCGTAGATAATGCGCATTTGCAGATTTTATTATTAGCTTCTTTTCTTGTTTCTGGTAAATGTAAAAAAACAAATAAATTTAAATAAATTGAATATCTAGCATTATGTGATGAATATAACGGTTCAGCAAAACAATTATTTCAAACTATAGATAGCCGACTAAAAAACGTTGTATTTACACCGAATTATTTTAATGTACAGTTCATCTGTGGACATGGATTATTTAAAGATTACACTTATATAAGTATGGAATTTCCGAACAGATCTATAATATGCAATACAACTGGCAACGTATATCCTGACAGGATGCAACTATAGCTTTACAGGCATCAGTGGTACTGAATTACTAAATAAAGAGTTCTCAACATTTAATAATTTTACAATATCTGAAATAACATACCGAAAAACATGCCTTACATTTATCTTATTATTATTTTAATATAGACGCGCCGGCTGCACTAACGGGCCATATGCGCCCACAGGGTTACTGTGGTCCTAGACCAGATTTAAAGGGCTCAGTGAATCCAGGAATAGGAACACATTATGAATCAGAAAGAATAAGGAATTTAGAAGAAGACTGCGTCGTGGACGGGAACTCTAGACACTTGAATATAGCAAAGGATTCAGCTGAAAAAATGGAGCAGGACTTAGGAAGTCGAAAGCGATGACTGACAGGGGGTACCGAGAAGGCAGACCCCACACGCCTTCCCGATTTAGAGCCATCAGTAGAACAGCACACAGCGTCCTTATATTTGGAGATTTCAAGGGCAATATAGTTTAGAAGTACATGGGGTGGGCATGAAAGATTGGAAAGGTGGGTAAGTTTCAAGTTTATATGGAGTGGTTGCAAAAGCCAGGGTGGTGGGTTAGTATATATTGGAAGAAGAGGGGGATTAAGAATGAATTTTTTAAATTGAGGAAATAATGATAAGAATTTATTTTTGATGCTAATTACATATTTAGGGATGTTTGTGGATATTTCATTGTGGCTTGGAATATTGTACAAAAGATCATTGAACGGTAGGTTTGGAGAGATAAGTGTGGAGGTGAGGAAGTTACCTGTCAGGATTTGCCTTCGGTAACATAAAGGAAGTAATCCCGATTCACTATTAAGACTGGCTGTAAGGCTAGTATGAAAAGCTCCAGTGGCTATTGAATGTTGAATGGTGTCCGAGGACCCCAGTAATGGGCCGCAGAGCCGAATGCTAGGCAACCGTACTCTAATCTAGAACGAATTAATGCTTTATATAACACTAATAACATATTTCGATCGCCTCCGTTACGTCTATTATTAATTTTCTTCAATATGTTTAAAAACCTTTTATAGCTGATTTCTTGAGGTTTTTAATGTGCGCGTTCCATACCAGTTTGCTGTCAAATGTTACTACGAGGTAGCGCACTGTATACTGGAAACATAATTCTAAACTATTCAGGAAGATTTTAGGTCGTTGACTACACTTGGTGTTTCGGTGGAAATCAACGCAGGTTGTTTTTTCTGCTGAAAAATTGAATCCACGTGCAGATGCCCATTCGACTATTTCATTGATGCAACGTTGTATGATTTTACCAGCTCTGGTTGGCGAAGACGATTGGAACGTTATCGTTAAATCATCTGCAAAAAGGCTGAATTGTACCGGTGGTCGGATTGCATGCATTATATCGTTAATGACTAGCAGGAAGAGTGTTACACTAAGGACGCATCCTTGTGGTACACCATTCTCCATATGAAACAATTTTGAATAGGTGTTGCCTAAGCGTACCTTGATTTGTCTGCCAATTAAAAAACTTTGAATTAAATTGGCCATGCGGCCATGGATTCCTGCTTTATGTAGGCTAGTAAGCGCCTGATATTTCCATACTGTATCATATGCCTTTTGCAGGTCAAAAAAAAGACAGCATGCAGATGATTTCGATCATGGAATGCCTTCTGGATGTTGAGTTGGAGATCAATGATAGCTTGTAGGGGCGGTGGCTAGTTGTTTCTGTTTTATTTTTTCCCTTTTTTAGCATAGGGATTACTATAGCTACTTTCCATTTTTCCGGGAAAGTTCCCTCATTCCACATCCTATTAAAGATGTGTAACAAATATAACTTGGCTGATGCATGAAGATGTTTCAACATAATAGGGTGGATGTTGTCTGGTCCTGGTGAGGAGTCACGGATGTGGTATTGAATACAGTATTCCAGCTCGCCTAACAATATTGGATGATTGTAGTTTTCATCGTTGCAAGTATCAAAGCTGATTGGTGTAGCTTTTGTTCTTTGTTTTAGATGTAAAAATTCTTTATTATAACTGGAATTAGATGATACAGCAGAAAAGTGGGAAGCCAACAGATCGGCCATCTCGGCGGTATTTGTAATAAGAGAACCGTTCTTGTATAATGCAGAGATACTTGATTGACAATTTTTCCCATTGATCAGCTGTATTTTCTTCCACACTGCTGGAATCGGTTCATATTGATTGATGTAAGAGGTGAAAAGTTGCCAGCATTCTTTTTTAGATCCTCTTATGAGAGTGCGCGCGTACGCCCGACGTTTACGATACTCAATAAGATTTACTAATGAATTTTGTTTTTTCAATATCCTTAATGCTTTTTTCCGCATATTGATTGCCTTTGCAATCTTGTTGTTCCACCAGGGTACTCGTTTTCTTGAGCGGAGGTTAGCTGAGGACACGGGTATTGTCAACAGTCCAGCTTGTATGATTATACTAGTTAGGAATTCGACATCCTTTTCCAGATCATCCATGTGATAGGAATCAATTATTGTGCTGTTGGTGAAATAGGGCCAGTTAGCTTCTTTTATTTTCTATTTCTGGCTCCGTGAAGGGTGAAAGTTAGATAACTTATACGAGAAAGAGATGGGGTAATGATCACTATCGCATAAGTCCATGTGTGTCTGCCACTCCAATTCATTTATCAGATCAGTGGAAACAAATGTGAGGTCGATAGAGGAAAATTGCCCTGTTTTTGGATCACAGTAAGTTGGTTGATCTCGTTTGTTTAATAAAGCGATACTGTGGTTATTGATAAGTAAGTGATCGATTTGATTTCCTCTAGAATTTTGACGTCTGGACCCGCATGTATGGCTATGTGCATTAAAGTCACCAAGTATGATAAAAGGTGTTGGTAGCTGTTTTATGATATTATTAAAATCATGCTTAGATGTTTGATGGTTGGGTGGAATATAAATGTTGCATACTGTGATTGGTTTACGGTGGATTGTTAGGATTAATATTGAGACTGCAATTACTTGTAAGTCGGATGTAATTGATAAAGGCACTGCTTGGAGGATCGAGTTGTGGACTAATGTCAATACCCCGCCAGCTGCAATCAAATGTGAGGTATCATCGAACCTAAACGAACTGTAGTTGTGGATTGTGAACAGTTGGTTAGTCTTGAAATGTGATTCTTGAATACAAATCACTGGAGTTGGTATTGTGCTATCAATAATTTTAATTCGGCCAGGTGCGAAAATGCACCATTTATATTCCATCGCAGGATTTTATTCATTCTTGGTTAGTTCCGTTTCAGAGTCAGTGAACTGCCACGAAGTGCATTGATCAGTCTGGTTAATTTGTTCTTCACGCCTTGTCCAACAATAAACTTTTTCAGAATTGGCAGCGAGTTGGTAATCTGTATTGGGTCAAACTTCATTTGCTTCACCGCTTCGATGTAATTCGTTTCTGTAAGAATTGCAAACATTATGTCTTTAAACTGGTCAGGTGTGACTTCGTACCTGTCTGGGTTTTGTTCCATTTACTGTTTTGCTGCTTTAATCGTATCTAAAAGCTGATCGGTTTTAAATTCCGTTGATTTCAGCTTCTTTGTTTTAGGTGGATGTTTTTCAACATTTGTACCAAAGGTCGCTTCAGTGGATGAAGCGCAAGTGGAAGAAGAAATAAAACTGGAATTGCAGGAACTGTACATTTATAATATAAACTTTATATCAATTTTAACTGTAAAATGCATTGACCAATTACCGAAAACTTAATTGGATGGACTCTGTTCAATTCATTATTCTTAATTTACTTGTATTATAACATTTATAAATAAACTTATAAACTTACCCCATCGTATTATTTATACTTATTGCACATAATGTAATCCTACATATGTATAATCTATATATACATACATATATATATATTTTTTTAACCTATGTCGGTTCACTGCTGGACATAGGTCTCCCCAATCAATAAATTGAGAAATAGCCTAATCTCCCGTGCGGGTCAGATAAATTGGGAGATACCAACAACACACAACACACTGAGCCGGCGGTCACCCATTCAAGTACCGTTGATTAACTTCGGCGATTAGACGGAAATCCGCCGTACTCAACGCTTATGCCCGTATATATATATATATATATATATATATATATATATATATATAAATCTGGTAGAATTCCTTTAACTTGAAACTAGGAAGTGAAAAGTCAGTTGACGATCATCCTCATCTACTTGAAGGTTGATAGATAACCAACTCAACGACGAATCATAGGCAAGCCACTCTAAGATGATTCCGTCACCATTACAATTCTCCAGCTTGTTTACTTTCTCGGCAAGTTATCATTAATTTACGATATGACTAAGTCGGTTTTACCGTAGAAAATTCTTTTGACTCGTGATACTCAAATCAATGGTTTCCAAACCCAAATGGAATTGTTCAGCAAAGATGCATACGTTCCTTCTCTTCAATATATATATATATATATAACGAATGAATAATTGGAAACGTAAACCACGTATGAAATAAAGTAAAATAACAAATTTAAGATATGCAGATGATATAATTTTGCTGGCGAACTCGGATATTTGATATAGTATAAAAAATAAGTTTTCAAACTAAACAAGGCAAAATTCTCCTCGATGGTAATTGATTGAGCTAAAAAATTCCATGCAGTTTTCAGACGAATGAAGTACGTTGTAGAAACAACTTCGAACGCGCAATGGAGGTTGCGAGGAATAAATTAGAAGACGAACAGGAATTTACCATTAGCATCGATGACAAGGTCCAAAAATATATTGGGGAAAAATTAGAATGTCTCCAAATGAAATAAAATATATGTATGTTAAAAAACATTCGTGTGAATCGTTCGAACCCCACGGAATGTTGTTGTATAGAAAAATGTTGAGAGTCCCATGGACCATCTTACAAGAACTCGACACATCAGAAAGTTTTTAAACATATTATCAGAAGAAACTTCATCGAAAACACATAACACCGTAGACATCATCCATAAAATAAAACGATGAACAAGATTAAATATGAACAATTTGATGGGAAAACTACATGAGGAAAAAGTCACGAATTCTATATAATAAGTAACCACATGACGGATTACCAATCTCATCATCATTATTAGTATACTCAAATTTTTTTTCTTTTTATAATAAACAGAAATCGATGCTGCCTAATTACAGCATTTTGATAAAATTCCGACCATCGAAGTGGGGCGGTTCGTAGTGAGTTAATATGTGAAAAGTATTATGCGTAGATTAGAAAGCGTCTTCCGTATATAACGATACGCCTATCTCGATCTACTGCTGGATGTAAGCGTTCCTCCTTTTTTTCTAACTATGGCCACCTCTAGGCCTTATACAACACGAACCTATTAACGTATAAAGAACATTTTGATATAATGTCTATACAATCCAGCCCTTACGACGTCTAAGTTAACTAAATCCCATCGTGGTGGACGCGAAGTTTAATAAATTATTTCATTTTCTGTTTATTATAGTTAAATATTATATTTATTTTTATTATTTCGCGATCGCTAACTATCGAATATCTTTTTCGAAAAATAATTTGTTATCAAATTTTACTGATTTTTATCTATATTTACTCGGCCAATTTATATTCCAAATATATTATGTTTATATATATATATATATATATATATATATATATATATATATATATATATATATATATATATATATATATGTATGTATGTAAACTAAGAAGGGAAAGTAAAACCTAACACGTACGTATAAAAAAAATTTCGCTTCGAAAATTAGGGGCTGAAATATTTCTCTTAGCTAAAATAAACAAAAAATAAAAATAAAAATAAAAAATTAATAGATTTAAAATGATTATTTATTATCAGTTTACCATCACGTAACGGTTGTCGATAGAAGAAAAATAATAAAACTGAAATTTGATTACTCAAAAAATGGGCATATAGATAATGGGTGTGTTTGCGTGTGTACACGTGTATCGTTATTGTTTTTACCTTCATCATAGCTATTCATAGTCTTTATCTGTAAGAGATTCTCTGATTTTACCTTATACGTCCCTGCGTGCTAAAAAACAAATATTTTCCATAAAGTAACGGGATTTTATTTTACCCGTTTTCTTTTTTGTCCCTTTTAACGGTTAACGGACGACTGACTAACCCGAAAATTTATAAGGGTCACCGATAAATCCCAAAGTAGAACAGAAAAAATAAGATATTTCCAATGTGCACAGTCGTTCGTTGTTCATATTTTCATTGATTTTTTTCCGGCTGTGTACACAAAAGGGTAGGATTCCCAACCGATAAAAGTTATTACCGCTTTTTTTTATATATATATATATATATATACATATATATATATATATATATATATATGTATGTATATGTACACGTTATCGTGGACCATATTTTTTCCATCATTTGATTTGTCCCTACATATATTTCCAATAATATTTCTACTTCCGCCACATACCCATAAATTTTTATCATAATTCAAATCTTAAGCTAATTCCGTTTTCTTATCAATTTCCTTAGAATATATGGTAAATATGTGCTTGTAGGTGTAAATATTAATGTACATTTTACGCGTAATAAATTTCGGTGTAGGAAGTGTAGTATATTAAAGTAGTGCCCATTCGATTAATCTCAGCGTACAAAAGAATATCTAATTAAATTGCGATTTTATTTTTTTCGGAATCTATTAAAACCCTAGAGGTTGACCGTGTGACGAATAATTAAATGTAAAACCCGTATATTAGTAGTTTAATTTTTAATAAATTTTGTCGTGAAACTACCTTAAAAAACGAAAACCAGTAGATATTGAGCAAAGGAAACAAGTTAAGTATGACTTAAGGAATATAGTAAAATACCAGACACAAATACCTAAAACTAAATATGGAGACCAAACAGACAAATATATTTTAATGAAAATGCTTAACGTGCTACCTGAACATATCATAAATGAAAAGATGGAGAATCAAGTAAAACACGAATTAAAAAAATGGCTACAAAACGAGGAGAACATTGATAGTATATTAAAACCAACGTATTAAGAGATGAATCGATATATCGAGCAGTATACAATACGACAAATACCATAGGGTACTACTACAGAAAACAGGAAAAATAGTGCTAGTGAGAGTGGAGACGTTATGTGTGAGTGAAAATGAATAATAACAGAGTACTATATATGCTTATGCATGTATATATGTAAGCTACTTTATATGGAAACTCTAATTATAATAAGTATTTAAGTTACAATAAAAATTAGAATATTTCATGCTAATACCTGTCGACAAGCGCAAGCTTGACGGGATATGTAATATATAAAAAAATCTGTATTCGACGTGTGACTGAGTTTGAATGTGTGAGGGGATGCTTGTGTGTTTGCTTATAACATGGGTGTGTATCGATTATGTATTGTAAAAATTTGATGCAAATATACGTTTTTTAAAAAAAAGAAAAAAGTCCAATTCGTACGATTGTATATAATCGCTTCTGATATCATTTTTATGATAACAGCTACACGTACTCTACGATAAAGTCGTCCTGCAAAAGGTGTTTTATTCCGTACGTGTACCAATGGAGCTTTAACGATCGATCGAAGAGCAGAATTTTCATACGTCCGAATTTTCGGCGATATTATTTTTCGAGCTCTACAACTCCCATAATTCGTATCCGTACTGAGTATTTCTATAATAGTACTTTATTTTTTAAGGAAAGTTGGGACTGTTTTCCCGTTAACCGATAAAATTTGTTAATTCCGATTCCGAGTTAAGCATCTGGTTTGAATAGAGGCTCTCGTCTAGGATAGCATTTGCACGAATATCCTACGAAACAGGGAATAATTGAAAATCTACTCGAAATATACATCGTGCTTTCGACATTCATTCATAACTCGGACGTTACGAAAGATTCAATTCCGACTTTTTAAAATTTATACTTAAGAAAACAATATATTACATTTCTCGACGTTCCATATAATACAAACTGAATACGTTTTTTTTTTTGTTTTTTTGATTGCTATTAATTTTTCGAAGAATTTTCGTTTCGGATATAATGCAACGCCATTGTATTTTTAAAGACTGTCCAAAATGTAAAATTTTGTAAACTTTACTTGCAACTCGTAATATCTTCGAAAAACAGTGTAAATATGAACTGAATACAGCCAACTTACGTTCTATGTCAGAGATAAGCCGAAAAAGATCTTTGAAATATTTCGTAATAATTTAAATCCGTTTAAAACTGAAATATTTATCTATACACACACACACGCGCGCAAAAAAAGCTAAATAAAGATCAAGGTATTTATTTATCATTTAACTGAACGTTCCATTCTGTAAAAGAACAGATATATTTTAAATAACATAACGTTCAAATTTCTTACACAATGAAGGAGAGTCAAGATTAAGGTCTATATAATTGCAACTCATTTGTTGAAAAAATTTTTCGTTGTTGATATTTCATGATATACTAATCTTTTTTTATATATATATATATATATATATATAGGGAAGTTGTTGAAGAAATAGTCTATAATAACGAAGTCAGTTGTGGTAAACTATTTCTCTAACTTCAACAGGGTCTTTATTTTAATTTTTTATATAATGTGGAATGTAGTGATTTTTTATAAAAAATCAATTGAAAATTAGTTAAATCACTAATTTATCAGATTTTTAATATTTATTTTCATTTTATTTGTAAAATTGTGTTTTTTAAAAAATTTTGTGGTTGTATATTTTTATATTTTATATTTTACGTTTGGACATCATACATCGCAATAGTAAATGAAAAATTTAAAATTCCAACAGTATACAACTTTTACAGAATCAGGAAAATAATATTGAAGAAAAAATTAATATAAAAAACTAAATTAATAAACAAATATATTGATATTAAATTTCAACAAATCAAAAAAACAGACCGACAGAAGCAGACATCATTTTTGGATCATATTTTCACAATTACCATCACATATTTTTAAGTAATTATATTATATTTAATTTATATTTTTAAAATTATGATTTTTTAAATTTTTCACTTGATAATGGCGTAAATGCTGAAAAGCTTTGTGTTTTCCTTAAGAAAATAAATATTAGTGATTTAACTAATTTTCAATTGATTTTTTTCAACAGGGTCACTATTAAAAATTCTCAATATTGAAATGAACGTCCATGTGGTGGATGATAAGAATAAATTTTGAATTTCCGTAGGCTTAATAAATATGTTCTCAAACACTAGTGAGAAAATATGCAGACTTTAAGCATCTATAAATTATAAATGAACTATCACCATCATTAAGTACCGCTTCCGTATCAGAGGTAGGCGACTACTTACCTATACATATTTGGTTATACAGTGTAAGTAGCGTACAAGGCAATCATAATATGGCGTCAGCGTAGATAGACACACACCCGGAAGAACTGATTGTCGTCTCAATGCAGCCCGCGTGTTTTTGTAGTGTACTATATTGTTACCAGCGCCCATAGCATAGAGTGTTGTGCTTGGTGGTTTGCCATTGCCATAATATTTAGAATTATTTATATTTCTCTTTTTCTGATTATAATTTTTGCGTCCCCGATCGTATTCGAACTCGGTATCTTCCGTATGAAGCCCGTGCTCTAGCCACTAGGCTATCCCGACGATATGTATACATATATATATATATATATATATATATATATATATATATATATATATATATATATATATATATATGTAATATGTTTTCCTACGTTACTACTAATTTCATAGAATATCCGAAACTTTTTAAAGAAAAGTAGGACCTACATTTTTATGAATTTATAAAAAAACAAAATACATCATGATAGATTATAACGACGGTAATTAGTAGTGGTTAATACTATTATTCATAATCATATTTTTTATTCTAATCGCATTATTTTTCTTACCACTTATTATTATTATTATTATTAGATTAATATTATAATATTACATAAAGTTTTTAATAAATTTTTCAAAATATTTCAAAGTTTTATTTATTTCGAAATAAAAAAATTATAATACCGTATGATTAAAGTGACTAATATATGAATACTTAAATCATTAAATATAAATTAATCGTAAAAAAAATTAATAATACACGTACTATTCTTTATTTCGTGTATGTCTCATCATCATCATGGTGTCATGTTACACCGAACGTTATTTTGACAATTTTTTGTCTATTTGATGCATTCCGAAACAGTTCAATTGCATTTACCTGATTAAAATTGAGCTGGATACGTAATAATTACAATGGAAACAGACAGATGGACAATGTAAAAAAAACCTAAGACGATGTAGAAAAATATGAATGAAAAAATTTGATGTATAGAGCACGGAACAGAATTTTAAGTGGAAGACAACTCAATAAGGCTTAATTACGGCATTTATATAGATGTGCGCTTATGCCGTGTGTTAATTGATAATGAACTAATGTTGAGTATTTTTAATGACATAAATATATAATTATAAAACAAAAAACCGAAAGACTTTTTATAATTGCGAGATATATATATGTAATACTGAAAAAGTTGATTTCTCTTATAAACTATATGCTTTATTTTATAATTGTATCAAATTCGAATTAACAAATTTTGCTCGTTAATTATTTAAATCAAAAATTCGACCTAATCTATCGTATTATATGTAAAACTTAAACGCATTATTAAGTTTGTTTATTTTATTGATAGATTTAAACTTGATGAGCTGCGTCATTCACGTAAAAATTAGAACGCGTAAAATGGAATTTCGCTTCTAATTGGCAGCAGCTTGTGGCGCATTCACAAGCAAAATTTTATTCTCTAGAGCATTACCGACTTCTAAATATAATTCGAATGCAATATATATTACATATATATATATATATATATATATATATAAACATGTATGTATATAATGCCAGAGAGAAGTATAGTTTTAAGGACACAAAGAAAGGTACTAGTGAAAATTAGGATCGTGTTGTTTACTTTGTTATGTCTGAATGCTGACACAAAAATAAAACACGATAAGGAATAGATTTGCAAAGTTTCCTTATTACGAAGTAGCGCTGCAGCAGCGAATCCGTAACAAATTAAGAGGCGCTAGTTAAAGTTATTTCGTAGGTAAAATTAGCTTGTCACCAACTGTACAAGTTATCAACCTGCAGACTTGCAGACCTGCAGACCGACCCTACTCTAATGAGGTAATACGCAGTATACCGAGTAGGTACATGTTTGTCATTATTTCTCATGCCTTGAAAGTATATAGATTAAACAACTTTATGGGACACCGTTGCTATTTTATAATTAAAGAAAATGTCTATCCTTCTAACAGGGACTACATTTCTTTAAGGATACCGATGACGTTATTACTATTATAATTATTATTATTATTATTACTATTATCGTCATTGTTATTGTTGCAAAATTACCGCGGTCGAAATTTGACCGTCCGCGTTGGACCAGTAAATTGGTATACAACGAATTAAAGTAGGGCTGCGAAAATTATTGCCGCTGTAATGCGTTATCAACTACCGCCACACAGTCTCCCGTATCTATTGTATATATAACAATGATCAACGTTGTACGTTACATGTACCCTCAACGGCAACACTGAAATGAATTTTACATTAACAAAAGTATATATATATATATACATATGTGTGTGTGTGTTTGTATATGTACAGACAACGTATACATCACGAAATAAATTAATAGAGGAATAATACCCTAACTTAATAAAAACTATTTTCTACTAAAATATGGTTCGTAACAATAAACATCGTCCTTTTACCCAGATCATCTTAACTTTGGGTTTCGGCGATAACAATCTATATGTATATACGGTAACGTTAGTATGTAATGAACAAAAAAAATGTAAACGCTGGGAAAATATTATCGTATTAAAAAGGAAATTTAGTAATAATGTGTGTATGTATACATGTACGGATCTATTGAAGTTTAAATTCATTCAAAAAAAGTCCTCTCTAGACAAACTGTCCATTAAATTCGTGGATAAATGAATTCCCGCTACTGGGAAGTAAGGAAAATGCCTGAGAAGACAATGACCATCCTGCACCAAAATAGTTCAATATCGATGTAATGGTTCGAACGACATCTCTATTAATTTTCAATTTGATGAAATATTTTGGACAAGGAAAAGCATCGAGTAAAAAATAAACAACAGAAAAAGAAGTTTAAATCGTTAAAATGTTTTCTTTATGAAAAGTCACAAAGCTTTTCGGCTGTTAAGCCCCATCATCGAGTGAATAAAAAAAATAAAAATTATAAAAATATATACAAAAAACTTATTAAAAAAAAAAACAGAATGTAAAAAATATTACATACATACACAATTCCCGAAAATTATCAAAGTAATAAAACAGTATTTTTAAATAATCTGATAGTGAACGTTTAACAACGCAATCAACTAAAATTTATACATAAACACAATAATACAATAGCAAGTTTAAATGTTATATTGCTGATTGTTAATTTTGTTGGTTCCCACAATCGTAATCAGATTATTTGAAAATACTGTTTTATCACTTTGATAATTTTTTTGTAAATTGTACATCTGGGTAATATTTTTTACATCTTAAATTTTTTTAAATTTGTATATATATTTTTATAATTCGTATAATTTATATTCGCTTAATACAATAGCAAGTTTAAATGTTATTTTTGTTGGTTCCCACAATCATAATCAGATTATTTGAAAATACTGTTTTATCACCTTGATAATTTTTTTTGTAAATTGTACATCTGGGTAATATTTTTTACATCTTAATTTTTTTTTAAATTTGTATATATATTTTTATAATTCGTATAATTTATATTCGCTTAATACAATAGCAAGTTTAAATGTTATTTTTGTTGGTTCCCACAATCATAATCAGATTATTTGAAAATACTGTTTTATCACCTTGATAATTTTTTTTGTAAATTGTACATCTGGGTAATATTTTTTACATCTTAATTTTTTTTTAAATTTGTATATATATTTTTATAATTCGTATAATTTATATTCGCTTAATACAATAGCAAGTTTAAATGTTATTTTTGTTGGTTCCCACAATCATAATCAGATTATTTGAAAATACTGTTTTATCACCTTGATAATTTTTTTTGTAAATTGTACATCTGGGTAATATTTTTTACATCTTAATTTTTTTTTAAATTTGTATATATATTTTTATAATTCGTATAATTTATATTCGCTTAATACAATAGCAAGTTTAAATGTTATTTTTGTTGGTTCCCACAATCGTAATCAGATTATTTGAAAATACTGTTTTATCACCTTGATAATTTTTTTTGTAAATTGTACATCTGGGTAATATTTTTTACATCTTAATTTTTTTTTAAATTTGTATATATATTTTTATAATTCGTATAATTTATATTCGCTTAATACAATAGCAAGTTTAAATGTTATTTTTGTTGGTTCCCACAATCGTAATCAGATTATTTGAAAATACTGTTTTATCACCTTGATAATTTTTTGTACATCTGGGTAATATTTTTTACATCTTAAATTTTTTTAAATTTGTATATATATTTTTATAATTCGTATAATTTATATTCGCTTAATAATGGCTTAAAAAGAGCTTTGTGATTTTTCATAAAGAAAAAATGTTACCCATTTTAACATCTCTTTTTTTTTTGTTTTTTATTTTTTATAAAAAATAACTACAACCCAAACTTTTCAAATTATGAAGTATTCGCAGTAGTCACAAGAATTATTTTCTCGGAAAGCCAAATTTTCGTTATAAGAAAGTCTATATTAACAGATATTTCGCGTCTTTTCTAGATGACCATACTGTAAATTTGTTTTTAACTTTAATTTGTCAGTTAGATCATAAGTGGTCGGCGTACTATAAGAATTTGTTTTATTCGAATTCTTCAACAATTAGGTCTAATTAAAATCACCTTTACTGGAAAAATGATATATCTCTCCACCGATTCCGGTGTACCTTTCAAATACCCGGGTGTGTACGACAGTAGTGCGAAACGTCAGAAAATCGAGCATGTATTAACGAAATACTCTCTGAGAATGCTGCAAGCAGTACGGATCGAGCTAAGGTCTTATCAAGAGAATACCAGCGAATTGCGACCTGGACTTAGAAGATGATAAAGACCAGATGCGGATTAACGAAAGAAGTGTTACTAAAAATAAAAATAAAAAACTTCAATATCCTCTAACGATTTGCCGCTAGAGTTAAGAGTATTATAGTTTGTAGACTGGAACTGTTAGAAATGGCTTAGTTCGCGAACATATAATTTCTTAAAATACTATTCAGAATTAAACAAGTTGAGAAAAATCTCTTATTGCGAAATTACTGAAAACATTGACTTAAAAAAAAAACACCTGATATATATCTAACAACGACCTGCTGTTATAGGGAATATATATATATACCAAAACTCCAAGGTAATTTAAACCCCTAATCAAATTCGCCAGAGTTATTTTTATACTTATTAGACGTCGAATATGTAATTCTATTAGACGACGGAAATATTTAACGTCACCGGAACACATTATTGAAGACAGAGGCAGATGGTTACAAAGTACAAATAAACGATAAATAATGTTTTTATATTTTTTGAAGGAATAATACACAGTAATATACTTAACTAAATTTAACTACAATATTACAAAACTATTTGTTTACTTCAAAAAGAACGAAATTTGAAATTTAAATAAAATAAATGAAAATAAAAACAAAATAGGTTTAATGCAAAACTGGCATTTAACAACGAGTATATATTTTCTTATTATCAGATTCATTCCAAGAGGGGGTTCAGCAAACCCACCGTCTGGCTACGCCACTGTATTAATATATAAAGAAAAACTATTAAAGAATAGATTAACAGTAGTAGGATTAACCTATAAAGCAGCGAGGTGAATAATTTAGAATAGCCCCTATGTACTGTATGGTGTTCGGTATTAAAAAAATAAGCGGAGAAGTTTGTAATATTTAATGATTTCAGACTGGAATTTCAAAGGAATGGAGTAACATTAATATATCGGTGAAAAGGTAGCCCGAAAGAGAGAGAGACACTGAAATTATTGAGAATAGCCTTTAAAAGTAGAAGAAAAAGATATAATTCAGGTTGGTCGTCTTAAATTATGGACGATTTATAGATAAACTAAATAAATTCTGGTCGGATAGAGTATTATCGTTATTTTATAATCGACACTTCTAAATGCGTTGCGATATACGCCTTTAATAAAAATTACACTTATTACGAGTAGCATCGACCATCATTAATATACGTCCATCTTTTCGTAAAGAATTTAAAGAAGCTTTTTCTTTATTTAGGGAATTTGAAAGACGAAACGGTTTTTTACTTCGACTTCTGATATTTATAATATCGACTGTGGTGAAAATTAAATAAGTATTTCCACGATTACGGAGACTATGACGTTCGAATTATTTACAGATGAACGTCTATATTTATATCGATACTTTTCGAAACAGGCACGTACTGATTGGTAAAAAAAGATATTTACCACGGAACCGGCTGAATCTGGTAATAATAATGACAAATTGACGTAATAACGAACGTACTTAACGGTCGCCGCAATATGAAAGCTTTTTTCTCCACAACTTTTTCATAATTGTGTTATTTTGTACACTTGGCTCCCGAAAATTTTTCTACTTCCCCCACGGAGGAAACGGCAGAAGATTGGCCACCGACGTTATTCCGTGTACTACGCTGCTCTCTTTCGCTTATATCGTATTATTCTAAGGCGTACGAAGAAAAGTAAATACAATATTGCCAGTCCGTCTTTAAGTCGTAAGTATAATACCAGCGGAGGAAGATTGTTTATAGAAGATCATTCGGATAATAAAATTTCATTTATTTCAGCCATAAAATACTCCTCTATTGTTATTTTCGACCTAACAAAGAAAGATAATAGAAACTTCTCCTTTAAGACCGGACAGGTTATTATTATTTATTTTTATTTCATTTTTTCTACCATTATTATTATTACTACTGCGTTTTTATTTTCTATTTTTTACTGAAATTTGAAAAAGAAGTAAAATAAAATCCTATTTAAGTTAGTAGTAGTATTGTATTTTTTAACAACATTCTACCAGTTTTTATATATATAATATAATTTATATATATATTTATAAAAAATATATATATACATATTTTCATACATATCCGGACGAAACCTTAGTAAACGCGACTTCATAAGTAATTCGCAAGCGTACTTCGGCAGTTCAACAAATACGCAATAATAAAATTTTTAATCACTTTTGTCGTAAAAAGCTACGAGAAAGTATATATATTGATAAAATTTTAAATTTAAAATCAGAACGATAATAAACATATACATATCGTCTGTATTTATAAATAATATCTATTATTTAGATACAGAGCGGATAAACAATGAAGATTTATAATTATTCGAATCGGTAATAGAGGTACGCACGATGAACGTTATGGAATAATATGTGATAATCAGAACTATTCCCCGAAAACCGACTTCCAAAAAGGTATCAAACCGTTCGCGAAACCAGCTGATCATCAGTTTGACTTTCGTGTAAATCATTCAACGATCGATCGAGTACATCGCGTAACAACCACAATAGAAAAAGCGTTCGAACAGAACAAATCATTTGATCGTGTGTAGGCGACACCAAGGGCTTTAATTAATTCGCAGCTTAACAACAAACCTACGTCATATTCTGCAAATCGTATTTACCCGATCGCGGATTTTACATATTATACGAGCAGGTTATATTAACTCTTTGTCCAATACGAACAGAAATTCGCCGAGCTAGTGTCTTAGGATCTATCTCGTACTTATCGTACACAGCCGACAAACTATTGATATAGGATACAACTGCAACGTTTGTTGATGACGCAGCCATCTTAGCAGTCGAAGCCATTCCCAAGTTATAGCAAATGATAATCGGCAGCATACTCCGGATCACATAGCGAGGTGGATGAAGGATTTGAAAATTCGGTTGAATTAACAGAAATCTGTTCACGTCTTATTTAACACGAGAGGGATCCGTGTTGTTATCCGGATTTAATTAAGTTCCAGTTGCAAATTCTGCGAAATAGGTATGCATATATTCAAAATTTACACGGAGAACAAATATCGATCATAAAAGCTGCTCAAATACGAAGTCAAAAAATATACTGCTTCATTGGACATCGCTCTAAAGTGAAGTTAGAGAGAACAAGCTGCTAACATATAAAACTGTTATACTTCCAATATGTACTCACGGAATACAAAATATCGGGATGTGCTGAATTATCAAATCGAAAAGTAATCCAAACAGCTCAAAAAATAAATTTCTTCGGCTCAATGCTCGTTAGTTTCAAAGATCAAATAGGTCAATGAAGTAATACATGATAATGCTCGACAGCATCAGAAACGGCTTTTGAATTTTACATAACGATCGAAAGACAAATCTTCAGATTAAAATGTACTCGGAGATTAGCTACTTATTTAATTTTTAATTACGACCGCGTTACTTAATTGGCTCAGTCTATTCGTCTGATTTACGTATATGTTGCATTAATTTCGAAATGTCTTTTCTCTTCCTGTAATTCTTTAAACCATTTACATCGTTAATTATAATCGCATTATCGATAACTAGCAAGCGTTCGACTTCGGTGTAAAAGCGTTCAAATGGAAAAATACAATTTTGAATGGTGCAAAATCACAACCTCAGTTCCCCAGGGAAGTATCTTAGGTCCTGTGTTATATTCAATATATATACAGCTGACATGCCAACATCTGGATATTCGAGCATATATGCAGATGATATAGCAATCATCGCCCGGACACATAAATACTGGATTGGCATCACAGCTAACAAAATTTCATTTACGAATTCTCGGTAAACGGTCTAGAAAATGGCGGATTAAAATCAATCCAAGTAAATCGGTGCATGTAACATTTACATTAAACAAACAAATCTGCCTAAGTGTCATAAAACAGCAGCAGACTGTGAAATACCTAGGCATAATCTTAGGGCTAACCTGGTCACGTCATATTACAAATGTTAAATAAAAGTTAAATACTCAATTAAATAAACTTTATTGCCTAATTGGTAGAAACTCTAAAATGTCGCTAAAAAATAAGCTCTTAATTTACAACGCAATAATTGCACCGATTTGGGCATACGGCATAGAACTATGGGGTTCATCTGCGAAAAGTAACATCCGGAAAATCCAACAATTCCAATCGAAGGCACTTCGAATTATAATGCTCCGTACTACGTAAGTAATGATACATTACACTATGATCTGCATGTACAAACTGTTATGAGGTACAGCAGATTAACAAGAAATGTAAAGATCATGTCAATCCGCATGTAATACAGCTGTACAATCTCATTCTATCAGATAATCCACCAAGACGCCTTATATACAGTGCAGGGATGCACTACTCTAAAAAATAAAATAAAAAAAGTTTCAATCATGTCAGAGTAGGTTACATATTGGAGTAAATGCTCTTCTTTACCCACATTAATTCATTTCACGAACAGTCGTGCTTATTATTTTAAAGAAAAACAGGTGCATGTAAAAAAAAAAAAATTGTTCCGAATAAGTACCAAAACTACAGTGTCCCATTAATACTCGACTTATGTAAAAATTAATTCTTAATAATTTCTTTAATCTTAATCTTACACATATATATATATATAGCGATGTAACAATTTATACGTTAATCTACACCGGTTATTCCGTCTTTATTGCCTGGGATATTTAAAATAATTACGTTAACGCGTTTTTAAAATTTTTCAAAACTTTTTCCCGTTTCTTTATATTATATGTTTACGTTAAATTTATTCATTAAACTGTTTGACCGATCTGCGGTGAGTGATATATATATTAACGAAAGAAATACTGATATATAAATAAATCGTTATTAAACATTTCGATAATTAAGTTAAATTTCTTACGATGTTTACAAACGAAACCGCAACGGAATAATTAGAAATTTAATAATTACGCATTATACAAATAAAAACGTCATTAAATGTGCGTAGAATTAAACCGAGGGAAAATTCGTAATTTGAATTATGCTCCTCCGGTGACGCTAGAAGACACACACAGACATACATACATCGATACATATATATATTTATAACTTGAGTTTTTTGTTTTTTAATGTTTATTTTTATTTTAGATACATTCCCTAAGAGTTATAGTGTAGATCTTAATAATTTTTCTTAAATGCGTTGCTTTCTTTTTAACTATAGGTTTAAATGTAATTATAAACGTTTTTAACTGTCGGTTTAAATGCGATCTTGTATTTTTTAACTATAGGTATATATTATAACGGGTTTAGAATAAGGGGTACGTTAGGAAATAAAATATAATAATTAAAAAATAAAATTTAAAATAAATATTCGTAATAATGCAACATTCAAAATGCATATAATGAAATCTAGTCGAGAGTTTCTTTAATTTAAATAATTAAAGAAAAAAGAATAGAGAAATTGAATAATAATAATAATTATACAAATTCGGAAAATTAATAAAATAAAAACAATCATAATAATTAATAAGTAAATATGAATAAATAACTTTCGAATGCAATATGGCTCGATTTCACCTAATTGCGGAAATCCTATCGATGAAGCAGCACCTAAATTGACACGATACGCCTCTGTCCTCCGGCATGGCAACAGTTTCTTTCTACGGTATATCGTCAGGTCGTATTTCTATTTTGCTCATTTTTTTGACGTATGAATATTTGGCAACAAGAACAATAATATATTTGCATATTTAAATATTTTCTGTTTACAAAAAAGTAAAGTTACCATTCAATATTAATTTTCTGTACCGAATATATCAACGATTCTTTCCAGAAAAAATTAATACAAAATATAATCTTATAAAATATTATTTAAATTGCGCCTTATTATACGATTGCAGGAAAAATTTTAATACAAAAAACCTGCTCATTTAATATTTGGCAATTTTATGTATTTTTTAAAGCATTTTATACAAAATATGTCGAATAAAGAGTAGCCAACAAGTTTAACATTTTGACATGTATGTAAAAACGAGTGTATAGGCTGGCAGCTCCACATTTTAGTTTTGGCTATGTGGACATTCGTCATTCTAAAATTTTATATCGTCGGGAGGTGTATCCAATTAAAAATGATTCCTCTTTGTTAAGTGGCGATCAGGACCAAGGCCAGGTATATTTAATAATAGATAATTCCTTGCAGAGGGGGTAATCGTAACCAAAACTAAAATTACAAAATGAATCCTTAAAACTACGAGAAATAAAATTTAGATAAGTTCATACTATAGCATAAATATTACTATATATATATATATGTATAGATAATAGTGTTTTTGGACTTCCAGAATATTACATTATGTATAATAATTTTAATTTTCGATTATTATACGACGGTATTTAATTAAATTATTTTCTTTGCAAGAAAATAAAAAATTCATTTATCCTCAAACAACCTTCCTTAGGAGCATAAAATCAACCATAGAACCTTGGTGGCCTCCAGATGGCACAAGCAGAAAAGAATATGGTACCCTAAGTCTACGTGTTGGTCATGCAACCATATCGCACAATTATTTTTATACCAAAAACCCTCCACAAACAAACTGCCTACTATGCGGACATTTAACAGAACCAACAGTCATACACTTAATCTATAACTGCCAAACACTACAGGCTAAAACACAAAATACAGGACCCGATACACAAAATACTCTCAAACAACCCTCAATCAATAGGTAGTATTCTGGCTTTTGCAAGAGAAAGCGGATTCCTAGCATACATATAAACTATATAAACGTCTCCTTATGCTGTAACAACCCTGGTAGATACAAACGGCATATGGAGATTTACACAATATTTTAAAATAATAATAATAATAATAATATTAGGTTAATTTCTGAGATTTAATACTACTTTTTACTGTCATTATTATAGTAAATTATGTGAAGGAAATTTTATAGAAAGAAATGTTGATTTGAATATATATATATATATATATATATATATATATATATATATATATATATATATATACATACATAGGAACTTATTCTGGAGTTATTTTGTTAAAATAAAACTCTACAGGGTATAGATAGTTGTTGGGATAACAAAATAATGATAATAATCATAAATAGAAGTATCAGATGCAATTTTGAAAACTAGGCTAAAAGATGTGTGCTATATTTTATTCAACCAGTCAATAATGATCATTTTTCAATTTCTCAGAAATAAGTATTAAAACCGGACTAGTAACAGTATAGTAATAGTAATAGTAGTAGTGATAAGAGAGTGATTGTGTCAAAATAAATTCATCTTTTACAAAATAGTCAGACAGCGGCCGTCACAATGGATTCAGTTTTTAACACAGGATCGTACTGATTTTTATTGTTATTCTCTGTTTGCTCTATAACTTTCTAGTTATTTTAGAATTTTAAAACTTCCTTGGACATACACATATATATATATATATATATATATGTGCAACACACACAGTCACGCATACGGGGTAGATTCCATTAAAGATATATGGAAGTATTAATAAATCCCCCCCAAAAAAAAACGAAAAATATTATACATACGTAGGAAGGAAGCTAAGCCTGTTTCTTTTTTTCGCCGCTGCTAACAACTCAGCGTGGCCACTTTCTTCTTTCCCGAATGATACGTCACACAAACGTTTAAGGCTGTAGCGTAATATCTCTTGGCGGAAAAAAATGTATATAACCGTGGGTTAGTCAAAAAAAAAAAATGATTATTACCTCAACCGACGGTATCCATTATTTCTTCAAAATTGAACTATTTCTCAAGCCATCGTTCACCCCCTCAGCAGCTATTGTTTACATTCACTGCCTGTATATAAATATAATAGTCAGACAGTTTTTGCACTTTATTCTACGCATGCGGGGGCGAGGTTTCATCTTTACCGACGACATCCATTAATAACGTACACGCAAGTTCGCGAAACGGGCAAAATTCCACCTAGAGTTAACTAAGGCCGATCGGCCGAAATGACAAACATAATATATATTCTATCATCAATCACCTTAGAAAAATACCAATCGCTCTTCCCTTCTGCCGGCTACTTAGTGCAATGACCGTTGGTCTCCGACTAGCACGATATGTGCTGTACTCTAATTCTATCAATATACAACCGGTCATAAAAAAATTGATGAAATAGAATTGATTTTTAGACAGCTAGACTGGGCATGGCGTCTTAACCTAGACAACAAAGGAAGGTAAATTATTATGAATAATGATAATAATAATAAAATCAATTTTCATCTTCTTTTTCTTATTTTCTTTTGCTTCGTCGACATGTCGTGTACTGCCGCCGAGGCCATGAGAATATAGGAATTAAATGGATTGGAATAAGTTGGTTATCTATGAAGGAGACGTTCAACTTTAGCATGATGATCAGACAGGATTTCATAGAGGGTGGACGATTGGAGAGTTTGTACTCGGTAGGGATTATAAATTGGACAGCTAACTAGTAGATGTTGGATTGTAACATGGTAGTTGGAACTGAGTATGGGAGGTTAATTTGATATCTATGTGTCAGTTTTGGAGTGACCTAGGCGGAGTCTTGTGATAACGAGTTCATTACTTCTGTTGGCCGATAATGATGTGTTCCATGGTTGGATGGTGTCTCGAATTTGGCGTAGTTTATCCGTGTTTGGAGAGCAGGTCCGCTGTTTTTTGCCGTGTCTGTAATAACTTCTTCATTACATGTGGTTGAAGATCCTATTTATTTCTTCCACGGTGAATATTCCACGAAACTACGTAAAATAAAATATTCCAACGGCACACGTTAATCACTTAGACAATATAAATTAAAAAAACGTAATTTTCAAACATTGTATAAAAACCAGCGACTATACACGTAAACTTACGTCTTGGTTTTAAAATGAATCAGAGATTGTTCAACCGCGGTTCAAGATACAGAATTATAATATTTTATTATTATTATTATTATTTAGTAGTACGGGCGCCAGTTGCACTAGCGGGCAAAATACTGTAGTCCTAGATCAGATTTAAAAGGCTCAGTGAATACAAGAAACGGAAAACATGCCCGGAGGTTTCAGATAAGAGAAGGAAGAAGGCTGTGCTGGGTTCTAAGCGTTATGAAAATGGGACAAGGTGTTAGTATGTGTGGGGGAAAAAGCAATTGCGTCATTTGGAAATAGGAACGCAGAGGATTATCCGCGCCTTGAAGAATATATATGAATGGGTAAAATTGAAGTGCTGGTAATTTGATACGGTGTAATACATAATTCATTCGCGTATTTATTATTTATCAATGATTAATTGTATATTTATGAAAATCTTGTAAAACTTTAATGTGATATCCTATCCGCGTTAGCTTCGACCTGATTAATAAGACCAATATAGAACCTACGTAAGAAATAGACGATCCGAAGAATAATATCGTTTAGTATGATAAAACAATCAACTTCAATTTTTCTAGTATCTGTATAGTTCGAATTTACTGTCTATCTAATAGACGATTTCAACGCAGTTAGACTATCTAAACTTTGTATACATCCGCGTAGATATTCCAATTTAAAAACGAAAACTGCAACTGTTTTCGAAACGTAGAAATTTGAAAAAAATGTACATCGTTTACATGGAAAATAATTTTTAAATCAACCGCCAAAGCTTAATGTTAGATATTCAGCACTCGCAGTGTCTGTTATCGATAAATGTATTTTTAACGTCATCCCGAAATAATCGTACTTCACATCCATTTTATCGAGATTTTTACGAATGTCACCTAAAAAATTACGAATTTCGATAATTATTAAATTTTCCTATTTTTCTAAATATCGTTCAGTTGTTATTATTATTGGCTTAAAGAATTACATCCGTAATTTAGACTTTATGTATTTTATAAATAAATATTCGCCCACATAATATCATCAGATATCTCTACAGTGGTGAGTATCGTAAGTACATTCGGACACACGGTGTTCCTCCTTCTTATAACATCGTAAGCACAATTATGCTACGATTCATTTTAAAATTTTAATTGTACGATTTGAATATCGAAATGTACGTTGGTCAACTTCGAACATTTAAATAATAAAGTGAAATACATATTATATATATAATATTTGTTTAGGCTCTTGAAGCAAATTGGTTGTCCCGAATGCTTAATAAGAATAATTCATAATCTTTACACGAACCAAGAAACTGTAGTCCGTTTTAATAGAACAGAAACAGAGAGAATAAAACTAGCAAACGGTGTACATCAAGGTTGTTTACTTTTGGTTTATTCAATGGCTTCGCGGAAATGATTTTGAAGGAGACGTTTAATGAACAAAAAGATGGTGTAAGGATTGGTGGAAATAGATTGCACGCTATTAAATTTGCAGACGACCAAGTGCTATTAAGTCCAAAATCATTGCAAACTATGATTAGCAAACTATATAACACCATGGCGAAACACGGGTTGAGTATTAACATTTCAAAAACAAAAGTAATGGCCGTAAGTAGGAAACATCAGACCATCAGTATAAATAATAAGACACTGGAACAAGTAACATCGTTCAAATATTTAGGCCAGATAGCGACTCATAATCTCGACTGTACACCGGAAATACGCAAAAGAATAACCGTGGGTAAGAAAGCGTTCATAGATGAACATTCACTACTAGTGCAACGATCAATATCATTACAGTTATGTAAACAGCTTATGAAAACATTCGTCTTGTCAACTGTGCTGTATGGCGCAGAAACTTGGGTGCTGAAACAAGTAGACTGTAAACGACTTGAAGCATTTGAAATGTAGTGCTGGAGGAAGTTGCAACGAATATCTTGGAGAGAAAAAATTAGTAATCAAACAGTACTTGACAAAATGGGCGAAAGAATAAATATCTTAGACCGGATAACGAAAGTTCGACTGGGATTGGACATGTACTAAGTTCAAATCAAAGCATATTATCCATAATTATTGAAGGGAAAATTGTTGGAAATCGACCGTGTGGAAGACCCAGAATGACGATTATAGACACTGTATTAAAAGACACTGGAATGCAAAATTATGTGGACTTGAAGAGGACGGCAAGTGATCGTCGTGGGGCAGGATCGTGGTGGGGCGAATCAGACAGATGGCTTTTACATAATCATCATCATATATATATATATATATATATATATATATATATATATATATATATATATATATATATAATATATGTATATAATATGTGTAAAAAACTAAACAACACAAAAGAAGTTAAAATCACCTAAAATTTTTTTTCTTTATGAAAAATAACAATCCTTTTCGGCTGTTAAGACACTATCGAGTGAATAAATATAAATTATTAAAAAAATACACGAATTTATAAAAATATAAAATGTAAAAAAAATTACTAAGATACACAATTTTCAAAAATTATCAAAGTGATAAAATAGTATTTTTAAATAATGCGACGGTGAATGTGGCAAACAACACAATCAACAATCAGCAATATAAAGTTTATATATATTATCAAAAATACAATAGCGAATAAAATAAAAATAAATAAAAATATCAAACAATATAAAATCTATACATAAACAACTATTCGTGTTTTTATTTATTTACATTTTATTTACCCGTGTGTTTTTGTTAACATATAGATAAATTATTTTAGGGATTTTAATTCGTTTCTTTTTTTATTTTTTTTAAATTGCTGCATTTCAAACTTTTCAAATTATATATATATTAAATTTAACTATCGATTATAATAAAAAAGTATGACAAAATTATACTGCACACTTAAGCATGTAACTACCAGTAACGATTATAGTTTTAAATTGGAAATTGACCTAATAAAATCATTTCATTACCAGCCTACTTTTATGCAATCATTAAAAATGTTGCAATTACAACGTGTATTATTTCCAATAAGGTACCTCTAACCAAAGTTGAGGTACACTGTACCTAAAAAAAATTTTCCAATAATCTTTAATTTATGCAGTTAATATCCAATTGAACCGCGACTAGAGCGTCGTATAATTATTTACCGGAATTTTCTTTATTTTTAAAACGTTCCATTATTACGTTAGGAAAAAAATTATTTATTTATTTTTTTATAAATGTTAATTTTGCTCGTTTTCTCTACTAGTTGCGCCTACATGGTTGGCGAATTGTATAGGTATTTTTTTATTATTTTGACGTATCATCTATACCATTTCCTTCATGCGTTAATACACGTGTATTTTTATGGTATATAAGTATATTACGTAGCTAAATACATACATATATGTATGCTAATACAAAGTTAAACGTGTTGATGCGATCTGTATAATATAGTTTATTGGACGAATTATTAAAAAAGAAAAAAAATGTATTTAAATAAGAATATATTTTTTTTAATGGAATAATAAATTAAAAATCAATTCTATCTCAATTCCATTCTCGTTAATTTTTTCGGAATATCCTCCAATCTATAAAGGGCCTAGAATGTTTACTATAAAATCGGCGCTTATAAATTATTAATAAAACCGATAACGCATCCTATAAAACTTTTCCCACAAGTAAAAAAACTGACCCTTCCCCACTCTTTTTGTAGTACTACCCTACAAAATGCGAAAGAACATATTTCTTTAAAGGGTAAATAGAATTAAAAGACGCCTTTCGCGATTATGACGTAATAGGCATTTTTTTTAGAAGCTTCGGACTGTCGGTCGTATAGAATAATATCATCATCATCATTATTTCGTCTTCCATCATCGCCGATCGTTCCGCTTAAGTCGAACTATATAGAATATCTTCACTCCCCGGGGCTTTTAAAAGACACATGTGAACTCCATTACTTTACTATTATATTCTATCTTTCAACCAACTCGCCCTCGATAATATCTATATATATATATATATATCTATCTAGTATAGGCGTCTTATTATCTACGTGTCTTTGTTCCGCGTGCTATTTTTCCCTATTCCCGGCACGTCGATGGGAAACTAAACAGAACGGAAGAAAAAATAATCTGTTAGCAGTAGTCGTCGGACTTAATATCGCTTACTCACAACATTCTAGCCTGATGGGCATTGCGCGATGATGTGCCCATTGGACAAATAAAAACCCGTGTCGTATGTAAGAGGATTATTATAATTATCATTATTATCGCTATTTCGATCGTTATTACGATGATAACGATTATAATATTCCAAGTTGTTATTAAAACAGATTTAACCCCGTTCTTTTTAGTTAAATGATTTAAATCACTACCATTAATAATAATGATAATAATAATAATAAAGGAAATTCCAACCCCATTCGCAACCCTTTCTAACCATCTTCGATAATTTTAAAAAGAAATCCAACACATTCGACGACCGTCCTAGTCGGCATTTTCAAACGATTATTTATCGTGAGTCGCCAGTGGCCAACGAGAAAGAGGAGCAAACGGAACCGCGACTTTAATTTTCAATCCGTTTCTTTTAACGGTTAAAAGTTTATTAAATGGAGCCACGGAAACGTTATTCAAAATGATAACCGTTAATCGAACGTTTACACATTTCGGCCGGTAATTTAAAATGTGTAACCGTTACGACCGAAGCGTGATATAATTCGAAAAATTCGTAACGCTTTTAGAAACACTTTTAAAGGGGAAAAAATTAATTTGAAGAATGTAGCGATTTTTAGAATACGAGGTAATTTTAAAGGTCACAAAATATTTCGATTATTAAGACATTATCGTAGTATGCTCTAAATTCAGTCCAGAACATACTACGATCATGGAGTCGATCCTTCCATAGTCAACCTAGTATTTTGGATTACATAAAAAAAAAAAACCCGATAGTATGGCCAAAACTCGTTGGCAAAATCTATCTACATTGGAAACAGCGGTAAATAGAGTATACCTTGATAACCCACTCGTACCTGCTTGCTAAGCCACCACCTGTATGCGATAAATGCAAAGCACCGTTAACCGTCAATCATATACTCAGGACCTGCCGAAAATACGCCCAAAATATCTTACGAAGAAGATAAGCTCAGCTATCCCGGACGTCTACAACCTGGAAATTCTTACAGTCTTCCTTATCAAGACTAATATTATTAATAGTTTCTAGTTATATGTATACTAATGATCATACATCCAGTAATAGCCACGATGAGACATTAAATACTCGTTAAAAAAAATAATAAAAAAAAGGCATTTTCGAGCGGACGTAAAAAAATAAAATATGAAAATATATCAAATTTATCAAATACTTAATTTATTTTTTTTAAAAAAAAGAGGAAAGTGATAAAACCGGTTATTTATAAAATTATCTGATGGTGAGTGTGATAAACGATGACAAATCAGCGATATAAATTTTTTCTTTTTAATGTGCACCTGTACAAGTTAACAATAAGCAAACGAGTTCAGTTAAATAAAAAAAAAAATTATATAAAAATACATTAACATACAGCCGCTGTTACAATAAACGGCCGGCCAGTTTAAAATTTTGCCTCAGCAGCAATGTCTTGATCTATATGACGTCATTTTTCAATAGTTGAAAGTACGTCCCGGAGCATTTGTCGTTTTAGCCTTCGAACAGGATTATCTGGAAGTGTTGGCATGTAAATTCGCCGAATTTGGGGGTTTGAGTGACTGGAACATTTACCGAAAAATTTTTGATATTTATACCGATAAATTTGTGTAACTGTAGGCACACTTGCAGGTCGTGATGTATCATTGCTGACATAATAAGGAGCGTCACATATTGCTCTTAGAGCTTTCGACTGAAATTGTTGTATACGTTTGACGTTACTACTTGTTGCCGAGCCCCATAGTTCAATTCCATATTTCCATTTCGCCGCTAGAAGTGCGTTGTAGATCAATAATTTTTATTATTTAATGAAGTTTTGGCTTTTCTTCCTATAATACAATATAATAGCCGAAATGAGATATCTATGTTTTTTCTAAGCTGCAATATATGCGGAGTTCAGGTAAGTTTTTTATCCATAATAAGGCCGAAGTACTTTACATCTATACCGGAACAATTGAAAAAATAAAAACTTTCCTCTAATATCGAAATTGATTAAATTCCTAATATACTTCTTAAAAGTAATTCTTCCGCAAAATTTATCGATAAATAGAATAAATAATTTTTATCTCTTTCTTTTTATTATAAACCGAACAAAATTTATTATTTTAATTTTTCGTACTAGTTTTATTTTTTTTTTTTATTAACAATGTTTTACGTGTAAAATTTTATAATCTCGGTTGTTATTATTAACGATTTATTGTTATAATTCTTTACAATGTTTTACAAATAATGATTTTTCATCGTTGTTCGTATAAGAATTTAAATCTTATCGCGAATTATCTGTCTGTTTCTCTTACATGTTTCGCGGAATTTTTTAATAATATTTTTATCTTCTATTTCGTTGTAACTGATCGATTTTAAATGACGCTTTGTTATTATTTCATCGTTATATTTGTTGAATATTTTTTATTATTTTATAAAAACGAATTCTTGCCTAGTTTATAATAAATATTTATTTTTATCTTTTTTTCTGTAATTTTATTATTTTTTTTTTTAATATTATATCGACTATAGTAGCATTATATTTATTATCGATTTTCCATTTGTTTTGTTACGTGTTTTTCTTTTCCCTTAATTATCACTGTCTCTGTCAAAATTGTTTTCACTCTATCGATGAGACTCCTTAAATTGTGGCTAATTACAATAATTTATTAGAATCCGATGATAAAAAATTAGTTTTAAGAAGTATAAATTTAATCGATTTTTTTATATTAGAAAGTTTTTATATCGGTTATACGTATAAACACTTTATAGAGGTGATTTGTTAATTTTTTACCACATTCACTGTCGCATTAATTTTATAAATGTATTTTCCGCTTTATCATTTTTTTGTAATACCGCACGTCTAAATTAAGTTTTTTTTTTCAATTTATTTTTTGCTTTTTCCTCTTGGTATAAAAATGGTACATATTATTATGTTTTATTTTTTTTATATCCGCTCGATAAGCCGAAATCGTACGTGGTGTCTTTTTCCATATTTAAAAATTTCGCGATTTTAACTAATTTTACCTGAATATTAAAATTAATTTCTACAACACGCAAGTGTGTACACCCGGCATGGTAAATTTAGCGCATATTTCTATAGATTTTATCTTTGCAGCGATCCAGGGTGTGTCTTTTGCAGCTCCAGTTCATCCTGTTGATGATATCGAACATTTCATGTTTACTAGCTCTTTGTTTTCAGATTTACGACCCAAGTACGAGTTTTGCTTAACTCTTAATAAAAATAATATCCGTCAACTACTTTTGCATATGTGAAATCGGCTATGTATAGGAAATATTTATAACCTTTTTAAATATTCTAGAAAACTAATTCAAACGTGAATCCTCGCCTTTTAGTGTGGCGTCATGACTCCCCCCATTCTTGTAAATAAATATTTTCTACTCCATTAGTTTAATGATTGTATGAATACTTTTGTTATACATATGTATGTATGTGTATGCTTTTCCATATTTAACACATCGTATAATCTATTATATATTCTATACTATGATAACTATATATTTGCTTCAATTTACAAACTTTAAATAGTATTTTATTTTATAACTATTATTTTTTCTGTTTATTGTTATTATTAAAATTATTATTAAGTCGCAAACTCTCATTACACCACACGCTTGACGTGTAGTTACTCATCCCTTTACCATCTTATATTTAAATCACACATGCACAGAGCTTTCACACACACATATACTTATTTTTTTCCATTTATATTTGATTTCTCTATCTTTCAGCTACACTCTCACTTACATGCATCAATTTAAGCACACACAGTTTTATAAATACAATTGTTTTTCACAATTTGCCTCACCGACGGAATGGGGAACCAATTAAAAAAAATAATAATTTTATGTTGTTTATTTTTTAACAAAAAAATAAATAAACCTAAGGAATACTATTTAAAAAAAAAACGCATTATATAACCAAGATTTTCAGTCGTTACGTCATAAATTATCACTAATAACGATAATAGCGAAACTTATTATCTAAAAAATATATTAATAATTCTCAACACGAATAATAATCAAATCCGGAAAAGATAATTAGGTATAATTAGAAAGGTATTTAGGTAATAATTAGGACAATAACGTACGATGACTGAATTATAAACCTACGTCCTTAGATACCACTATTTTTAATTTCATACTCAGGATTGCATGTCCTAAATATTCAGTGAATGTCTCCTAAATATTTAAATATCCGTTTCTTTCTCAATTTCTTTACCGGCAAAACTTTTAGATGTAGTATACATCCTGCGCACATGCGTTTTTTCCTATTTCGATTTTGCTGAAAAATTTTATAACTTATCGGATTAAAATTTTGTTTGCCGTTTTTTTTTTTAAATCCTAATAATTTGTAATACAACACCTCGAAAACTGAATTTACTCATTTATGCTCGATTCAAACTATTACGATCACACTCCGGTATCGGTGTAAAATATTCTTAAATGAGAAACAATGTAAGCATTTACACCATCGGTAACGCTCAACGATCAATCCAAAAGAAATTTCGCCCGGTCGAGAACGTTTTTCGACGGAAAATATAAACAATTAATTAAATATTTAATTAATTTTTTAAATACAAACGAATAAAAATACTTTTTATTAAAAACAGAATATAACCGAATTTCATTATTGACGGCTTAAGACTGACTGAAGCCTAATAAGTGTGAACGTCATGCAAGCGTGGATCTTACCTATAGTGCGAAAGCTTCAAACAGCCCCCGATTTTAACGACAGTGTATATAGGTAACCTCTTTTTACAAAAATTACTTTTCTATCCGCAAACCTTTGTAGATGTTTCCAATATCTATTCGCAATCCGATAGTTCGAAGCCGAACACATTAATATATATATATATATATATATATATATATATATATATATATATATATATATATATATATATATATATATATATAAGACGAATAAGTCGCAAATTATAAAACGACCGTTTATATTCCCGGAAAATTTCCCGCTGTTTTTAGTAGAACAGGAGTAATATATACGTACTCAACCGGATCCATATTTTTTCAGGAAAAATCTATTATAGTATTAAGGTTTCGTACGGCATGCAATGAAAGCGTTGAGGGTAGCGTGTAAATATTAGACGAGAAAATAGATCGGTTGTAATTAAAAAGTCTGAACTTGACTGTAAGTGTCTAGAAATCAGAACGAACTTTTAAGCGTTATCATACGGGACTGTATATATTCGTCAAAGTTCGGGTGTTATTTAGTAAAAAGTAATAGTTTTAAACCAATACAGGCGGATGAAATATGAACTAAATAAAATGAAGACTAAACATGTTCAGTGGGAATGGTCGAAATACAATCAACTCATAAATACGCGATGACGATTAAATATAATATACCGAAAGAAATATTGAAAGAACGAAATAAAAAGCTGAGATAAAACGGGGATTATAACAAGGATAGAATATAAACGGAATAACGAAAGACAGAAGATCCTGACATTTTTTGAGTAATTATTATATATAATAAAAAATAAAATAAATAATTTATTAAAGCTTATACGAAGCGGCGCGACCAGTGATGTATACTACTAAATGAGTTAATTAAAAAAAATGAAACGTGAATACTGTGAGAATGTATTAGGGAATGTGAAAAAGGTTTTAACGACCGAAACGTCGTGTATACAGATGAGGTAATTCAATGTATTTTGAAAATAAAAATTGGATACTGCGAGAGTGTGGGTGATTGTATTAGGGTATGATATATTTTATAAAACGTGCAAAACAATCGTGGTAGAAGTGCGTGTTAATTCGTGTATTATTTATTATAATTCTAAGTAAATTTTAAATATTCTAAGAATATTATTAGAAGCTCAAAACTATACGGTTTTAATAAATTTTATTTTCCGTTGTTATAATTATACATATTGAATGGTTTTGTAAATGACATTTGATACAGTGACATGCTTTTAAAATAGACAACAAAAAAGAAATTTTTCACTGTCAGATTGTTTTATTGTAATCTTAAATTAATATTTTTTCACTTTATATTTTTATCTTTAATATTTACTCGATAATGGTTTAACAGTCAAAAAGGTTTGTGATTTTTTATAAAACAAAATTTTAGCGATTTTCACTTCTTTTTCGTTTATTTTAATAAAACATCACTACACCCCACATTCTTGAAACCTGTTTTAAACTATCTATTATTTTGATCACTTCGGTAAATTATATGGAATTAAAATATCGTTTAATAATTCACTAGATTTGTTAACAATTTTTTAATATATTCTGTTTTTAATAATAACTTTTTTATATTACATATGGTTTTCTATTTAAGTTTCATCTAATTTAATGACGTGATTACGGTATTTACATTTCGAAACTTTTTTTGTAACTGCCATGTTACTTTTATATTCAAAATTACTCTGAATTTGTTTTTTTTTTTACTATATTTAATTATTACAACTATTTGAAACAAGCATCAATTCTAAGATTTGGTATAAAAAGTTATAATTTTAAAAATGATGTTACTGACATGCAAAATATTTTATTTACATTTGAAAATATTGTGCTTGAACAGTTAGAACAATCAAAAACGTGCCTACTTACATATGTTATTACGATAATGCAATATTGAAGTGTATATATATATATATAAATTATATTTAAAAAATAATTAAAAATTTTATATGTTTGACTCGGTTCCCGCAAATAATTTGAAACGGAAAACGTGTTTTCTAGGATAGAAATGGGTCGTCAAATCTATTATAACATCGATAATGTACGAAAATGTAAACGTCGAACTAAGTCTTAAGTCGTACGTCAAATTTCGACATAATTATTTTTTTTAAGATGACCCTAGGCAACTTTCAAACAAATTTATATTTAGACAACATAGGCCGTCAGTAATAGAAGACTGAAATAATTTGGTGACGTTTTGAAATCTAGTCAAGAAAAATTTAAAAGCGGTCAGATAAAATATGATTATTAAGTCGTCCAGATAGCCAAGTGGCTAGAGCACGGACTTCTATAACGGATGGTACCGAGTATACGATCGATGATACGAAAATTATCATCGGAAAATAAAAATATAAATTAATATTATTATCGGGTGGAAGGCAATGGCAAGCTAGTAATAATATATATTAATATAACACTACAAAAACACGCGGGACTGCGCATTAAAGCGATTACAATCAGTTCTTCCGGATGTGTGCGTTTATCTACGCTAATGATAGCCTTTTGTACGTTACTTATGTACAACAAAAGATGTGTATAGTAGTCGCCTACCTCCGATACGGAGACGGTAGATATATAATATAGAAGTAAAATTAAATCTGTTTTTTCAAATTGTTATTTTTTTATAATATTATAAATCTAAATTAAGTATTTTCCTATATTTAATTTTTTTGTCTTTTATTTTTTATATTTTTTTATAAATTTTATATTTACATATATATTTTTGTATTTTAATTTTACTTTTTTACGTTCGCTCGATAAAACAGCTGAAAGGATTTAGCGGTCTTTTATCGTATTTAAAAATTTAGCTATTTTAACGACTTTTTTCTTATTTTTGTCGTTTATTTATTTATTTTTTTGTAATATAGGTTTAAATCGAAAAAGTATCGGAAATTGACAAATTACGATGGTAGGGAGAAAAATAATGTAGGTAAAATTTATCGGGTATATTTTAGAAACGCCATATACAGTTGATCGATAAGTCTTCGTATAGAAGTATAACGTGGGCGTGAAAATAATTGTATCACACTTACACCGGCGTTAGTGTACACGTGTAAGAAAAAAATAAATAGTGTCAGAGAAATGCGTGTGTTTATGTAATCATTTCACAATAGAGGGAGAATGTAATGAAAATGTTTAAAAAATTAATAATTAATTGCTCGTTCTACGCAAATTAAATGAACCCACCCGCGTCAACAGGATACGAATTGAATACGAATGAGAAGATAATTATCTACCTATCAACGTACACGCACATATATATATATATAATATGTGTGTCTGTGTGTGTATGCACGCATTTATAGATACGTATTTAATTTCGTATAGAACAGATTAATATATTATATATAATATATTCACTTCACACGTGTTGTGTCAAAGAATGATATAAATAAATGATGATACGTTAACCCAAACACACATAATACACGCATGCCTGAAACTACGTAATATACGTATATATTCATTTATTCACTTTTATGTTTACACATATAATTACATGAATACGCAATGTGCGATGTTTATCATGCGAGTTTCGAAATTCGGACAGCGCTTAACTATTGTTGGCCGCTAGGCTTGTAACAAAATTACCGGCCGAAACATCAACATCCGTTTGTGCAGACATTCATCTCGATTCTGGCTTATTATCAAATTTCCGTTTTGTCCACTTATTTTATACATATATATATGTATATATATATATATATATATATATATATATACATATATACATATATATATATGTTGGAACAATTTGGTTTTTTCTTTAAACGAACAAAAGGTACATATATATCAACCGTATAAAACTAGTTATTACGTTGCCGACCAACTATACTTATTTCCAATTACATAACGTTAATTAATATCGCATTGAAAAACAGAATAATGATGATAATAATGAAAACATAATAACCATATCTCTTTAGTATAAATGTAGGGCACATTTGGTATGTCCGTGTGTACGTTTATAGTTGCCCGTATGTGTGTAAAAAAAGGTGTATATTTGATAATACATTTGACGAATATAAAAAAAAATTACGTACAATAAACTCCAAATATCCTCTAAATTTGTGAAAAATAAAAATTCCTATGATAATTTTTGTCGTTTTTTTAATCACGATCTTAAACTATTGTTTAAATAATTATTATATACTACTAATTAGTAATTAAACACACACACACATATATATATATATATAATATGTTAAACTAATTTATATTATTTATATACATAAGCATTGTTTACATAATTAAATTGTTCAGTTTTAAGACAACATCTCTACCAGTGTGTTGAGCAAATGTGAATTACCTCGATATTCTTATAGTCGCTTTTTATGCTTTTTATGCTTGGTGATAATTGCCTGAATAACTTTGTTTTGACTGCACTGAATAATCTTTCTGTTAGCTAGGCGCATCTGCAAAGTTAGAATCACATAAGGAGGAATTTGATGATCTTAGTCATGTAGAGATCGAGTTGGGAATAAATAAATTTATTAACGAATAATAAATATATAAAGTATAAATGGAAAAATTAAACAAAAATCTCTCGTCTCATATTTATATGGAACAATTTTACCACCGATTTTATAGTTAGATTATTTATTCGTCTAATTCAGAATTTTATTAAAGAATATTTTGTAAATTTGATTAAAAAGATTGTTATATAGAAATTTGAAGTGCAGTGCAGGTAGTCGTTCATTACCAAATCCCTCAACGTTTTAAAATAGATTGAATGTCATATTTCGTTTTAATTTGTGTCTACATACCAATTATTTACTCAGAACAAAGTTGATTCACTATGTGGATGATACAGTGGTGATTGCAACTAGCCTTGGAGACCACTATTGAACGCGCTTAATGAATGCAGTAGAAACATGAGCTTATGTATAAACACAGCAAAAACAAAATAGATGACTATTTGCAAAGAACACAGTTAGCGGTACATTGTCTCTCGAAAATGTAACGATTGAAAAGACCAGATCGATCAAATATCTAGGATGTCATATTAATGACAGATGGGAAAGATCCACTGAGATAAGAACCAGAATTGAACAGGCAAGATTTTCAAAAAATGAATTGAACAGTATCAGTGGCATTATGGAAAAAGTTGGAAGCCTTTGAAATGTGGGCAAAAATTCCTTGGACGGCTAAAATAACTAATTTTGAAGTTCTACAACAGTAGATATGTGCGATAACAACTAGCACAATTGGCAGTTCAGGGTGTTGGGGGGAAGAAGGTTTATGGGGAATTAGCATTGATTAAACAAGTGGAACAGTAGAGTGTTGGTGAGGTGGTGGTGTTTGTGGGTGGAGCTATGTATGATGTATGACATGTACACACATACATGTACATGTATGTGTACACACATAGTTGGCTCAATGGGGTGTTGGTGAGGTGGTGGTGTTTGTGTGAGGAGGTATGTATGATGTATGATGCACATACACACATACACATATGTACATAGACCATTGCTTGATGGGTTGTGGTGGCTGGTTTTCTTCTGCATTTAGTTTTTTCTTTCTCTTTCTTGTTATTTCTTTCTTACTCTTTAAGTCATGCATACATGCACATACCCACATCCAGTTTATCTCATCATAACTATGATGTGCCTGATTCTCTTACCATTAGTTCAATAAATCCTGTATTAAGAAAAGATTATTTTGTTTGTAACCTAAATAAATAATTGTGTAATTTTACTTGCTATTAATATAAACTATAAAAGTATGTGTTTCTTATTTTCTTCCTTTAAAACAGTAATACCATTTAAACAAGGTAGTTCATTTCTCAGTTTAATTACACATTATTTGTTTTAGGATGTCAAATGTTCCACAATTTACAATTAATGAGATTCATAGAAAGTATACGTCAAGATTGATGACATATCAATTAAAAAATACTTCCATCAAATTTTCAGTCCTCTTTCATTTTTTAGTCTAATTGAGTCTGCATTAATTAGACTAATATCAGATAATGTCGGTAATGGAATAAAATGTAATTTAATGTTGCTTTGTTGGTTTAATAAACCATTTATAAAAAATAATCAAATTAAATGCCCCACTTTTTTTTCTATAAAAAATCAAATTTTATTTACAGCTAGTAATCTTCAAGAATTGTTTAAAACTCAGTCTGCAACTATATTTCTAGCGATAGAAAATTTTGAAAATGCTAAAAATTCAGGATGGAGTATTGATAAAATTGACTATATTGAAGTGAGAATAAATAAATATTTTCCATTATACACATCTAGTTAGTTACCTCTCACACCTAGTATTGCTAATAAAAAAGCAACTATCAATGTAAAAAATGAAGATGAATTCTATTTTAAATACGCTTTATTATCAAAATTTATTCCTAAGGATGGTGAATGAGTATCACAGTATTTTTCATCAAATATTGATAAAAAGTATAATTGGTTAGATTTGAAGTTTCCTGTTGAAATTGATGCTATTAATATATTTGAAAAAAATAATTCATCATCTTCAGTTAATGTATATGGTCTCAATGAAAAAAATCTAGTTTATCCAATTAGAATTGCAAATGAAGAATGGGAAGATCATACAGACTTATTATTGTTTAAAAATGGGAAAACTTTCCATTATTGTTACAAAAAAATTTAGAAAGGCTCATACAGAGTCAATTAACAAAATATTGTAAACGATTATTTATGTGTTGAAAATGTTTATGGTTTGATCGAGATGAAGTTCGTTTTATTCAACATCATAAACTTTGCTCGAATCATCAGCCTGCTATAGTTAAAATGCCAGAAGGAGAAAAAATTATTTTGAAGTTTAGAAATTGCCAACAAAGGGAATTTATTTCATTTGTTTTTTATGCAGATTTTGAATGTTTATTAGAGCTTGTTGAAAATTATAATAATGTCATAAATGATGTGGAAGAAGATACTGAAGAAGAAGAAAAACGAGTTTATGCAAACCAAATTTCATTAATTCTAATGTTAAAAAAATTCAATCACATACACCAATGAGTTTCTGTTATTACATTGTGTCAATAATATCAAACGAAATATTTCATCAACTGCGAATTTATTGGGGAAAAGATGCCGCAAAAATATTTTGTAAAGAAATTCGACAAAAAGCACTTGATATCGATGCTCGTTATTGATCGATTGCCCCAATGAAAATTTCACCAGAGCAAGAAGAACAGTTTAAGCGATCATCATCATGTCATATCTGCAAAGAAAGTTTTGATAATGATGAAGAAAATAAAAAAGTTTGCAATCATAACCATTTTACAGGTGAATTTAGGGGAGCAGTACATAATAAATGTAATTTATTATTCAAATGACCTTACTTTTTACCAGTTATATTGCACAATTTATCGGGATATGATGCTCATTTAATTTATCACCACTTAGGAGATGATGAGGAAAATATAGATATAATACTAAATACTGAAGAACTTTACATCTCTTTCAGTAAATCAGTTTATTCTACAATGAAAGTCAGATTTATCGATAGTTTTCGTTTTTTAGCTTGCAGTTTAGAGAAACTTGAAGACAATCTCCCATCTAATGCTTTCTACCATTGTTCATCTCATATCTCACCTGATTTGTTACCATTACTTTCTCGCATGGGAGTATGTCCTTATGAATATTGAGATCGATGGTCTCGTTTAGAAGAAACATTGTTGCCACCCCGAGAAGCTTTTTATAGTTCACTTACAATTTCAACAATTTTGATTGAACAATATCAACACCCGCAAAAAGTGTGGGAAGCCACCAAAATATCATCAATTGGGGCTTATAGGGATATTTATTTATTAACTGATGTATTGTTATTAACGGATGTATATGAAAATTTTAGAAATATTTGTTTCCGCATATATAAAATTGATCCTGCTCACGTTTTTACAGCACCAGGTTTATCATTTTCCACAATGTTAAAAAAAACTCGCATTAAATTAGAATTAATGACGGATTACGAAATGGTATTGTTTTGCAAAGCAGAAATACACGTTGGATTAACTCAGTGTAATCAACGATATGCAAAAGCGAATAATCGATATATTAATGAGGAAAAAGATCGAATAGAAGAAAATTATTTTATGTATTTAGATCCAAACAATTTATATGGGAGTGCAATGAGCTCACCACTTCCAACTGGTGGTTTTCAATGGTTAGATAAAAACGAAATTGACACGTTAAATATAACAGAAGTAAATGATGATTCTCCAATAGGTTATTTTTTAGAAGTCAATTTAGAGTATCCATCTCACCTTCACAAATTGCATAATGACTTGCACTCTGTCCCAAAACGAAACTAATCAACGCGCATAGTAATATAAAAAAATTAATAGCCGATTTAAAAGATAAATCGAATTATATTTTACATTATCGAAATTTAAAACAAGCTCTAAATCTTGGTCTACATTTAAAAAAAATTCATAGGTGTATTCGATTTAACCAATCTCCATGATTAAAAGAATATATAGATCTTAACACTAATTTATGCAGGCAAGCTAACAATGAATTTGAAAAGGATTTATTTTAAATTATTAAACAATAGTATTTTTGGTAAATCATTAGAAAATATATGCAAACAAAGAAACATAAAATTGATTGCAGATGAAACTAAATTTTTTCATTTAGTTTCAAAATCAGTTTTTAAAGACCAAACCATATTTTCCGAAAATCCTTTTTTAGTCGCTGTTCATTTAAGATAAACAACTATTTATTTTGACAAACCATTATATTTGGATTTGGCTATATTAGATATAAGTAAAACAATAATGTACAATTTTCATTATAATACTATGTTACAACACTATAGCACTCGTAATCTAACTTAATCTATATGGATATGGATAGTTTTATTTATAGTATATGTACACATGATTTTTATAATGATTTAAATCGCTATTTACAAGTTCATTTTGACACATCTGATTATGATCCGAATCATAAATGTTTTAACTTAATAAATAAAAAGGTGTTTGATATTTTAAGGATGAAACAAATGGATTATGAATTACTCACTTTGTTGGATTACGAAGTAAAATGTATTCATTTAAAATTTTTAATTTAGATACACTGATTAAAAAATGTAAAGGCGTTTCAAAAGCTGTTATTAAATCAGAAATATCGTTTGAGAATTATGTATCTTGTTTAGAAAATTACTTGGTACTGTTAAGTTTTTATTATAGATCGTTCACTAATAACCATAGTTTTAAGCATAAAATGTATAATGTTAAGCAAACGAAACTAGCGTTAAGTTGTAATGATGATAAATGTTATATTTTACCAGATAATGTTCACACACTCGCACATGGTCATATTTGGATAACTTCTCACAATCTAAAATTGCAAATTGTACTAAAAGAGCTTCTTTCACACAAATTAATATTTAAGAATTGCGATGAATAATTTAATATCGTGTTAAAAAAATTGTATGAAAATAAATAATAAAAACTTCACAAAAATCAAATTTGATTTATTCATTACTCGATAATTCGTTTTACAATATCATTATTTGGGTTGTAAGCAAAATTTGCGTCGTGAAATAATAAAACATAACAGCTTGTATTTGCTTTTATATTAGTTTCAGTTTTAAATTCTAATCTGATGTCTACAGGACAATTACTAGTGGTATTTTCATTTTGATAAGAACAATCTATCACAAATAATGGGTAATCATTGATAAATTTTTCTACATTCCAAATAGGTGCGCATTCTTGATCTCCATAATATAAACTGCAAAATCTGCTATACATTAAATATAACAACATAACTTTTTTCTTTTTAAAATCTAAATTCAAAGGTTCATAAGGGTAATAAATTGAATTTAGATATAGTTTCAAATCAGTAATGTTGCAATTATGGATAAAATTACAACAGTCCATAATAATAGTCAAGTAGAACCAAATTTACACATTATTTCAGACGTTTTGTGCGATACATGTAATTCTTCAGTAGAAATTTCAATGTCTTCCCCATCTGTATGTGTTTTCCCGAGTGATTTTCAGGGCTTGGCTGTAGTTCTGATAGAGGGAAACATTATAGGAAACCTACACCCTATGTTTTTAACAAAATTATTAGATAATAAAGTAAAGGGCTTGAAATCAATGATTAGGAGTGGCAAAAATCAAGTTAGATTAGTTTTTAACACGATTATTGAGGCGAATATGTTTTTACTATCAGAGAATATTCATAAGGAGCTCAATATTCGTTGTTTTATCCCGCAAACGTTGCTTTTCCGTTTTGACATTGTGAGAGACGTCCCAACCAATCTTTCAATCGAGGAACTTACTGCTTCTTGCACTGCAAGCTCTAAAATTGAAGATATTCGTAGACTAGAACCATGATGGTTCTTTCTCCCCGATCCCATTAATTGAATTCAAATTCCGTGGAAATATACTGCCTGAGTCAATTCGGTTCTTTGATTACTATTCTTGCAGAGTCGAGCCTAGTATCAGGAGACCTAAAATGTGTAATAATTGTCTCAGATTTGGACATATCAGTAAGCTTTGCTGTAGTAAACCTAATAGCGCCTTTTGTCCTTCAAACTACAAGTCTTCAGAGTGCCAAACAAATCGTGAAAGCCCTCCCTCTTCTTTATTCTGCACTAGGTGTAAGGGTAATCATTCAGCCTTTGATCGTATCTGCCCCATTTATCAAGAACACAGATTAAAATTCAAAAAATTATGGCAATAGAAAATGTATCATTTCCTGAGGCAAAATTACTTAATAAATGGGCGGTGGTCACCCCTGCTTTTTTCTTTGCTGAAATTACAAATAATCAAAATTTTCCTGAATTATGATCCAGATCTAGTTCATTTAAACGAAGAAGAAGCAGCAATGACTCAGTTCCTTCCAGTCGCCACTACAGTAATGGTAATTATAACCGAAATAATAGTAATAATGGTAATAGTACTAGTAGCGGTAATAAAAATACAAGTAATAAATCCAATGTGTGGGGCAATAAGTATTTTTAAAACCTAGCTCTTAATGTAAGAACAAGACCAGTGTACTCACAGGAGGGGAATATTACTGTTAATTCCTCACCCTCCTTAATTAATTCCAATAACGACAAACTCATATCTCCAAATCCTATGCGGCAACAACTCATTGAAAATCAAAATAGTCCTCATCCTTCTTTCGAAAAGCTTTCCGCATTTAGAGCATAAGCTCGAAGCCATTATTCAGCTGATTTGTCGCTCATGATTTTCTTTCTTTCGTGTGCGTGTGTGTGCATGCGTGCGCAGATGTGTATATGTTTGTATATAATAATAACAATTACATCAATGCCATCTGCAAGCAAGCAGCCTTCTTCACGTTCACATGTGAAAAGACATCACCTCTTAAGGAGGGATTGTCGAGCATGCAATGCGAAAACACTTTACCTCTAATAAAGAGGAATTGTCGAGCATATGAAGAACGTAATCATGAAACCTTTTAATATTTTGCAATGGAACTGCCACAGCCTGAAATATAACTGTGGCAGCCTTGAAAAATTAATCGATGATTATGAAGCTGATATAGTGCTGCTCTCAGAGACATGGCTTGTTCCCAACGAACAATATTCTTGTAATAATTTTACTGTTTGTCGAGACGACAGGGCAGATGGATATGGCGGAGCTGCAATTTTAGTGCGTGATAACATCCCTTCTGTTCTTGTTTCCTGTAACTTACTGGAAGATATCTCTAACTCCATACAGTTGGTAGGCGCTAAGATTTCCATAAGTTTGTCATTTTTTACATTTGTTTATAGCCATATATGTGTTAAACCTTCTTTCCGACCCAATACGTCTCCATTCCTAAATATTTTTACTTCACTAGAAAACCCATACATCATTGGTGGCGACTGGAATGCCTGCAATGTTGCTTGGGGTGGTCAAAAGCATGGCAATAGTTTTGAAAACAGCTTAATCGGCAAACCCCAATTTCAAAGGTGTGGGGTTATCAAACGCCTTCAGATGTTCCACCTATAGCCGGGTTAATCAATTAAATGATGATAATATGTATTCCTTCATCGAAACAATGGCCCCTTCTCATGTACCTGAACTGGAAGAGGTCATTCAACCTCTCAGTAGGCCTTCTAACCACTTTTTAGATTCTCCCTTTACTAAGAATGAAGTTGCTTATGTCTTAGGAAACAAAAAATCGACTGCATCTGGTCATGATATGACGGCATGCCTTTCGAAGTATTACAGAAACTACCGGATAACTTTTTCACAATCTTTGTGGACATTCTTAATAAAGTTTGGCAGTACAAATTGATCCCCAATTCTTGGATGGTATTTGTTGTTGTTCCCATCCCTAAGAAAAATGGAAAATTTCGATCTATTTTTTTGGCCTCTTGTTTCAGGAAGATATGTGGATCAGTTTTAACATTACGTCTTAATTGGTGGTTAGAACACAATCAAATCCTTCCTCCTAATATGTTTGGCTTCCGCAGTAATACGAGCACTCTGGACTGTGTGGGTGACCTGCTAGACAATATATACAATAGTCTTACTGAAAAACATTTTAACATTACTGTTTTTCTGGATCTATTGGATGCTTATGGTAGTGTCCATTTGCCTACCTAGCAGTGTAAGTTATTATCCATAGGTGTTCCTGACCACTGTTGACACTTTATTTGCAGATTATTTCTGCAGCATTGTATATCATTAAGTACAAGGTTGGTTAATTATCAATGTACAGTATACAAAGGTTTACGCCAGGGGGTTTTCTCTAAGCCGGACCCTTTTTAATCTTTATATTTCGAATTTGTCGCAGCTCCACATGCGCTCTAGAATTTTACTCAATTTTACTCTATGCAGATGATATCGCTGTGTTTACATCAAATTCGAGTTTTTCTGTTGCCATGTCCGATATTAATGCTGATGTTGGTATAATAGAACATTGTCTTTCTGACTTAAAGTTAAACCTTAGTGTTGAAAAGTGTGCAGCAGTAGTTTTTTCATATTGCCAATATGACCCTAATGACCTTTTCATTACAACGGAAAGGGGCGCTATTCCTTTCTGCTCATCATTTCGCTATTTAGGAATTATTATGGATTCTCGGTTAACATGGCGCCCACATATTGACAAACTATTAACAACTATCAATCACGCTATTGACATTTTACGTATTTTGCATAATACACGATGAGGTGGTGACCCTTTTATTCTATTACTACTCTTCAAATCACTAATCCGATCTAAACTGGAATATGGTTCTATGTTTTATGGAACCGCGTCAACAGTATTGTTAGGCAAGTTGGATCGTGTGCAAAATGAATACATTAGGCTGTGTATTGGTGGTGTTAAAAGCACTCCGGTATCAGCACTAATAATAGAGTGCAAAGTTCCACCCTTACAACTTAGACGGAGTTATTTAGTCCTGAAACTGTTGATGAATGATGATCGCTTCCCTTTGTTTAACATGTTCAGTCATATCCATTCTAACTGGCGTTTTTCAAATAGAAAAATGTCCCTGCTCTGTTCCGTTATAACAAGGTTGGAGGAGTTTCGTGCACGTCTTGTGCATGTAAGCTCCTTTTCAATTTATGGTACCATATTTTTACTTCTTCAAGAAACTAAATTTTCCTTGAAAACTGTAGTCTGTATCCTCCTACACTAATCCGTGCCACTTTCAATAGTATTATCTCAGAAATGTTTCCACTACACACCCTTGTTTACAGGGATGGATCAAAGTGAACTCGAGGAACGGGAGCAGCAGAGTTCATTCCAGCTCTCAATATTAGTAACATGTACAAATTATGCCAAGAATGTTCAGTATTTACTGCAGAATGTGTAGCAGTACTACAAGCCTTCTCAATTCTACCGGACTTAAATCTTCGCGGAAATTACCTTATTATTACCGATTCCAAAAACGTGGTGACGGCTGTAGACAATAAACGTAGCGTGTCAAATACGTTAATTGGTTTAGTTTTGCTAAAACTTAATAATTTGGAACGTGTGGGAATATCTGTGTCTTTCTTGTGGGTACCGGGTCATAGAGGTATTCCAGACAACGAATTTGGCTAAGGACGCGTCGTCTAGTGGTGTAGAGGTCTCCTTAATAACTCACAAAGATATCATTCACTTTATTCAGCTAGAGCATAGGGATCAATGGGAGCTAATGTACACTAAGAGCATTAGTCAATCACCTCTCACTTATTACTATCACCTCCAGCCGTCTTTCCCCAGACTCCCGTGGTTCTACCTCTTTGAAAAGGTTAGTCGTAAGGGAATTGTACTCATCAGCAGATTGCGATTTGGACATCATTTGTTGCCTGACCGTCTTTTCCGTATGCAGCTTAGAGAAAGTACCTTCTGTCCCCTCCATTCTGAACAGGCAGTCTGCAGCCCGATCATGTCTTTTTTTGAATGCTCTGCTGTAGCACCGTTGTGTTCGGAGCTTTACCTTATCTTGTTACGTTCTTCGAGTATTACACCTCCGTATAATGTATCGTCCCTTTTACATCTGGATAATCTACAATTGTTCCCCCATATAGCGACGTTTTTAGAGAAGTCAGCTTGCTTGATTAAGATGTAGATAGTCCCCGCAGTATCACGTTGGGCAAGCTGTAAAGGCACCCCAATTTAAAAAAAAAAGTCGAATAATATTTCATTATATTTAAAAAACAAGTTTTTCTTTTATCTTTATTACGCGCCACCCGTTAACGTTAATTAATTATTATTTAAAAGAAAAAAATACAAAAAAAAACATATATATATATATATATATATATAAGAACAAGCCTACCTATGTGTACATAACGCTACAAAACGTGGTTTGAAGATGGGTATCCCTATCGCGATACATGCGAACGGGGATATATATATATTTAAAAGTTGTTTAATTATTTAGTTTACATACACGAATGAACCAATTAGTAATTATGGATACAGTAAATTTTGATTTATATAATGCTTTTAGCGTTAGCAATGGATTTGTTTTTTCGCATATCTGGTCGAACATAAAAACTATATGTTAAGCAACTTATATACCAAATAATGGTCAATATTCTGGTACTAATCTATCGTCAGTTATGTTATATAATCTTACCGGCTCACATTTATCACTAAAGGAACAATTTAATAAGTGATCATGATCCTGTACTTCCCCGTAGTTACGCCTGTTGCAGTCTGTCATATCCAAATTCTTCAAATTATACTTAATTCGCTCTGCCTGCCCAACTTCTTAGTCGGTTCAATGTTTTTCGAAGGTCAATGCGCTGAAATTCCATCAGATGTGATTTTCAGCTTACGTTTAGCATGGTGGTTACGAAGATGGAACGTGCATGTTTGCGTTTTTGCAACATTAAGCTTCGTGTAATTTTCTTCATAGTATGTATGAAGTTTGTTGGCCACATGGTTTAGAAATTTTTCTACTTCTTGAAAGGTTGTATCTGTTAATGCAAGATCATCAGCATATTTGTGTTGTGCTTCCTACCGGTTGATCGTTGGTGTATATATATTAAATAAAATTGGCGATAAGGTTTTTTTATCGCTTCCAAAAACTATGCCTGCTATTCATTACGTCTGTCTTTTAATAACATTCATATTATTTCTGTTAATTTGTAATCTTCGGTTAATTCGTAAATGTTGTATCTTTGTGTACTATGACAGACTGTATCGAAAGCGGCGGTTAGATCGACGAAGTTTGGTCCAGTTACATTTTCTTTTTCGAATCCATCTTTTATGCGAATCGCAATACTTGGGCAGTGCACGATTTTCCAAAAGCCCGTTTGTTAACAAAGGATGATAAGGGAATTATTAAGTGCTCTTCCACGGATTCGTCGTTATGTGTATTAATGTCGAAAATCTGAAATTAGTTTTTGAAGTTTAGGCACGGACAAATTAATATCGACCACTGATTATTTTTAGAAATTGCACTTGTTTCGATCTTCGCAGGATGAGTCGGACCAAATTTCATAAATTCGTGAAATTGTTCAGGAATAATTAAAATCTGCGGCACCACTCGAGTTTGAATATTATCTAAGACGAGCATTTTAATCACAAATAGACTTTTCTATAGATGACTCGGCTTTTCATCTAATTAACCGGCAAATGAGTACCACCAGTTCACTTGGAAAGCCAGGAAGGAAATAGCCAACTATCCAGGATGGTTTTGAAGTAGTTGAAGTTAAATTAGTACGGCTGGACGAACATCCAAACTGGAACAGCGTATAATAACGTAAGCAATATTACTGTTTTATATATCGTACAATTTATTTGATAACGTTATATTTTCTATTAAATATTAAAAATCGGAAACAATGTACACGTGTTTGAGTTTTATAAAGACGTCGATTTTAAATGTTAATTTTTTCGTTGAAACCTAAATTCGTGTTTCCAGTTAGTCGCGTTATTTTCAATTCTAACGTAATTAAATGGTCGATAATTTGTGCGCGCTTTGTAAATAGAATTTTCTTCTCGTCCATGTTAATTTCTCCATTTATCAAAACTAATTTATTTCTTCGACACCATTGTCGAGACTATTAAAATTCCTCCAGATGATAAGGTAGCTTCAACTCGGTTTCCATAACGACATATTATAATATTCGTTTAATTTTCGTTAATATAAACGTACTATTCCTAACGAACGAGGAATTTAATCATCGAGTAAAACTTGGCAGTCGAATAAAATATATTCCTATCGATCGTTCTTCCGGCCATCGTTATTTACTCGTTACGATTATTATTATTATATCAGTTCCTACATGCTTTTAACTTTACCAATTCCATTCTACACGTTGCTTTAAAAAGAAAAAAAAACATGATCCGGTTTAACAATGGACAATATGCAGCCTACGTCAATTTTAATAGGGTGTAGTCGAACGCACGACATGGGTGATCATGCGTAATCTAGCGTGGTAATTGCAAAAACTGGTCGATAAAATGTTAAACACACGATACAGGAAACAACGAACCTGTTTGAAAATTGTACTTTTATATTTAGGAACCGTTTATTTCCTATCACAATTAACCTAGTACATTACAGGCACACCAGAAACTACACACATACTATATATATATATATATATATATATATATATATATATATATATATAAAATATATAATAGCATGTACGAGTTTAATAATATAAAGATAATAGTTACGATGGATTAATAATAATAATTTTGAGAGTATCGTTTCGTGTCGAAATTGAAAATGCTTTTAATACATCCGGAACAAAAAATAAAGCAAACAATTTTAATCTTAATTAATATGCGCGATGATGCAACGAACAATCTTCTAAATAGGACAGAAGTTAAAACGGCGCTTTCTGGGCGTATATATCCGTTGATAAATTCCACGACATCATCCTATCCAATAATATTTCACGAAATAAATAGATTTCTTATATAAACTTCCTTACGTCAATTAAAAACCCATCGTCGTTTGCAATGACACAAGATTTAGACGATTCAGACGATTCTTTTTCATCCGTATCGGTCTCTCTCACTAAGTGGAGTACATCCGGTGCATTTTAAACTTAGTTGGGACCTTCGATTTGAACATCGCATTCGACGTCTTCCTATAGGGCGTTTTCCCGTGGTACTTTAAGCCCGTACGAATATTTTAAACACGGAAAGCATCCCACGACGAAAAAAACATTAAAGGAATAATTTAGGTTCGATAAATTATGTAGCACGTCGTACGTTATAAAAATAATAAAAATATTTACTGAGGCGGCTAATCAAACCAATACACCTTTCCGCATGCATCGCACGTAAAAGCGTCATTATTAATATTATCCACTCGAACCGTTCCAATCAATCCTTTACGTGTCGATTTCTTTTCCTTTCTTCCGCAGCTTGAGCATTTTGATCCGCTTTCTGCAAACCATCTCGTATTGTCTGTCTCCAGATGTTACGATAGCTTTTCCGAACTACTGCGATCAATTTCGCATTCCTTTAATATCCGATGCAAACGAGGACGTCCAATGCGGCGTTTACCAACCAGAAGCTGACCATAAAGGAATTTTTTCGGAAGTCCTTCTTCGTTCATTCTGATTACATGTCCGGTCCATTTCAAACTATCATTATAAAGCAGTATCCGAATGGACTTGCATTTAGCCCGCGTTAAAATTTCGCGATTCGTCACTCGGTCCTGCCAACGAACACGTAGCAATCTGCGCAGCGCTCTCTGATGGAACGATTCCAGCGACCGTATGTTCTTCGTATATGGGGCCCATGTTTCTGAGCCATAAAGTAGTGTCGGTAAAACAACGGACTTGTACATTATCAGTTTTGTTGACAATAAGATAGGCGTATTATTAAAGATCCTTCTATCGAGCTTATACACTGCAGCTGAAGCAGCTTGCATTCTACTACAAATCTCGGTGTCCAAGCTGAACTTGTTGTTAAGCATACTGCCAAGGTATTTAAAACTTTCCACCTGTTCTATTACACTATTATGTAGTTCCAACACGTGTTCTTTTTGTCGTATATTCGTAGGGGCTACTTGTACAAGTAATTTGTTTTTTTTGCGGTCTGAAGTTCCCGTACGGTATGCGCGACCACAGCACAATCTTCTGCGTACTGGAAACCGAATACTCCTACTCTGGAGCATTTAGAAGCTGCTTGAAATCGATGTACATTAAATAATTCGCCATCAAACCTACTGATCATTACTATCTTTTCAGGTCCTAGCTTTTTAACTGCGATTATATGTATGAAAGCCATATACACACACACATATATATATATAGTAATATTTTTACATGTACACTTGATAATGACTTAATAGTCGAAAAGCTTCGGGATTTTCTTTAAAAAAAAACTTGAAACTCCTTCGTTATTATTTACGTTTATAATTGGTGTTTTTTTTTTTTTGTCTCATTTTTTACTGCGAGTAACTTCGCCCCTATTTTTGATGCGTTTGTTCAATATGCACTAAGGATTTTTCTGTCGATATCCATCTCAAAGGAATTCATCCGGTTCTCGTCTGTTTTTTAAATTGTCCAAGTTACGGATGCGGGAAAAATTAATGCTTCGACATTTTTAAAAACGTTTTGAAAGGATTCGCGCGTAAAATTGTTCCAATGATAATGATGACCATAACGGTAAGATCCTTATAACGGTAAATACGTTAGAACGATAGAGTACAGTTGAAATTTTTAAACTGACAGTTATGTGAAGTCCAAGTGTGTAAAACCACTCGGTTATCGTTAGAAAGATGTTGAAACGACGATTCCTGCGCTAGGCACCATTTGAAGGTGCGTGACGAGTGGTTAATTTCTTTAACTGTTTCAGTCATAACGTTCCCCATAACGTATCCAAAATACGACGATGTTTCAATTATAAAAGTATTTTTATATATAATGCATTAAAAATCATCTGAAGATTATCTAAATGCTGAATGGTTTTTTATTACTTTAAAATATACTAAATTTTAATAATTTTATACCTGAAATTGATTACTAAGAATATATTAAATTCGACGTTTCGCTTTAACCGTTCCCGAATGTGTGTAATATTTACAGCTGTTTATCAATTCCCAAATTCCAGTCTTATGTTCGTCGTCTTTATTATTCGGACGTTTATCGAGAGTAGCGATTTAATTTAAAGTGTACAAAAATAAAAAGAAGACGTTGCATATTTTTTGAAATTCACTAGTGCTTCTTTACGTATAATCACATAATAATGAATTAAAAAACAAAAGTATAAATTAAGTCTACCCGTCAATCTTCGTTCGTAGACTTTAGAATTTGTACTGTAAATAACGCCAACGTACTATGATTAAACGAAGTGTGTGGGAAGTACAACGTGATGTGGACACCTGAGAGATGAATGCGAAAAATCTTTCCTTCCCTTTGAATAATGATAATTTGATTTTTTTTTTCTATGTGTCTTTTTTACGTCCAGAGTGTATCTTAATCGTGATTTTCGTAACATTGGAATTATTTATGCGTCTAAAACTCGTCGGTGATAGTATTGTATTTTGTGAAATGAATAAGAGACGTCGTGTTTTAATTTTTAGCACTTTGCCGAAAACCCCTGCATAGCTTGGTAGAAATAGGAAAACAACAATAGACGAGTAGATAAACAATGTATTTAAAACGTACGGATAAAGGAATTTTATCCTTTTAAGTTATTGAGGTGTCTTTTAATTTTTACCCCCGTAGCCGCCTCGTGGTATTCTTGAGTATAAGAATGTGAAATAAATAACGACTCGGTGAAGAAATTTTTTTAAATTATCAACAAGCTACCGCGATCCGGTTTACTAGAGATTCGCACGCGCGTATTACGTTTGTTATGTATTTTTACTTCCTAACGTTTTTGATTCACAATCCAGTCACGCTCACATGACGTACTTACGGCTTCAGTTAGTATTGAACCGTCAATAATCGAATGCGATTGTTATTCTGCTTTAAAAAAAAAAAAAAAAAACAAAAAACATTTTTATTTATATTTTAAATTAATTAAATATTTAATTAATCGTTTATATTTTCCGTTATAATAAATATTTATACAAATTACGCTAATAATAATTATATTAATTAATACATTAAACATTATTTAAATTTGCATCAATTTCATGCACTTGTCACGTTTAAAACGTTTTAACACGTTTTTTGTGCAGCGACGTATAAAAAACTAAACTAAATATTTACTAATATTTTATTTATTATATCAAATAATAATTATTATTATAAATTTAAAAAATATTACATTTATAATACACTTGACGTAATTTGCGATTTACTCGACACCTATCGCGGTATATGCAGGGACAGGTTCGGTCTCGACCAGCTAAAATTTCTTTTGGATTGATCGTGACCGGAACGAAATTTGAGCGTTACCGTGCGAATGCTTACGTTACTTCTCGTCTGAGAATATTTTACCGGACCGAGAACCTATAGTGTGAATCGAGTCACACGATGACTTCTCACCTGCAACTATTGTATGTCTCATTCGTATGTCTAAAGTTCTTGATATTTACTTATATTCAAGCGATCGTATATACAATTCAGATGTTCTTAGTCTAGATCTCTTTATAGTAATTTTACCCTCTATTATGTTTTTTTGTAAGTTATTACGTCTTATTACGTGTTCTAATAGTTTTATCGTCCGTTTTTCGATATTTCTTTCCCGGAGACTTTATTCTTATCGTCTACACTGGTGTTTTTATTCGTTAATATGATTTTTCATTCGTTTGTATTAAATTCGGTTTCTCCTTTATCCGCGACTTTTAACAACGTCTCTCACGCTTCAAAATATTCTCGGCTAAAACACATTTTGTAGGTAATTCCTGCAACTTGTATCAAATTTGACCGATTCAGTAATACATGATATTTTGGCACAAAATTAAAAATTTTATACAGATTGTTTAATTATATAATGCAGATTTTTAAATGACTCTAGATCATTTTCATATAAACATTTTCAAAAAATTGAGAAATTTCGCGTCAGTCCGAAAAGAAACAATTTTCTTAATTTTAAAATTCCACGTACCGTATAATGGACATAGTGACCGAAAGGGTTAATGTTTATGATAGATAATTTTCGTCGATTTTTATTAATATCTATTTTTCATGTGTCCGAATCCTCCGATAGAACTGTGTAAGAATTTCATTCGTATCCTCAACCTTGATTTCGGTAACAGCCCCGGGGTATCATTCGTGAAGCATTACGTACGCTAATACTAGTAGACGCATTTTCATAAATCAGTTTTACTTATAATTACGAATTATAAGTAAAAAGTGCACGAATCCATAAGGTTCGGAACTTTTAAATCGAATTTCTCGTTTCGAACGTAACCCCTGATCATCGCGTAATTAATATTCGGAGAAAACATATATATATATATCGAATAGATTTAATTAATAATTAACGAATTATATAGATACATAAAAAGAATTCGAATTAAACGAGAAAAATCGACCGAAAGAAGAGCTTCAAATTTAATTACGGTCTCAAAAAAAAAAATTAATTTCACTTGGAGTTGTTCCGTAAAATAAACAAGAAGCCTAAAAATAATACAGACGATAAAGCTTAGGCGGACGGCAAGTATAAGTTTCGTAGGTGTACGATAGATAAAATATAACTGTTTTATTATATATATATATATATAATATATGTATATGTGTATATATATATATATATATGTGTGTGTATATACTGATAATATAAGTAAAATGAACTATGGTACTAAAAAAGGATGGTCCAGAAATTCTGAAGGGGAAGGGGTAATCTATAGAAAAAAAAATTAAAACTATCTGAAAGTTAGATGGGAAGCTTAAATTCCAAAAGGTCTCTCTCTTTATATATATATATATATATATATATGTATATATATATGAGTATGTATGTTTGTATGTTTGGAAACAAAAGCTAGGAGTACGCTGAACGAGAATTGATGAATTTTATCGTTAATTCATTCATCGTTGTAGAATCCTTTGTATTATATTCTTAACATTTGCACAATTATTATTATTATTATTATTATTATTAATTATTATTATTATTTTAGTTATTTCCGTTGTGTTTTACGTTGCCTTCGTGTAAATCTAGGGCCGTCGGCCGAAGACAATAAATTTAAATGAACGATTGGAATAATTGCGAGCCAACACAACCACCCTTATTCTTCGGCGCACCTCCGAAGTGCAATTCGAAATCCCCGTTTGGGGTATTCGGGTTTCTACGTTTCTCAACATCCTTCAATATCTATATATCCGTCTATATGTACATATTTATATGATCACATACATACGCACATGTATTAATATATAAATGAACATCCTTATGTACGCAATATTTCTTCTCTCAATTCATCCTTTCTTCATTACAGCTATTTTACATCGTGGCCGCTCAATAAAGGACGCGTATAAAATTATGTAAACGCGTATGTCGAATTTCCCCCCCCCCCCTTTTTTTTACCACCGCGCTGAACTTAATTTCACGACGACGACGATGATGTCGCCGTCGACTACGTAAATTAATTTAATTAATCGATAGAGCTTTTAAATAATAAGGAAAAATAATAATCATAGTAACAGTCCTCGCCCTTTTTAAAGTAACCCCATCCCATGTCCGTGTTCGTGAACATATGCGAATGATAATAGTTCATCATTCCAGCCGCAATACCCTACGTAGAGTAACTTTGTCAAATTTATTAATAAAGCGAACGATTTTAAAAAATACTCCGCGAAAAATGACGGATTGATTGCATTTAGGAAGACGAATTAAGTAACAAGATTAAGCCCTTCGGAGAGAACCTTAATGAAATCCATTACACTAATCGATATTTCGTTTTCTGTTAAGTAATATAGAGGAAGATAATAACGCCAGCAGTTTTTCTTTATATTATCACTACGATTTTAAACGGCTGTAGCCCTCCACATGTCATCCGAGAAGCCTTATCTTTAATTTAGTTCGCTGCGTTTATCACAAGCTTGCCCATTTTTCGCGCTTTACGATGTAATTTCTAGATAATCTCGTCGGATTGATGGTTTTAAAATATTCCCAGAGGTTACTTACGTACTTGCTCAGATTTAGAGCTCAAACCGGAATAGGGCACGACGACCGTGGATAATAGAACGACCTATGCGAACGGCTATGAAAGCCTTCTAATGATTTCAGCGGTGATAGGACGAAAAAAATGAAGGTTTGTAACGAGACAACCTGATGGAAAGTGTCGGCCACGGACCAAATCGTTGGCGTTATCTTCCTTTCCTTTTATATTAATCTCATTTCATTTTGCCTGCATATGCAACTGTTATAACAAGCCCGGTAGTTTCGGATTAATCGAGACATCGGATCACTTGTACTGTATAGACAATATTTCCCCAGACGCGCACTTGTACCATTCTCTCAACTGTCTTCTTGTTTCTTCTTGTTAAAGTCCTAAGGCGACAAATCTGTGGCGATGATAGTAGGACTGGTGCGCTAGAAGCTATTACTTATATTACGCATGTGAGATGGCGTATCCTAGAAAACGCATAGACGGTGTTGGCTTAGCAATGAAAAACAATCTACTCACAATATGGAACCTATATAAGCGGGTGAATTTTTGGGTAACATTGATTGCATCCATACATAACAGCTCGTTTACATTGAACCCACGTATACATCGAAGTGGATCAAAGGATAATCATTTTCTATTATTTCCAAATTAGAAATCTTGTACTACAAATTTACAAAAGTTTGAATTGACTTTTGGCCCCGCTCCCCCTCTCGCTCTTTCTATACGTACACACACACACACATACGCGTATATATAATATATACACATTTACATGTACGAAGAGTACGCATATATGTGGGTACGCGTGTGTGTGTGTGTATGTATAAAACAAAATTAAGAACTACAATTTTGGAAAACCTTAATGTTATACATCATCAAACTGACGCCATTAAATGACGATCATTGAGCATCAGTTAATGATTTTCAGCCCACACGGAATTATCATTATTAACTGAGTAGAAATAGAGCTCTATTATCCAGAATATATATATATATATATATGTATATACATGTATATAGATAATTCTAGTATAATAACAAAGTTTTGAAACATTTCTGCAACATTATATAGCGTCGAGCATATATATATATATATATATATATATATATATATATATATATATATATATATATATATATATATGTATAGAGTGTATAAAACTGAAAGAAGGTAATCAAAACCTAAAACTTTGTTCAAGTACGTGAAGAAAAATCGTGTGAAATATTTGTAGCCAGCTCGTTATGGGATGTCTTTAAATTAACGATTTCCCATAATAATAAAGAGCAGTTTCTTAACTGCTGTTTTTAGATGATAGTTCAGAAGACTATCGTCTTCAAAATCTACACCACCCTCCTATACGAAATTCGCATTTTCTCTAACCTACCGCTCTTTGTTGCGCTTTCCTTTCTGTCTATTTATTTATTTATCTGCCTATGTACATATAAAGTGTATATTTTTTATATTATATAATACACAACACACACACATATATATATATATAACATATGATGAGCTCTCCTATACGATAAGTATATGTGCACAATTTTATACATTGTAGTCAAAGGCATCGACGTAGCAAATAACGAAAATAGTCGAATTGGCTAATTGAACGCACATACGTCACGAGTCCCTTGTTACCCATTACCATGAACGAAACTGAAAGCTCTGATTTCCCATATTACCACTACTATGCTATTACGACTACTAGGACATATACTCCACCACTGTCACTACTATTATTATTATTACTACTACTACTACTACTATCACTTTTACTACTGTTGCTGCCGCCGCTACTGGTAGAGTAAACTTTTTCTTAAGTCACAAACCTATATCAGGTTGCATGGTAAAATCACGCATCTCTGGATGACGCAATAGTGTTAATTCCCAATTCTAACTCAATCCTAACCTTATATAGTTCTATTTTATTTTCCATTTTCAGTTTATATATATATACTATTCGAGAATCAAACAGAATAGTAATAGTGAAAGTTCTTTCGTGTAAGAACCTCACTCATCAGCGGAAAATCGACGAAATATTAGCTGACGTCAGCTTTATAAAGATATACGCTTCGTCTAGAGACTGCTTTTCCAGATAGATGTTCTGATGGTTATTTAAAACGAGGTTTATCAAATAAAACGACGTCCTATTAATAAAATCGCTAAAAATCTAAAGAATTTAATTTAATTTTTTTTTTAAATTTAATAACATTTTCTGTTTTTTTTTTTTTAATGACGCTTTCGCGTTGTGTATATTGTCCTTCCTAGCGCCAGGATTCAGTTAGATTATTTTAGCTGCTGCTGGATCACCTATTATTATATTCGATATTATTTTCAATCGATATATCCCTCCTTAATTCGATTTCATTGTAAAATAAAAATCATTTCGATTCCAACGCTAACGGACAATTGTATACGATTTTTTATTAAAAACTTCGTATCACGCTCCTACTAATTTTCCAAAATCGAATAATAATAATCTTCATTATGTACCGAATCAAATTAAATCGTATGGAATCGAATTAAATCGTATCGAATCAAATTAAATTTATTTGAATATAAAATATGCAATATAAATTTTCGAATTTTATTTAGAATTATTTATTTGCAAAACATTTACATATATGCAAGTTTGAAGCGCATACAACCGTATACAAGTTCATAAAGTATAGATAATTAAATACATCCATCAATGCGCAATAATCTAGTATAAATAAATGTATAAGTATACAAAGCATCGCACGCCCGCATGTACACGTTTACAAGCATATAATTACTCACAATGCGCAATTAAACTGACATATGTTCATACACGTTGGCAAACATTAAGGTTCGCTGCACGATGACGTACACCCATTCTAATCACACGTGCGCGAATGAGCTGTAAACTACACAGTTAAAAATTAAGGAATTGAGCTGTTGTGCTAAATGAAAATAACATCTATATAATCTTTATAGAAAAATATTGCAATACACGTCCCAACATATATCCATATATGCATACACATTCAATTAACAATAATAATAATAATAATACAAATAATAACAATCAATCAATATATTTTAGGAAAATAAAAAGTAATATATATATATATATATATAGTTCGCAAATGCGCATCGTGTGCACGAGTAGCGAGCTATGATAGATATCAATTCACATTAGTCATTAATCTTATAACGGAAGAAGAATAAACGAAAAAATATTTCAAACGTAATATAGGAACATAAACAATTATAGATCTATATATAATATACACAGGTGTATAAATTAAGTCATAAAACCCGTGTGCCAGCTTATGATAGAAGTGTGAATGTACTAATTTGTATATTAAATATGTCGTGTGGAATTAAAGAGTTAAAATGTAAAAAATCATACATGAACATGAACAATGATAGTTCTATATATATATATAATATACACAGATGTACAAATTAATACTTAAAGCCAGTGTGCCAGCTTATAAGAGAAGCGTCAGTGTGCTAATTTTTATATTAATATATTAAATTAGCCGCGTTAAAATTCACGGCAATACTGTTTGTGATGAAGCCGCAAAATCGGCAGCAGCCATCGGCAACTTAATGCATCGCATATTCAGATCTCCGTATGATAGTGGAAGCCCAGTTGGAATCAGATTACACCGTTTTCCATCTCGATAAAGTCAGCAGTTTTTATAAAAGGTTTTAGAACTAGTTCCTTTCAAAGAAGCGTGGTATTTTCCAAAAAAAGTTTACCGGTCCAACTTCTCGTCACATGATCGCAACATTAACTCAGCTTCGTTTAAATCATTATTACTTACCTAGTCATTTGCACAGAATTGGAATGACGGAAACAAGCACCACGATAAACGATATGATTCAGAATTCGAATGTTTTTTAACTGTTCCTTGTCCTCTGCAGAACAATCGCCTTTATTTTCTGGGCTTTCCTTATATCTTATTACTTTCCTCGGATGATCCTTGTATATATTATTCTTTATTCAAATTTATTTTAGATTGTAAAATTACTTTATAATGTTTTTTTTTTTCATACAGAGACCGGTTAATTCCAAAATCTAGTTTAAAAATTAAAATAATAATAATATCGTGTAAAATCAAACAATATAATTGTAAGTTGCAATGAAAATAAACATATTTCCTATTACTACAATCGAAGATAAGCTGGAAAACAGTTCAAACTTAGGTGACGATAAACATATAAAGTTTGACAGTAAGGAAGAAACAGATAGGATAAGGGAATAGAATAAAGGAGAGTTTAATAAGTGAGCAAAATTTTGTACACTGATGTAAATATATATTAATAAGCAATAAGAGTTGAATTATAATTTCGATCGGGAATAGTAATAATCATAATAAATCTCCTACCGGTTATATCACATCGGTACGTGAAATTTTAATGATAACAAAATTGTATATTTTCTCAGTTTTATATACGAATATTCATATAAACGAGTTGGAAATTATATATAGCGATCTAAAAAGCACTATTCCATAATAAACATCCTGTATAAAACTTTTAATTATGATTTAGGCAATATTTTAATTAAAATTTCCAACCGAATCTGTAATAATTCATAAATTTAAATAATAAACCAAACAACGGTCGTGTGAACGATAATTAAAACCGGTAAAAAAATAAATAATTGGAAAATTTTAAAAGGAAACAATTTTCGTCCGATTTTAACTAATTCCGAGGAATATTAATATTCACCTCTACACGCGTCGCCGACAATTTAAATACCACATATAGCATATAGCAGCTATTTCTAAAACTTTTGAAAGAACAACCTTAATTATGCGCCGGCACACATACATACATACATATATATATATATATCACTTTATATGGGTCTAGGCTATGTTTATAAATAATATTTCTCTGATATTATTATTATTATTATTATAACGACGCAGATTTTAGATTTCTTTTTTCTTATATAAAGTTATTTATTTATCTGGACATTTATATAATTCATCCATTATCGTGGGATAATGATGATAATCGTATCGTTATTATTATCGCTACGCATAATTATAATATTGTTACCGCTATTAATAATAATGTAATAATAAGAAATATAACATAATAATAATTATTATTATTACAATTATCATATTATTATTAATATGCGATTATTATCTTCTTAGTCATCGTGATAATATTTTCGAAAAATACCGACGACCAACAAATCCGCTTTGAATAGAACAGGCCCAAAGCCTGCGATGGGCCAGTCGAAATAAAATAAACAGAATTTTTATATATATATATATATATATATATATATATATATATATAATATAATATAATAAATAAATATATAAGTAAATAAAATGAAAAAAGAAGTAATATTTAAACTCCCGTTTACGTGTAGAGACACACGGTCGTGGTTGACCACTAAAGACCATCACAAGTTTGTCGGTAAGTTAATAGACGAAGAAAAATCGAATAATATTTTATATAATACTACAGATAAAGACACGAATATAAAAACGGCAGAGACTAAAACAATGGTGATGGCGGCTTAGTTGGTCCACACAAAGAATAATCATCTTCCCCCATAAATAAAATTAAAATATTTATGTGTACCTTGGTTCTATCTGCCTTTACTTAAATTGCGGGGACACATTTTTATATATATATATATAATGAGTTGTCTTTGAAACGCAAAACATACCTACATACCAGTTTACTATTGCATATGTACTGTGGGTATCTTTATATATATACACACATATATATATATATATATATATATATAAATATCATTTATTCGTCAAAAATACATACGAAACGTACACATAAATAAACTACTCTCGAAAAATGTATAAATAAATATTACGTCTGCACCAATACACGTTTAATATCGAATCACCGTCGCTCTATAAGAGCAATAATTTTCATCACCCAGTCCGCAGACGTCTATTCGTCATGTACAGTCTCATTCGATTGCATCGGTCGGTGTGCTTTATTTTCCCATCCGCCATTATAATCGCCAGATAGATCTGTCTTTCTCGCTACAGGTACGGGTTTGTCTAGTTATGCTCAAATTTATTGTCCGATTGACGAAATCCGAATCTTTTAAGTTCAACTATCTGTACGTACGGGATTTTCCGATCTAATAAAAGAAAATCTAATCGAATAGTTTTAAATATTCGGAAGTTCTAGCTAGCGGCGACTTTTAGTTTTGATCATCGGCCGGCAAAAACCGTTTTTTTATATTATGCTGTTACGCCGAAATTTGAATTCGGTATCGCGTAATGTCTTTTAAAAATATTCGATTATAATGTTCTTTATTCGGGTATACACCTGACATATATCTGATTAGAATTCTTGTTCGGCTATCTGAGAAACAGCTCCAACGATTTCCGTGAAATTTTGTACAATTAATCGAGTAATTGGCCTGTACGGAAATTACGAATTTTGAAATTTTGAACCTCGACCTCGAGGATAAAAACGTAAAATTTCAGAATCACTTACAGGAAACAGTACTTTTCCAAAAACGTTCAATTATTGTTTTTTGATTACCACCATCATTTAAAACTGATATAGATTCGACTGTTGCAGATTATTTTTAAGAAATTTATATAAGCAGTACCATTAGCTAAAAGACTACAGGGCACGTTCTTGCGCAATTTTAATCGCATTTTTATATTCTTTCAATTTAAATTCATAGTTATCCGAACGTTTTTTATATAATTTACGCGATTATTTTCTAATTACGTACAGTTCATACGACCATCGATGGTTAGCTGTTTGCTTAACCCATATTTCCTTCCATTTCGTAGGTGCGTCGACACTGCTCTGTAGCTCGTTAGCCGTCAGCCATGCTGCAGAGACGTGTAGGTGGGGGATGTTTGATAAATTTTTTACGTGAGAGTGTATACTGTTGTATTTAGCCCATTCTCGTTTGAATGTTTCTTCTCTGCGGATGTGCGGTGGAAATATATTTGCCAGCACGGGAAGCCACATAGTAGGAGTAGATTTTAGCGTACCGGTTACTAAGCGTAGTGCTACGTTCAGTTGTGTATCGATCTTCTTAGCATGCGAGCTGGCCATCCAAACGGGGCAGCAATATTCTGCAGCTGAAAACACTAGTGCCAGTGTAGCAGTCCTGATGAGTTTCTGTACCTGCACGGCGAGCGATAAGGTTTACTTTTGTCCTCAATTTTTGAGCTATTTTTTTGGAGTTCTCTTTGTATGTGAGAGTTCGATCAAGAACGACGCCTAGATATTTTGGCGTTGGGTTAAAAGGTAAATCTTTACCGTTGAGTTTAACATGTATTTTAGCTTTTGCCATCTGTGAGTTGAGGTGAAACACCGAAGTTTCTGTTTTTACCGGGTTTAACCTGAGTCTTCATTTAGCACAGTATTCATCCAAGCTGTGTAAATCTTTTGTGAGTACGTCCTCGCCATTTTTTAAGTGCTTACTTTGAGTTGCAAGTACAATGTCGTCTGCATACTGGAAATTCTCCGCTTGGAGGACCGGTATATCATGTATATATAAGTTAAATAAAATTGGAACCAACACTGAACGGAAGGCCATTATTTATGGTGCGCCACCGGCTATGGTCTGCTCTCGTATACACCGCGAATCTTCTGTCAGCCAACATATTTCCAAGTAGAGTCACGATTTTACGACTAGGAACTGCCTGGGCTATTTTTAGGAGCAAGCCATTGCGCCAGACTGTGTCGTAGGCAGCAGTAAGATCGATAAAGACTGCTGATGTCTTCAAGCATTTTTGGAAACCAGATTCGATGTACGAAGTTAAAGCCATGACCTGATCGCAGCATGATCTTCCTGGACGAGGGCGATTCTTTGATGTATTATTCGTTCGAGTAGCTTGTACATTGTACTTAGTAGCGATATTGGTCTATAGTCTGCTGGATCTGTTCCTTCCTTACTAGGCTTCTTGATGACGATAACCTTAGATTTTTTGAAGATCGCAGGCAGTTAGCCAGTCTCGAGTATTTGCTTAAACAGTTTTAGTACGAAAGTCCTAGTGTTTGTTCCAAAATGTTTGATAAATTCCGGATATATATTGTCTAGTCCTGCGGATTTTCTATTTTTGATTGATTTAATCGCGCTTATTAATTCGGACGTATCGAACGGACTTGATGATACATCGTTCTGTAATTCGTTTTTCGTTTTTCGTAGCTTGCGTTTTATTTCTCATGACATTTGTTTATCGGATTTAACTTTGCTTATTTTTAAGAGTCTTTCTGCTATTTTGTCTGGTTTGATTTTGTCGCTTTTATCGATTTCCGCACTGTCTGTGCCAAGTCTTCTCAGTAGCTGCCACGCTTTCCTGCTCGAATGCGTGAAATTTAGGCCTTCGACTGTAGCTACCCATTTCTTGTGCTACACCTACACCAATATAAGTGTCTTGCATTGAAGTCACCGAGCAAACAAACGGGCCTTTTATCTCTCTCATAAGGAGATTTTCAGCATAATTCAAATATCTATTACACGTGTTAGGTGATATATAATTCGGTGCAAGTAATATTTTTCAATTATTTTAACAGTCAATTTCCGACGATAAACAACTGCTATTCTATCAATGTAAACAATGTTGAATCCCAAGGGGGGGGTTCTATCGTTTTCAAAATATTAGGGTTCAAATCCGCAGTTCTTCCATTTTGAATTTTCATCTTAAAATTTTTGTGCGTCGGTTTTGCTTCGTTTGTTAGTTTCGTTTGTGCTGTTTCTGTTCCGGAGATATTTAAAAAATAAATTTGAGAAAAAGTAACGACTTTTCATTCGCAACTTGCAATCTTAAATATATTCACTCGTGTATGTCGTACTTTTATTTGTACGTTTTCTGCAGGACTCGCATCAAGTAACAGCGGACACATTAACTACAAACAATACGATACACTAATAGATAATACCGTCCATATAGGGAAACTTTTATTGTAGTTATTTTCTCGGGAGATACATAAATGTCGCTAAAGAACAAACTTTATAATTTACAGGGAAACGTTAGTTTCAGAGAAGTCGGATCTAAGAATATGCCAACCCTTAAAACTATATATATATATATATATATATATATATATATATATATATATATATATATATATATATATATATATATATATATATATATATATATATATATTGTATTGTTACCGAAGTATCCGGCAATGGAGAAAATATGATGATATGACTTTCATATCAAAAGTTCTTTAATAATCAATCTTTTTTTTGAAAACTGTAAACTTTCGTTACATATACTTTGTAAAATTACGAACCTCGTTCACTGAAGAATATGATTTTAATATTTAAATCATTTTTTTTTCGTATTTTATCAAATTACGTTATAAACTTCTGGATAGGAAATATTTTGTGCAATATTTCATTTTCCATTTCTTAAATAGTTTCATTTCAAGTCCACACGTTCATCAAGTTGTGAATATTTAAATAAATTACGTTTTCAAAATAGACAGGCTGGTTTTAATTTCTTACATTATTTTCTGTAACTTCTTACAAAATCGTGATCAATACGTGAAATAATTACGATTTATTTTTGTTATTATAATGTTCGAACCGTTTCAAATCTGTTTATTATTTCTAGTACGATATTAGTTTGTACATTATAATTAGCGCGATATAGATGATCATGTTTACTGTCGTTTTCATTACAGAATCTGCCATCAACAGGTTAACAAACGACCGTATAAGAAGACAAACGGCGCTAGTACTTTTAAAATTTAAGACGAATGCTCGAACATGCGTTTTATAACATGATCGTTTGTTAGCATTAAAATTTCGTGTAAAATGTAGGGACCACCGTCATCCACTGAAATGGTTAAGAGCCTACCATCGATTAGAATCGACATATATAAAGTCACAGTAGAAGTAGAACCTAGGTTATTTAATAAGCAGGAATATTAGAATACCGAGCTTTAATTATAAAAGAAAACAGTTAAGAGATATTATGCTAATAATAAATCGGAAGAAGTTTATACCGCATTTGAGAATCATTAATTATGTAGATACGTACAGGATAGGTTTCGCACGATTTTTACGGATAACTTTCATATAATCGAATGTTGTACATAGTTTGTACGTTGAAAAGCGTTGGATCGGGAAAGCGAGCAGTGATTTTATAATACAATTTTGTAATTGTAATTGAACGCCTATTTTGACAAGTTCGCAACATTATATCGCATTATCGAGGTGGTATTTGAAGGCTAATTTGTTTAATATCCAACCAGTATGGAAGAATTCGAGTCTTACAAAGCAAGTAAATGTCGCAATGAATGAAACAGTAAGAGAGCAAATCTACCCACTGCCGATAAGGCGTGAAGTTGCAGGTAGATCGCAAATGATGGATAATAAACACCAACTATTTGGACATAATGTCGCCCCCCTCCGTAGCGACTAAACTCAAGGAACAGTTTCCTTAAGTCAATTTAAATACTGTTGACTCATCCCAAATCAGAAACAGCTAGGATGTGAAACGAATTTGCACCGAACAGTTCGGGCAAGTTACAGGAAACTTTGCCACCTGGCCATAACTTATCACATAGAAAGTCTGGCGATCGCTCAACAGATTGAGAACTCGAACCACGCCGATGTAAAGTTAATCTTAAAAAACGGGGCATACAAGAAAACGGTAAGTACAACTACGGGGAAATACAAACTTTTGATCACCTACTCTACTGTTTAATGATGGATCAGAACTTTGCTACGGATGATCTAACATAAAACCGACTACGTCGCTACATATTGGGCTGAAGCATATAGTATCCGGATGTGGAAAACAAGTATGTCTAAGTATTTAAAGTATAGTTGAATTATTAAACTTTAATGTCGTTTCTTTTTGGGTTTAAAAAATCCGACAAAAAATTTTTCTATTGACACTATCTAACTAATTTTTTCTAATTCAATTAAAAATTATCTCGTTTGCTATATTTTTTCATTTCTAGGTAGATAATTTCCGAATATAACTTGTAACATGTTATAATGTCCGATAAGGACATATAAATAAATTAAGTTTACATAACGACGGAGATAATTAAACTTGTCCGATCTCAACGATGGTAATAGTTCGCGATATTTATTTCCAGGAAGCTCGTCGTCCAACGAAAGCGAAACAACGAAATGTCTTTTAAAACTCGAATTTCCTAAAACGATGAAGGTTTCCGAGAAAAGATAAAATGTAGGACGTTTCGATTTTATTTTTTTCCGTGTTTTTTTTTTCATTTTAGTACTTTAAAGGAAAATTAATTCGAATTTTCATTAAAATTTCGCACCGACCAACCACCTAACTGTCGACCGACCGGGTTTAAAAAAAAAATCTGCGAATTTACTAGCGCGAGGCTAGAATCAGACCCAATGAAAAAAAGGACACGAGAAACAAGCGCGCGAATAAATAATTGACAGAAAAAATGATAACAATTTATAATAATCGTAATAATAAATCTTAAACGTGTTGACAATTAAAACAACACATACCCCAGCAATTGTGTAGGTGGTAGATTTTCAAGGAAATTATTTTTGTTTTAAACAGTGTTGAATATAGTGTTTTTAAAAAAAATAAACTTTAAACAGAAAAGTAGTCAAAATCGTTCTAAATTTTTATATATCAAAAAAGCACGAAACTTTTCAGCTACATCAAGTTGACGTACAAAAATAAAATCTAAAAATATATACAATTTATAAACAATATAAATTGGGAAAAACCAAAATTAATACAAAATGTAAGAAAATACTTAACTTTTTTATATTGAAGAAATATTTTTTAATTTTTTAATCTTTTAATTTTTTATTATTTTTATGTTACTGGCTATATTCGTTTTATTTATAAATTTTCTATGTGATAACTATTTGTTAACTATTTGTTAGTTATCGGCAATCCATAGATACTTATCAAGAATACAACATCATCCAAATCCATTGGCAGCTAATCTACTTAATGATGAAATACCTAAAAGACTAAAACGGAAAAGAACGATAGATCTGGCTTAAATTGTAATACTACTCTAAGGCGGTTAGATAATGGGCAAAACCACCATCTCCTGATGTTAACATAAAATCCAGTAGATAATTATTTAAATTAGTTCCGGATTAAAGGGAAATAGAAAAAAAAAATTATTTTAACTGCGAATTGGTTTTTGTTCGATTATAAATTTTATATTGGACAACTGTTTTTTAATTATTTTTTTATTTTACTGGCTATTGCTTTGTAAAAAATTTTATATTATTTATCTTTGTGTTGTTTACCATATACATATACATATATATATATATTATAGTTGTCAGATTGTTTTATTAATGCTGTTTTTCATTTTGCTGATTTTTGTGAATTGCAATCTTAAATTAATATTTTTTCATTTTATATTTATATTCACTCGATAATAGCCAAACCGACGAAAAAATTAAGAAAAATATTAAGTGATTTTAACTTCTTTTTGTTGTTTATTATTTTTTTGTTGTTGATAATTTCGGTTAATATAATTGATTTTTTAATGTTTTAATTCTTTAAAATGTTTTCCAAATAACAATTTTTCTTTATTGTTCATATATAAAATTTGAATGTTCTGAATTTTTTAACATATTTCCATCTTCTATCACGTTGTTACTCATTCATTATACGCGTTTATTAAAAAACAAACCATAATAAATCTAAGTGTTTATACACGAGCTGACCCATTTATACGGATATATATGTTTATATGTTTACATATATATTTATATTGATAGTTGTATTGTTAATTGCTGAGCATCGTGAGTAGCCCTTCTATGTTATTTTCTTGGTACAAATCAGAATTTTCTATTCACTTAGAATATATCCCATTTTTCTCTTTTCAGGTTTCCTACCCATCTGCAGATACCCTTTACATTTCAATTAATATTTTAATGTGAACATAATTTGCATATAGCTGCCGAGTTTAATATACAGTAGTGTGTGTATGCATGTGTGGTAGCAGCGCGAAACGTCATGGTACACAAGGTACGCAGTGTGTATCTAAATTATTCAGAAAAATCCTCTATTCGAAAATTCAAAATTTGTTCGGTCGTTAAATTAATATTTTATTTTCCAACCTTTAGAGCAGTAAAAATTACTTTTTATTTTATTGTGAGAGCAATACGTGTATTGTTTTACAGTTCAATCGGAGAGTTGCTCAAGGCTATGTCGCTATATAATATACATATATATATATATATATATATATATGAATCCGGAGTTCCCAAAATGTATTTCTTCGGATTATTTATTCACAGTAATAAAAGGGCATTAGAAATTAAGAATTCCCGTTTTCACCTATTTTTCTCACCACTGAGTGAGAAGATTGCTGCCTCTGGTACTATTGGCAAAAAAATTTAGTGCGGTGTGTCATGTTATTTTTTATTGTATTCTTTCTAATCCGCACAGTTTGAAGTGAACGTGTCTAACCTTGTTTCACTAATGGCGATATTAGCGCTAACTTCCTTTCTTTCGTCTAGGGTAGCTAATTATTGTTCTGCGTTTATTAATTTCGTCGCGAAGATTAGTACATAATTTATGTTCGTGTGATAGTGTTAACATTAATCTTCCAGTTTTCATATTCGGGTATATTTGTTATTATTTATTTTTAAAGGACTAGGAAATGAACACTTATTTAAAATTTATAAATATTTCATTTATTTTAAATTTTGTTTAAATAATCATCATAATCTGTAGGGTGTTATGGAAGGTTGGAAACATGCTAGGTGTCTCTTAGGCTAAATTAAAGTTGCAAAAAGCAACAAAACGAATTTTTTTCCGTTATTTTTTTTATAAACGACTTACGTATCATTTAAAATTCTGTGTACCCGATGAAATTTATCACGTTTCGCTACTGCGTGATAGTATATTATTGCTAGTGTTCATTTTGCGCGTGGATATTGTTAAATGAGGTGTAATCGATTGCTTGAGTTCTTATAATTAGTGCTCGATTTACGTTGCGTGGGGGCTATACTTAAGGACTTCTAGAGCGGCAGAAGGGGTGTTCTCATTTATTAATACAATATACGCTTAAATTAGACATTCTGGTACTTACTGTAAATATATTTTTCTCTTAATTCTATTAATTCTAGTTATACACTAATACCGAACTAATTGAATAAAAATAATTCAACGCCCCCGTTATAATATGTTTTACAAACTACAGACGTGAAAATATCGGTTATATAGGATAGAAAAGAGGATTTGATACGTGTGAAAATTGATGGTATAGGAAACAAAAGCCTTGGAAGGAAACAAACGACGAAATACCAGAAGGAATATGAGATAAAAATTTTAGTAAACAACAACTCCAAAAATGGAAACTAAAACCGCGAAAAATTGTATACGATCTCGAGAACTTCAAAGAACGCTGACTATCAACAAGATATGCATATGAATAATCATAATAATAATTAATAAAAATAACAGCTATTTAATATTTATTCCTGTCAACATCCACGAATGTAACTTTGCTTCTGACATATTACGTCAAAGCAATAACTTGACGTGATAAAAAAGAGTAGTTTGCAACTTTCTGTATTTTATATTATCGATCAATTCACACGATAAGTTTGTATCGTTCGCCGCGATGTTCGAATTTTTAGCGTATATTTAGCTAATTATCCAAAAAAAGATGACGGAAAAAAATCGAAATTTCAAAAATTTTATGGGTCGTTTTAGTCGGATTCGTGGTTAAAATTTCCAAATTCGTAATTTCTGTGTGGGCCAGTTACTTAATAAATGGCGCAAGATTTCATCCAAATCGTGAGAGCCGGTTCATATATATATATATCAGACACGAACAACTGGTTTTGTCTTCTTAGACAAATATAATTAAAAAATTTAAAAAATGTTAAGCGAATCATCTTTTCTTTAAGGTACGGAAATTTTATTAGGAAATTTATTCATATACGATTGAAATAAATTAATACAAGAAATTAAATGTGTGAAAGCGGTTTTGCGTTGCCCACTTATAGTACCCGGTTCTACGCTTGTAGTACTAGTGATCCTTAATACAGCCTTCAAATGTAAATCATTCTGTTTTCTTCGACTACTTTTATTTAGATTCATTAAACAAAAAGTTTTGTAAGTGAATATAAGTTGAGGAAAAAAATTACTAAATATATTTTGACAATTTTTTTTTCATTATTATTTAAATTTACATATTTTTCATTATTCAACTGTTTATAAAAGTTGTTCAAATTTTCTTTATTTTCTCGATATTTCTCACGGGATAATTCGTCACATTCGAGATTAATTATTTCTGTGTTGTACCATATATGTATATATACACACACACATACATACATATATATATATCTGTATATTTGTTTTATATCGTACTACTCCTGCACCTGTCTCGGAGTACCAAACAACTCTAGCCATTGCCGAATGCCGCCAATAATAAATATAATTCGTGACCAAACGTCAGCTGCCGATGCGAATGTCCCCCACCCAATCTTGGATTTTCTATTTCGAATTCAAAAGTGTTTTTTTTTTTTTGCAAAACTACTCGTTGTTTATTGTCTACATATTTTTAGTAGCCTCCGTTATTTCGTATCCTGGGCACAGAGCGCGAGGTAACTTATATATAAATACATCTCGGACACACACACACGCGCAAACGGGCAATATCGAAAATTATTTTTTTTGTTTTTTTTTTTCAAATAATATTATCTATAAGAAAAACTAGAATATAAAATCAAACAAAGAACGTAATAATTCATTTTTCGAAACAATTCGTTAAATTTATTCAGAATTTAAACTTTATTAATAGTAACTTATCTTTAACGTATGCGTGTCTTTTTTTTATCGAATACACTATGGCTCATATTTTCGGAGCCTGTAACCGTCGAGGTAAAATTTATGAAAGTTATGTAATCTTTTATCAAACGGAATTAATAGTTTTTTCTGTTTTTTTTTTTTTTTTTTTTTAAATAATAATAATAATAATTTGTAGAATAAACGGTGGTCTTTTATAATTTTACCCGGTGTTAATAATAATCATTCGACGTTCTTAAAAGTAGCTGTTAAACTTTTTAAATAAAACTCCGGAAAAATTTTCATCAGTCTACAGTTTTTTTTTTTTAATTTTATTTTTTATTTAAGATTAACTCTATATTCGAATTTAATTTATATTTTTCTTCGTCTCGTTTTACTTTTAACCGATTTAAATTCGTCTTTCTTTTAAATTATTATTTTGATTTTCCTTCATATTTTTCGGCGTTAGTTCTTTTTCATCGCTTTTCTCGAACCGTAGTACAGCGTTCGGAGTCTCCTGTTCTTTCACATCTCAAAAGCACCAATTCTTCGTATATCCCGTGTTATGGAGGAATTTTATAACGATAAACAAGTTAAAATTGGAACGCGAAAATTAGCGATGACTGAAAGTAATTGGGAAAATCGTAAAAAGCGAACGTAATGCCCGGGCCGATTTAATTCGAGACAAAGTCCCGCTTCTCTTTCATCAGCGCTGTTGCTCTATATATATATATATATATATATATATATATATATATATATATATATATATATATATATATATATATATATATATATATATATATACACGCATTCACAAACATATATAAAACATATAACAATATATGTAACTTGTCTCATTCAATGTGATAGTTGAAATTTTCGGTAAGTGATTAAGAAACGATTGGACGGTCAAATTCGCGTTATCTACCAAAACCAGAAATCGGCCGTCGAAAATAGAAATTAAAAACTGCGCATTCCACAAGATTACAGGGATTAGGATTTTTTGACCGACCCCCCCCCCGTTGTTTTCGTGGATTCTTTTCTTACCGAATCTTCTTCGGCCAGTTGAATCTTTTGATCCCTCTTTTCTGTTTGTATTCCCAAAAGGCAAAGTGATTTGTAGTTTTCTTATAAATCGAATTAACAGATTTCGAACCTTTTCAAATCACGATATATTCCGTCTATTTTTGTTTTATCTTCGCAACCGAGGAAATCGCGAAATAATAATTAGTTATAATAACAATAATAATAATAATCGAATTAAACATTATTAAGACATTTGCAATGTTACATTAGTAATTAGGTAGTAATTAGATACGTAAAATAAAACGTCTATAAACATATTTCGTATACATAGTTGAAAACCCGAACTACACACATTGCCTTATTTTTATACAATGAGAATATAAATAAAACAAACAACTGTAGTGTAATATTCAAGAAAAACGTGCAATATGAATACATTGTATAAAGACAGCGCGAGCACGACGAGTTCTTTAAATTCGTATTGAAAGTAATGGAACAACATAAATTATACCGTAACAGAAACATATACATATACACAATAGTACAATAAATAAATTCGAATCCCGATTAATACTCGTGACATATGACAACACTGACTAAGGTTCAAGCGTGTACGTTCGATACGATGAACGATGTAATTATAGGTGGACGGATTAATTTGAAAAATGTCGAATGTAGCGATTTTTCGTTAAAATAAAAGCCAAAAAAAAATGTTAAAATCGCTAAAATTTTTCTTTACAAACAAAACTTTTCGGCTATTAGGCTATTATCGAGCGAGTATTTAAACAAAATAAACAATAACAAAAAGTTAAATAGGCTAAAGAGGTTTTTTCTTTATGAAAAATCACAAAGCTCTTCGGCTGTTAGGCCGTTATCAAGTAAATATTAAAAAAAAAAGTTAAAAAATATCAAATGATGAAAAAAATTAAATTTAAGATTACGATTCGCAAAAAATTATTTTACATTTTTCAACATTTTAAAATATTCACTCGATAACGGCCTTAGAGCCGAAAAGCTTTTTGAATTTTCATAATGGGAAAAACTTTTAGCGATTTTAACTTCTTTTTTTATTGTTTATTTTAACAAAAATCACTACATTCCACATTCTACAAAATAAGAGAAAAAAGAAATTAATATTTAAAAATATAAAATGAAAAAATATTTTATTTACTGATTTTGCGAATTGTAATTTTAAATTAATATTTATTCATTTTACATTTTTAACTTTTTAAATATTCGCTCGATAATGGCCTTGTGATTTTTCATAATGAAAAAAAACTTTTAGCGATTTTAACTGTTTTTTTTTTTTTTATTATTTATTTTATCACTAGATTCCACATTCTACAAAAAAAAAAAAAAATTAAAAAGAAATTAATATTTAAAAAAGATAAAAATTTGAATTTAAAAAAATATTTTATTTGCTGATTTTGTGAATTGTAATCTTAAATTACAAAAAGCTTTGTGATTTTTCATAATGAAAAAAATGTTAGCGATTTTAACTTATTTTTTTTGTTTAATTTTTAAAAAATCACGAAAGCTGAATAAACGTTATTAACAATTTCCTACGACGTCGTTTATAATTCGTTAAATTGGTTTTTTAAATTTATAATAATGATAACGATTATTATTATTATTATATTGTATATTGTATATTGTACGTACTTCAAACTTTTACATGTGTGTAAATATTTGCAGTGAATAATTGTAAAAATATACTAGACTGCACTATAAATTTATTTCGTTTCGATTTGATAATGATGATTATCGATATTATATCATAATGTAGAAAGTATATATTTTTTTAATTTGAAGTTTTTAAACGATTTTTTCCTTCTATCCATTTAAAACAAATCATTCCGGTAGAAATTTTTATAAAAATTGATACGAAAAAACTTTTATGAAAATGTCATAAAACGTTATGAATTATTTTACGCGTAATATATTTTGTGTCGATATATATATATATATATTATCTCGTGTATACATACGTTAACACTAAATACAAATATAACGATAACATTTTAACGACATTGTACTTAATATTCGAAATAAATAAATTTGACACACGTCATGCGATTCGATTATCCAGACCTGCCTGTGTTAAATGGACTACTGGCTATGAAACAATGGAAAACTAAGTTCTCCATAGGTAATATGCATCTGATTACTTCAGATATGCACTGGAAAAAACAACAACATAGAATATAACCGTCACAGGAATATGTGAAACACATTGGACGAGTAGCGGACATTTTACAGAATACTAACATAGTAATCTGCTGGAGCGATGAATAAGAATTGACGAATGAAGATAAAACACGTAATCTCCAGGTATGAAACGGTTAGTGATGATAGAATAGTTGTAGTTAACTTTTGTTCAACCAAAATAAGATCTGACGGGTTTGATGAACTGATTATTTAGGGAAAGACACGTGGAAGGAGAAGAAAAGAACGATATCCAAACCGATATATCAGCCAAATTAAACTTAGAACCAGTTTAACGTTCGAGGAGTTCACAATAGATAGGGCCTAGTGGTGTAAAAGACGATTCTATGTTAGGTCACGACGCTCGGATTCGACTGAACGATTATGAAAAATTCAAGCGCAACCAGTAAATTTAACTTTTGTTCAGTCAAAATAAGATATGACAGGTTCGATGAACTGATTATTCGGGGAAAGACACGTGGAAGGAGAAGGAAAAAACGATATCCAAACCGATATATCGACCAAATTAAACTTGGAACCAGTTTAACGTTCGATGAGTTCACAATGGATAGGGCACTGTGGCGTAAAAAAACGTTTCAATGTTAGGTCACGAGGTCGGATTCGGCTGAACGGTTATGATGACGATGATTCCACTCTTTTAGATTTTTTTCTTTGCAATTGTGTCGCTTTATTTAAATTTAATATGATCTATATTTTTTTTTAAATTCTAATAATCCACGATTTATTTTTTGATTGACCGAGATACTCGGGTGAGGAGAAGTAATTTTTTCATCGCATATTTCGCTATTATAGTGTTGATTTAATCTGCAGATACTCGAATAGTTTTTTTCTTCTCCTTATAATCTACCGAATTCGAGTTATAGAGTTCCGATGGAAGATAAAATTAAGCCACTCTTGTCGATTCATAAAGGGAAGTGTGTAATCCTTCTAACATAAATGATTTTTGATTCGTTCATATTAACCTTCGTCTCTTTTTAAAGTCTCGTATATTTTGCGCATTATTTACCAATCGATTCATTTCTTTACGAGAACCAACTGTTAGACACTCTACTGCTAACCGCGTTGTAGTAATCTAATTTTTCGTTAATAGATATCGATACGTTTTCGGTTAAATGAGAATACCTTGTATTCGTTCCGGGATTGGATATTTCATTCGCGGATTTTATTGAATTACGTCTCTCGGATGTTATTTTTACATCATTTCATAAATTTTGTTTTTGTTAAAAGATTTTCAACCCCACTTTTTTTAATCGTTCAATATTTTTAATATACTCTTTGCTAATGATTCTAAATTTATCTCTAGAGGTCCTTCTCTTTTCAATCACGGATCAATTTTTTTTTAAAGATTTACTCTTCTTCCGCGCATGTACTCCGCTGTCGTATTATTATTATTATTATTATTATTATTAGCCATAGTGAACGATAATAATTCTAATTATTTGTACAACTTACTCTAAATATACATTAATATATACATATACACATATACACCCATATATACATACACATACGTTCCTACATATAATATATCATTTAACGCATAATTATTATCTAGCCCTGATACTGGGCGAAGTCCTCCCTCAAACGGTCCCACTCGAGCCGGTCCCCAGCTACTCTATGGTATTGTGCTTATTTTGAAGCATTTTAGTTATATCATCCTGCCATCTTAATTTTTGCCTACCCTATCTTCTCTTATGTCGTATTACTTTCTCCTAAACACAGTTGAACAAGACAGGCGACAACTCATCGTTTTTCTTATTGATTATTATCCGTTATTAATACTATCGTTATTGCGTTGAATTAACGGATGAAAGAATACGATTTGTCGAAAAATGAAAAAATTTACATGTACCTGCTTCTCTTCAGATGCGAATAAATCTTTTTCCTTTTACTAAAGATTTCCGTGGAGAAAATACGAACAAGAGCAACCATCATATACAAGCTCGCAAGAACAACGTAGGGAGCCTTCGCATCGATATTAAGGACATCTCAGCTTTATCATTCGCATTCTCTGTAGCTGAATACGCAGCTTCAGTTTAGATCAATAGTGCACATATTAAGAAAATTGACGTCGAACTCAACACGGTGATGAGAACAATAACGCTCCAGTAGCGTGGTTACCATATAATGCCTCCGGACATCCGACGGACAAAAAGAATGGACAAAATATTACAGAAATGAAGTCTTCGTAAATGCTGTAGAACGACTCAAATCGATGACACCTGTATACAAAAACTCGGCTCAACTAATCGCTGATAAATTTGACGATCTTAAATGGTCAGCTGAAAAGCCGGATAAACACAAACTTATACAAAATCCTTGTGTTGAACCACCAGGTTTTAATCTTTCAAGGAAATTGTGGACGAAACTTAATCGTATCGGATACGTGGAATATGCGGAAAAATGTTCAATACTCGGAGGTTAGAGACAATGCAGCATGTGAGTGCGGAGAGAAGGAGCAAACAATCGATCACATCATACAGAATTTCCCAACGTGAACATTAATCGGCACTGAAAGAAAATTGTGAAGCTGAGACAGAATCAGCAAAAGAATGGATTCAAAATTTAGATATTAATTGATTAATTATGTAATAACTTCTATTTATACTCGAAAACGTACGAATGATATAATAATAATAATGATTTAAATGTTATTTAATGAATTGCGGTCGAATTAATTAAAATTAGAAAAATCTAAAAATTAAAATTACGTTTATCGGAATAACGGCGGGAATTCATATATTAAATCGTATATAAAAGTTCCGATAACGACCATTATAGACGTTCGAATTCGCGTTTATTTAATTAACCTTTCGCACGCACGCACTGGCACTCGCCGAAATAGGTGTATTGTGTACGCGCGTATATATGAATTAGTGGAGGTATTTACTATTAGAAGTAAATCGGAATATATGATAACGTTTCTTTTTTGTTTATTTTTTCGATTTATGTTCGCTTTATAATATGCAAATGAAGTCTCCGGTCCGAGTAATAATATTCTTTTGTTATCGTTCGCGTTGTTATACATCGTTAGCGAAGCTTTAGAACGCCCCTTCATCCAATCATAACTCCCTGTTTCATCGTTAGTAGATGAAATGAGACGGTGGTGGAAAAACACGAAGAACCATTAAATAATTCCGAAGAAATTCTATGGAAAATCTTCGTTATATGTATATATATATATATATATACATAGCGCCATCGTTCTTCAGCTTATGAATATTCATGAACGACGTTTACAAAAGGCAACTTACGAAACACTATATTATATATATATATATATATATATATATATATATATATATATATATATATATATATATATATATATGTGCACACAAATAGGTACGTATGGGACAGTTAGTAGCATTGTATGGGTATACACTACTACTTATATTATCTTCGTCGACAGTTTTCCCGGGTCATGAACCAATACAGGGTGGAAAGTTAGTTTACCCGAATGAATATTACCGGGTCTATGGCACAGACGATAACTAACGAATTAAAACGGAAGAAGATGTAGCGGGACAGATTTCGAGTAAATTATCGTGATCGCAACAGCGCCACCCTCGACTTAACGACCGCCGGAATGGTGGTTAACCACCCTCGCCTAAACTACGGCCGAAATAGTGGTTACCGTCTCCTGTGTAAATATTTCTAAGACGTTCTTGCCATTGCGTCATCGTCTTCCTATAATAGTTTAGGTTTTTTTTTTTACCTATAACTTAAGTTTCGGCGCTGGACGATGTTGTGCTCTCATTAGTTAGATCGTTTTTTTGTTTTTTCTTATTTTTTCATCCCCCGTTATTATTTTCGAAGGGTTAATCAGTTGTTACTACCGATCCCATCGATAAGTGAAGGATAGAATGATAATCGTTATTTCCAGTATGAAAAGAATCCATTTTGGCAATCGTCAATAGCTGAACACGTAAAGATAAAATGTACAGCTCGTCTAGTGTATTACTAAAATAACATCGTTCGAATTAATAGCACCTAGACAAGGCTACTTAGGTTCAGAAATTGTTAAAGTAGTAGCTGATTACGGTGAAAGTGATATAAAGAGGAAATTAAAAAAGTTTTCAACAATATATATGTAGGACAACGCATCCAGTATCTGGGAAGCATACTTGAAGAAGAAAATTGAGATATATAGCAGGAACAAACAAGCGAGAAAAGAGTATTAATAAAAATGAAGAATCTGTTCACGCGTCAAGAATTAAAATTAGAACTCAAACAATCAGGAAAGAAAAATAGAAATCCATGTAATCTGAATACCTGGACGCATTTGTATTGGCCAAAGCGAGGCAGCAAACCAGCGCGCCAGAGATGCCTCATATATGACACACCAGTTCAGATTCTATCGGTGCCATCAATAATCTACTAAAAATTTGCGCTATCAAACAAGCCAAAACTAGATTTTCAGAATTACTGCAATTCAGCTGGCTGGTCCAGCTTAGTGCGTCACCACCCAGAGAAGAAGTAGCACTGACAAGAGTGCGGACCGGTCATTCCAAATTAACTGATTGTTACATATTCTATAAGACTAACGCTCCCATGTGTTCATCTCGTAATTTCCAACCTTTTCCCACCTTCTCCTTTATTGTCCTACCTACAGCATTCTTCGTTCTAACCTTAATTTTCCTATCACGATTAAAGAAATATCTCCTAACTTTCCTCAATCAGACAAATATACTACACCTATTGTAATAACTTCATTAATTACTTAAAAGTAACAAAATATACACTTAATGTATTAGTTTTATAGTTAAACTGTGCTTCTGTCCTCTGTAGCAGTATATAGCACGGTATATAAATTTATTAAAAAACAAAAAAAAAAATAGAACTGAGAATCAGGATCCTGTGATATTGTTCCTATTCTACTATATTGTTTCGAATGTTGTACAATAGACGCAACGTCAGAAAAAAAGATGAAAGTTTTTGAGATGTATTGTTACAGACGTATCCTGATAATATTGTGGGTTCGGAAAGTTAATGAAGTATTTAATAAACTTAAAGAAAATTCTAGAAGTCATGCGAACCCACGAAAAAATGAAAGTTGTAATACTTAGGACACAACTAAAAATTATAACTGGAAGGAAAAAAATCAAACTGTAATAACGGACATGGGATAGTCTATTTATGTTACACCCACGGCATTAAGAAACCTGAATTAACAGCAGAGTTGTTTCTCTTGAGCATCTCATCCTTGTACAGAACAGCTCCCATCCGCATGTGCTACTTGAATAATTGGTAGCATATTCCCAATATACTTCTATGTCATTGGTAGGGCAATATCAAATAAATATCCAATAAAACGAACTCGTTAACATCCCCGAAGTTAAAAGGCAATAATCTATTGAGCAAGTATACTTCAACGAAATTATTAAAAAAAAAACAAGTTTTACAGATGTTGGGTTTTTTTTTATCTCTGGTTCCCCAATCCGCATTTATGCGGTAGGGCAAGTGTATTAAGTAATTGGTGATAACAGGGAATCAGAGTAATTAATATAACTGTGTGAGAGTGTAGTGTAGCTGAAACAAAAGAAAATCAAACAATTATATTACAAAAGTTAACTAGATATGTGTGAAAGTTCCCTGCAAAAAGTGTAAATATATATAAGATGGTAAGAGATGAGAAACATAGTCCCTTAAACCATCAATGATGTGTGTAATGAGTTTGTGTCTTAATAATAATAAAAAATAAAATAATATAATATAACAACAAAAGAAAGCTGACTGCTAACAATGTAATACTAAACGCAGAAGATAAATATTGAATGTAACGTATGTAACAATATAAAATAATACAAAATATTAATAGGATATAAAAACATTAATAATATAAAAACATACTGCTCAAACAACAAACTGTAATGGATTAACGGTTGGATTCCTCTGAATATAATCAATAACTTAATTTAAACTTATGAAACATAGCTTTCTCCATAAATTGGAGAACAACAACATGTTTGGAATAAATAGGAAAAATATGATCATGTTGCAAGTTAAAGGTGGATGCAGGACAATCAAACAAAACATGTTTGAAATCATCCTCAACATTAAGAGAACAACAAGTGCACACTGAAGACCCAGAAAGCTTGATCCTAAATAAATAGGAACCAAACTTGCCATGTTCAGTAAGCACTGGAGCGTTATAAAAATTAACATTTAAATTCTTCAATTTTAACCTAGAAAGTATACTAAGGAAAAATTCGTAAGTTTTTTTGCCAGTAATAGAATTATCATACCTTTCCTGCCACAGATTAACCAATTGAAGGAATACATATTTTTTGAATCGGACAGGAATTAAAGGAAGAGAAGGAAACTCAAAAAATGCGAATAATAAATTCTGACTCTTCAGTAAAGAGTAGTCTGCAAGCAGCCTATACTCACCCGTGATAGTCCTGCCAACCAGATATAAATCAAGAGGAAGGACACCACAGATAACACAAGCTGCAGAACTAGGAGAAGTTCTATAGAACGATCTAATACTTAATAGAAATTTACGCTATTGCTGACTAGCCAGGGCAAGAACCTTTTTATTAACATAGACAGCTGCACCAATACAAGGACTGAATTAACCCTTTGTAAAGGACGACACGCTCTCTAAATTTAAGTCCCCATGTGTTTCTTTGTATTCTAATTAGTTTATTGTAAGTAACAGCACATTTATTTGAAATATAATTAAAATGCGGCAAAAATGTCAGTTTTTCGTCAATAATTATTCCTAGGTACTTCAAAACGGACGTGTGTTCAATTTTGGCCCCATAAATAAGTGGAAGGTTCTTGACCTTATCTACAGTTTTCAAATCTCCAAACACAGAAAATCTGCACTTCGAGACAGAGAATGTTAGGCCACATTCAGCAACAACATTTCCTAAATATGTACAAATAGTTGAGAGCAAAGGAAGAGAATAATAATTATCCACAGGAAAGATAATACAAAGGTCATCAGCATAAGATAGAAGTTTTCATGTGCTACCAACATTCCTGCAATAACTCTCCACCCCATGGTGAACAATAGAGTACAGAACATTCCACAATGTTGGGTCTAATACAGAACTCGGTGGAACACCACAAGATGCTATTTTAGAAGAACGTGAAAAGCCAATTTCAAGATTCGCCACACGAGAGGAGAAATAACTGATAATTAAATTTACAATATACGTATTAATACCATGGTCTCTCAAGATATCAACAACCACAGACCATCTACAATTGTCAAAGCAGCCTTTATATCAAAAGAGACCACAACTGCAGATAGACCAGCAGCCATCATCATCCTAATAGAAGACACAAGATTCATCACAGCCCCTTCAGTAGAGTGACCAATCCGGAACCCAAATTGGGACTTATATAAGTTTTTTGAATTAATTTCACCCAAAAGTATTGAATTAATGACCTTTTCAAATACCTTGCCAATGGTGTTTAACAGGGAGATATGAAGTCAGTTCAGTCAAATCTTTACCAGGTTTAAACAATAGTTTTAAGTTTGCTATTTTCCAACAGGAAGACCTGTAAGTGGAAACACTTAGAGAATAGAATTTGAAAAGAGTAGGAAAATTTAAATTTAGGATTTTGATTATTTTATTAGTAATTTTATCTTTAGCCGAGGCTTTTCTGTTATTGAGGCCTTTGATTATCTGAACTAAAAACTCATTTTCAACAGAGGGAACCAGGTGACCAGTCACAGGAAAAGCAAAAGGCATAACATCAGTTTTATCAGGAAGGAAGAGCCTTAATAAGGATTACACTTCTCATGATCATCAGACTTTAGTACAGTTTGTCCAACCAAAAGATCTGGTATAACCAGTTCATCCCTTTTTTTGATAAACATCTTATAGGGTCTACCCCAAGCCTTACTGGAAGAAACAAAGTCCTTCCATTGTTGGAATTTGGACCTAATCATTTCTTTTTTATAATGTTTATTTAGTTCGTGAAGAATATTATTGAAAATTAACAACTTCAACGCATCTTTAAATCTGGATCTTAATTTCCTAATATAATTAATTTTATCTTTTAAGAACTGTAATTTAGAATTCCACCAAGAAACCTGGGGAATAGTAATTGGAACTTGACTATGTTTAATGATATTTGTCAAGTTTACAACTTAAGCATTCCTCAACATATCTGATGAATTTATAAACAACACTACTACCTAAATGACGCATAAAAACATCATTATCAACCCTATAAAACTGTTTAGGAGGCAATTTCTTAAAATGAACATTAATTGAGAATTGGATATTTTTGTGAAAACACAAATCAAAATCAAATAATTGATATGCAATTGGATGAGCAAGATGAGAAGAAGCGAAAAGATAGTCAATGATGCTATTCCCATTATAATTAGAAAAGGTGGGAGATCTTCCATTAATGTTAGATCGGTAGAGAAGATGGGATGTATAAAAGCTAAACATATCAATTCCCATCTCCCATCCGTGTAATATTATAAGTATGAAAAACCTTTTTCGTTTTTTCTTTATTTCCTTCCAACCTAGACCTGATAGAATAAAAATATATACTGGAATTTGTATATGTCATGTCGTAGGAGGTACAGTACTCATCCTGAGGCCTAGAATAAAACTAGATAACGAACTAGATCAGTGACTCTTTTCCATTTTAATCTTCTGGGTACTTCTTCGCCGAGTAAATCAGCTGACAGTAGATTCGAGTGATTTTGTAATCTTTTTAAATGTCCGCGAATTGCTAATTTAATTATTTCTGCGAAATATCTTACGTGTAGGTCGGTGTGTAATATCTCAGTTCGACTGTTGTCCTTAAATTATTTTATATATATTTTTAACTACTTTATATTTATTTACGAAAGTTATCTCGCGAATACGTTATATATTCGACAGTTACAGTCTGCGTGTATATCCCACCATTGCTTACGGTCCTTTATATAAATTATTTAACGATGGCGTATTAATTAAACACCATTTAATAATAATGGGTGGCTTCAATCTATCGTATACTGGTGCGCCTGTTCCGGATATTTCTTATAATGATAATAATAATGTTGATCTTTTACTTAACTTTAGCGAGGAGGCTGTTCTTAATTTATTCAATGCAGTTACCAATTTTCCAGGTAAAATTTTGCATTAAACTTTAGCTAATCCAGGTCTTAGTATACAAATCCATCATAAAGCTATTGATCCTTTCACGGTTGAGGATAAATACCATTCTGCGTTAGAAATTACCTTAACACTGGATGTTTTCTCTTGAAGGTAGACAAAACATAATCAGCATTGGAGAGTTTTAAAATTAGGATATACAAGATTAGTAACAAAGTGTCTAAAATTGGCCGATAAGAATTATTCGTAACGACAGATAGTGTTCTAGCGTCCGACTAGTTCTACAGAGAAATTTACACGGTACATAATAGAATTGTTCCCAAACATACTCAAGTATCCTCCTTGATTTTCTAGGGAAATTATAGAAAAACTGAAACTTAAAAATAAAAGAAGGTCGATATGTAAACAAATCGGCATTCGTAACGATCATTTAAAATTTAGTCAGCTTCCTAGTAAGGAAGGATCATTACGATTACATAATTCGTGTTAAATATAATGTACAAACAAGTAGTAATCAATTTTGGTCTTACGTTAACCATAAAATGGATTGTCAAACAGAAGGTAATCGAGATAATGCGTTCGAATCTGCTAACATGATATCTGACAGCTTTGCGGAGTACTTAAATTTCAATAGTGTAGTGACGGATAATTATTACAATAATAATAATAATAATAACGGTAGGTATTTGAATTATGTCGCAGAGTACCGAGAGACTGTGCGTGTTTTTTTGCATATGTGTGTACATTTCAAAATGCACCGTTAGTGACTGTGTTTATGTATGTATAAGCAGTTGTTGTCTTTTTAATATTACTTTAATCATTGATTATTAATTTTCTCCAAATTTTTTTGTATAAAATTATTTACATCTCAGTGATCTCATTTTAATTAGCGTTAGCTGTTATGTGAACCACACACACACACATATATATATATATATATACACAAATAAATATGAATGCATATAGGGTAAAAGTGAAGTCATATCCTAATAAATTCGCAAATTAATAAGGTAGCCAAATGATTCTCTGCAGCAAGTCAATAAGAATAGGCTTTGCGATTCCCTTCGTATTTACCGAACAATTGGATGAATGGCTGAGTTGGCTAGGGACCTCTCAAAAATGAAAAGTTCTGGTCGCAGTTGAAATTCGAATTCAGGTCGCGCAAGCAAAATGCGAATGCATTACTTACACCACAAGGTCATATATATATATATACATATAATCAGAAAGTAGCATCATTTGATTTATACCTGATCCAACTATTTTTAATTGTGTCTGAACATTTTGAATAGTGCAGAATATTTACATCGAGGATTGTGAACTAAAGACACGGGATTGAACTCATTCTTAAATATAATAATATTCTGTTAGCGTTACATACACCGAATTGTTATACGTATGAATACTTTTAAAGCTGGCCGTATAACTAATGAGAAATATCAAATAGTGCATATATATATATATATATATATATATATATATATATATATAAATATATATATATATATATATATATATATATAAGATTTTAACGAGCAGTACACGATTGTGAACGTTATCGATTTGAAATGATCGGCTTCGTGGTAAAATACTGCCACTTCTAAATGCCAGCGTCTAGCTTCTTGTATCTTTATATAGGTTTATAACAGCGACACAACTTACCTACGATGAAGTAGTGGGAGAAAACCGCAATTCTAGACAGACGGAAGTCTGCGCTCTATTAAATAAAGCAAGATGGATTATAATATTTAAATAAAGATGAAAAATATACAAATATATTTATAACATCAGCGGTAGTACTAGTGAGTAAGAGTAATAATACGTTTTGTAAAAGGCAAAAATAAAAAAAAAAATTCCATATCGTTATTCTTAAAGTAAAAATCGATAATTCCTGCAGACATCGGTAAATCTGGAAAGGATCGTAGATGATATTCCGCCGTGAAAAGTGATACCAGAAGTTAAGGACGAGGTATAAGAATCGTTTAACATAAATCAATCAGTTGGCTCATTATTTTATAAAAATAAAGCCTAATATATAAAAATAAATAAATAACTCGTAACGCATAAACTACTCGCACTAACACACTGCAATATATATATATACATATATATATATATATATATATATATTCCTGTGTGACAGTAAAAAGAATACAAGCCGAGATTCACGCTAACCGGTGGAAAAAATATATTTCATCGTTGATTAATAATATATATATATCTTTATATTCATATCTGTATATGTCTATATATTTCGAATGAGAAAAAAAAAACAAAAGTCCAGCTATTATAAGATTTATTTAACGGGGAGGTCTGCGATCGGTGGAACCACCCCTTTTGTTAATGAATCCCCCAACACGAATTGAACACTGGCAGTATATGTCCCATTCTCGGCTTTTATTTAGGGTACGGATGGAGATATTTTCCGTAACGATAATAAGTGCACATATATAATACGATAATTACAAGAAATTATACACTAATACAAACGTACATCAACAATTACTTACTCAACCGACCAATAAAGGAAAAATTCCAGACGGTCAAATATGAAGCCGGGGTCTAGAAACGATCGCTCCGAAATATCTTTCACAAACGATAATAAATAATAATAATAAATAATAAATAAAATAATAATAATAAATAATAATAATAATAATAATAAATAATAAATAAAATAATAATAATAAATAATAATGATAGTAGTATTGATTATGAAATAATAATAATTAAACCGAAATAACAATAAGAATAAGAATAGTAGTAGTAAAGATAAGATACAGATAATGATGATTAACAAGACGAAAATGGAACTAAAGAGAGAACGTAACAAAATGAAAAATAGCGACAGAGATAAAAGCGAAGGGCTTGTAAAAACTCCAAAATGAATAAATAAAAATCGGCTTCATTAACATACCCGTAATTCTTTACTATTTATATATATATATATATATATATATATATATATATATATATATATATGTATATATATGTATATATATATTACGCATATAATAAACCGATAAACAGTGACGAATCAATAAAACGCCAATTTAGTTTTTATAATCTTAACCCTTTTTAAGGAAAACTTCCTTTTTTTTTATCTAGAATTCTGAATTTTTCGTTATAGATAATAAAATTTGAATATTCCGGGTTGTTGGTAAATTTAAATATCCTCCTACCTCGATAATGCAGACAGTTTAACCCAAACGACTGCGAGGACGACGAAGAAGAAAAAATAGAAGAAGCGTGGAATATTTTATTCAGATTTTATAAGGTCGACTTTAACAAGGAAAGGTCTATTTTTATTTATATTATAATATATAGATATAGTATGTAAAATATGTCGGACCGCGTTCGTTTTAATGATCAAATTCGATAGTATGCTAGTAAAAAGGGTTTCAAAGTAAACTGAGAATCTTCCAATAATAATAAAGTCAAAACCAGATTCGAATAGCGAACAGATCCACCATATTTTTTCTAAAACTACCCCTATCTAACGATGGTCACGCTTAATTATGTATATACATATTTATTATGTATAAACTCATATATATATATGTGTGTGTTTGTGAGGGTGTGTAATATACACCGACTGTAGGAAGATATAAAAGGTGAATTTATTTTTTTTTGTGCTGTTTGTAAATTAAGAGCAGAATGTGCTGTTTGATACAATTCGGCTTTTAATTTCTCGTTCCTTTTACTTACTACAAAGTATAAAGGCGGTTTTTTATATTTTCTCAGAAAAACTAAACTAGTCACTCTACATACGCATGCACACAAACATGTATATATATATATATATATATATATATATATATATATATGTATATATAATTTTAAATAATCGTTCCCATCATTACACCATTTAAATATAAATAAGAACGAGCAATAAAAACCGGGGGAAATAATACAAAATTTTCCACAAACTTCGACTTTTTGGTCGATATACGATCGGAATTTTATTGTTTTATATTTTCTTCGTAAGAAATTAATTTCGGGGTTGCCATTGGACGAAAGTATTAGATGGAACAGGCTGGAAATGTGTAGAGTAACTAGTCGGGATATTTGTATTTAGCCGCGATCCGTCCTATTGTTTATTCCTACGCGGTTCGTTGTTGATGGAAAATCTAAAAAAAAAAAAAAAATGCGGTGATGTCGTCGCATAATGAAAATCTGATGGATGAGGTAAGAATTCAGAGGTTTAATGTTAAATGAAATACGGAAATTGACGGAAACGATACAACAAAGGCCAGTTTAGGTACATCATCATCATGGACAGCTCGTTTTGAGCGACGCAATACTACGGATATTTTATTGATTTTAACTTAAATTTTAGTGATTTTAATTTCTCTTGCTTAATATATATATACATATATATATAATATATTTATACTTATGTACTAGTATATCTATGCATATCATCATCATGGACAGCTCGTTTTGAGCGACCCAATAGTACGGATTACAGCGAGCGAACCTGTTCACACACTCGTCATATATTTCTGTCTGCCGTCGGATCTCGCGTAGTGAGGACGGTTTTGGTTTTTACTCTATCCGAATATATTATTGAAATCCTTCCTCTTTTTCGGCGAATTTCTACCATTCCTCTTTTTTCTAAGCATCGTACGATGCGTCCAGCGAATGTTGTTATTCGTCTTTGTAAAATATTTTGAAATCTGTGATCCAGCTCTATTCTTTTCGTCGTCCATGGCACTCTGAGCATTCGTCTCCAACAATATATTTTAAACGCGTTAAGGACTCCACTATTCGGCCGCACAAAGGAAAACAGAAAACACTAGAGAATAATATTCACGAAACGCGTTTTTGTGCTGACGTTCCCACAAGTCTATCGACTATTTATAAACTGCCCGAACTTCTTCTTGATTCAGTGATTGACAATATATATATATGTGTACAACGCTTTAATTTTTGTTTCTGTTTAATTCTTTACTGGTGTTTTTCAGCTATATAATCTTCAGTATCAAGTCTGTAAAGCGGACATTAAAAGGCGAAAAATTAAAGGGCGCATGAAAAAAATTATTTCTAAACGCGAGGTTGATTCGAAATTTCGATTATAATAGTTTTCTATAAGTTTACGAGTCTAGTCGCTTCTCGTTATCATTTTAACCGTTTCATTTTTTCGCAACCGTTAAAACAGAGATAACGTATCGTTATTTATTTATTTATTATACGCATAGTATTTAATATTGTTTTTTCAGTTTGAAAAGATGCTTATCCGGCCACATCGAAAATAATGAGAGATTCTTAGTGTATGATAATGATGAAGATGATGACAATGATTAAGTTATGCATGGGATACAACGAAGAAAGTGTTCCTTATATATATGTAATACATATATAAATATGTACATATATATATATATATATATATATATATATAGGTATATATAAAACATAAATACAGAATTAAAATGGAAATAAAAAAAAACCTTTTCATAAGGAGACGAGTAAGGTCGTGCATTAGATTCAGAGGTTGGATACAGTAGCCATCGGTTATTGCCTATTGCAAAGTTTTTTTATGTACGTCGGTACTGGTAATAATTACGTATAAGCTACGTAATAATAATGATAATAATTATAATTATTATTATAATAATAACTACTCGCTATTCAGCTATGGCAGTAAATATTACTACCGTGTAAAAAGCGATTTATTAAGCGAAGAGGGGTGGGTGGGTGGGTGGGTGCTGTTTTCTTATCATTCACAGCGTTTAATTACCAACACGGTGAATTATTACCCGATCTTTAGCCAATACTCCTCCGCATACCCGCGGTTCGTGAAAGTAGTAGTGGCTTCGTTAATATCGATTATAATACATCGACCCCTATTATTATTACTATGATTACTATTATTACTATTATTATTATATTATTATTTTTACATTTATTATTACCGCCCTAGCCTATTGCGTGAATGCATCGCGGAAAAATGTGTCGCCATACTCTATAAGATGTACGATGGAAAAAGGTAACTAATCTTCGGCGCTGTTTAAAATCGCAATCGGTAAAGATCGGATGGCCGGCCATCTCGGTCACGATTATTTGTATAGGTACGCGGCGGACAATATTATAAACTTTAAAAGTCGGAAGACGGTCGACTCCGGTTTATTATAAATCTTTTGTAAAAGATAACTCTGTACCGTATGAAAGTTTTTCTTTATCGGCTATATACACATATATGTGCAAGATGTATTACAATATAATAAAGGTTGGAAATAAAGGTGAAAATTTTGAAAGTTCCAATACACCTAAAACTATTTTATTTTACGATCACACATTTCAACTTTCGCCCGAAGACTACAGATCTGTAAACCGCTAAACGCGATACCGTTTTCATCGATTATGAATACGAAGAAACTTAAAAGATACCTAATATTATTAATAATAATAATTTCTTATCTCATCTTATAGCCTGTGTTACATCATTGATTTGATGTAGGCCACCCCTAATCTTCTCCATCGATACCTATCCTGCGTTTCACGATTGTTTCCCTGCGACTGCCACAATATCGTCCGTCCACCTTCTAAATGGTCTCCCTTGTACGCGCTTTCCAGTATATGGTCTCCATTGGATCAGTTCTTTTGTCCATCTTCCATCTTCTTGCCTACGGACGTGACCAGTCCAAGCCCATTTTTTCAATACTATCCTTATCCCTACATCTTCGAATTTTGTTTTATTTCGGATATATTCTGATTTAATTTTGTCTCGTAATTTTATGCCACGCAAAGCTCGTTCCACCCGTCTTTCTGTTTTTCTTAATGTTCCTATGACTTCTTCCATTGCCAAGTTTCTGCAGCGTACGTTAGTACTGGAATCACGCGTTGGTTAAATATTTTGGCTTTGTTTTCTGGACTAATTTTAGTGTTTACGTTTTATCTTATGGTATGCAATCCAGCCATTTGCCATTCTTTTCTCAATTTCCACTTTGTTTACTTGTTTTCTGGTTGTGAAAACTTTACCCAAATATGTAAATTTGTCTGTTTCTTCTATACTTCCTACATTCAATTTTTATTTCAGCGCGCGTGTGATCATTTTCCTGATTTTGGATAAATTTCATATATTTGGTTTTATTCGGGTTTATTCGTAAACCAATATTTATAAGTGCACTCTCCAGTTCTTTCATCATATTTTCCAATTCATCTTTATCTCGTGCTATGATCACAATGTCATCAGCCAAACACACCTAATCTTCTCCATCGATACCTATCCTGCGTTTCACGATTGTTTCCCTGCGACTGCCACAATATCGTCCGTCCACCTTCTAAATGGTCTCCCTTGTACGCGCTTTCCAGTATATGGTCTCCATTGGATCAGTTCTTTTGTCCATCTTCCATCTTCTTGCCTACGGACGTGACCAGTCCAAGCCCATTTTTTCAATACTATCCTTATCCCTACATCTTCGAATTTTGTTTTATTTCGGATATATTCTGATTTAATTTTGTCTCGTAATTTTATGCCACGCAAAGCTCGTTCCACCCGTCTTTCTGTTTTTCTTAATGTTCCTATGACTTCTTCCATTGCCAAGTTTCTGCAGCGTACGTTAGTACTGGAATCACGCGTTGGTTAAATATTTTGGCTTTGTTTTCTGGACTAATTTTAGTGTTTACGTTTTATCTTATGGTATGCAATCCAGCCATTTGCCATTCTTTTCTCAATTTCCACTTTGTTTACTTGTTTTCTGGTTGTGAAAACTTTACCCAAATATGTAAATTTGTCTGTTTCTTCTATACTTCCTACATTCAATTTTTATTTCAGCGCGCGTGTGATCATTTTCCTGATTTTGGATAAATTTCATATATTTGGTTTTATTCGGGTTTATTCGTAAACCAATATTTATAAGTGCACTCTCCAGTTCTTTCATCATACTTTCCAATTCATCTTTATCTCGTGCTATGATCACAATGTCATCAGCCAAACACAGATGATGTAGGTATCTGCTATTTATATTTATTCCTCTTTTATTCCACGCTAACGATTTTATTGCACATTCCAATGCTGTTGTAAACAATCGAGGCGAGATTGTATCTCCTTGCCTAACTCCTTTTAAAATTGGGAATGCGGGTGTTGTGTAATTGCACACTGGCTGTTGCTGAGTTATATATGTTTGCGAGTACGTCGATATATGTATTTTCTACACCACTAACTTTTAGAGCTCCCATAATCGAACCTGTATAAATGGAGTCGAATGCCTTTTTTTTAGGTCAACAAATCCAAGATATAACGGCAAGTTATATTCTTTATATTTCTGTATTAGTATAAAGTCTGGATATGTTCTGCTGTACGATATTTTTTCCGAAAACCAGCTTGTTCTATTGATTGCTGTTCGTCCAGACTCACCAAAAGTTATTACAAAATATACGAATATTACACAAAGTGGAAAATTAAAATTAGCACCGAAAAAACGGAAGCTATACTATTTACGAGACGCAGGCCGCAAATAATTCACCAAATTGAAATAAGTAACAGGCAACTACCGTGGAAACCTCCTGTAACATATCTTGGTCTTACAATGGACAAGCGACTGTCGTTCCATGAACACATTAACACACATCACGGACAAAGCGCACTCCCGATTACATAAAATTTTCCCAATTTTTCACAAACGTTCTAAAGTTAGTATTAAAAACAAACTAATAATATATAAAGCATACATACTGCCGATATTATTATACTCTTGCCCAATTTGGTCCGGTGTTAGTAATTCCACCTTAAATAAATTACAAATTGTTCAAAATAAATGTCTGCGTATTTAATGCCCCTTACTATACTAAGATAACTGACATGCATGCAGCTCTTCATCAGCGTACTATTCCTGAGCTAGTACAGGTACAAGCAGATAGGTTCTACAGCAAATGCCTGACTAGCCATTACCCTATCGTACAGCGAATTGGAAACTATACTCGCGACTCGCTGACCAGAAAATATAAAAAATATAAACACAAAAGAATTAAACATTCACTTCTCTAGCACCAGATTGTCGAACTACTTAAGTCGTTATTAATAAGTCTCTATCCTCATGTAATCTATTGTATCAGTACTTCTTTCTTCCATCCTCTTATTTATTTGTTTAACCTTAATATAATTTGTATAATTTTACCCATATTGTACTATTAAGATCAAACTATAATTGGGTCTTTAATCAGCGTGTGAAACGGATTGGTATACAAATAAAGTTCCGATATGTCGAAGGCTTATATAATCTGACGGAATATAGAGCGAAAAAAACCCAGTCATTCGCGGTTACAAGCTTGCAGCATGCAGATGATTGCGTATTAGTTGGTAAAAATGCAAATGGCTTGCAAGATGCCCCGAAATATCTGGAAACCGTATACAAAGATTTTGGTCTTACCATAAATTTAAATAAAACAAAAATTCTGCAACCTAACAACGATGAAATGAATATCCAACTACTAAATGGGATTAACATTCAGACAGTAAATTCATTTAACTACTTAGGCAACGTTGTAAAGAACGATGCAACTCTCGACGATGAGATCTCATCTAGATTGATCAAATGACGCGTATCGAAAACTATCCAAACGAGTATTCAATAATAGAGATCTAACCGTCGGTGTATAGTTCAATGGTTCTTACGATGTTATTATACGGCCGAGAAACATGGCCTATAATGATGAAACAGATTAGAAGACTAGACCATTGCCATCAATGGTTCCTTCGAAGAATTTTTCCGATAAAATGGACGGACCGTGTATCGAACGTAGAAGTGTTGTTAAGAGCATCAACTCTTTCAATAGAGCGACTGCTCGTTAAAAAACGTTTGAAATGGACGAACATATATTTCGCATGAATCCAGAACGCATACCGAAAAGAATGATATACGCAGTTCTAGAAGATGGATATAGGCCGCTCGGGAGACCATGGTTTATAAGGACGTTGTGATTTCCAAACGATACATCGCATCAGGCTTGTGTCTCATATGCGTCATAAACATTATTGATTGTCATTCAATGGGTCCTCATACTCGTTCGCGAGTCACGAGAGATGATATATATATATATATATATATATATATATATATCAGTAAATACGTAAATTTATACTTACAATGAATAATTGTATCTCACATATACACAAATGACCATATTCAACTATTAGACATACGTACATACACTACACACAAACGCATACATATTTACACGTATATAATCTGCGCAACTCATACATTATATTCGCATACATTGACGTGTGCATATATGCGTAATAATAAAATATAAGGTACCGATATTTAAAGGTATGCGCACATTCACACAAAACGGTATAAAGCACGCAATATTTATACATATATGAAAACATGTGCAATAAAACAATATTCACTATTGCGTAACTATAAACAAAAAAACAGTCAATCAAGTATTGAAATATGTAAATTAGTAATGGTTATTCGACTGAAAACAAAAACCGATACTATATTATCGGTATGAAATAATAATCTGCTTTAATTATAGCAAATAATTTACAAGTACTTTGTTGTAAGGCCTGAGGGAAAATTAAAACATCATCGAAGATATTGTATTATAAATGCCGATAAGAAAATCTGATATGACGAATAAAAAAAGTATTGATTATAAAATCTAACTTCCGATGAAATATTTTACAAATCTGAATTTCATTCCAAGATTTAATTGCAGAAGTAATTCGTAGATAATTCATCGTTAAATTCCCCCGCCTTCATGTTTGCAATTAATTAGGTGTAATAACAATAATGAAGGCAGGAAAACATTAGAAATATTTATCATTTTATTCAGTTACTTTGTTTTTTATATATTTAAATTTAACGTTAGTTAGGAATTGGTTGCTGCCGTGTGAAAATTCTTACCAATGAGTAGTTTAAACCATAAAATGGTATTACACGCTCACATACATATATATACCACGATTCACTGCTAGACGATGGCTAGGCCAATTTTTTTTTTCATCGTGGTTCCTTTTCCATTCTACTCTGAACCCTTCGACTGCAACTGTACTCTGTTCTTCTTCCGGTCCATTGGCTTGCAGAATTAACGACTATATTTACCTTTGCCAGTTCTATAATATTCTTCATTACCTTCGTTTATTGCCTGATCCGAATAATGTCATCCAATCTAATATTGAACATTAATCTCTGTTATAATGTTTGCTCTTTCTTACTTTCATACGGAATGGTACAACAAATCTTAAATGGCTCACATATTTTCCATTTACTACGTATGGAAGACCTTAAATATTTCTTCCGAATATACCACAAACTGTTCAGGCGGTATAGTAACTGTTTGGATACGTCGGTTTAGAGTAATCTGTAGTCGACCCACAACGGTAATTTCGTAATATTTAATTAGTAGAAATTTTTAATAATTTGTATATATCGCTAAATTGAACCACGTCTCTACATAATGCTTTGTCATAGGTCATCGAAGTCTATATAAAAGCCGTAATAATCCATACTGTTCACATTTTTGTATTATTAATATCCTTTTAGTCGGTGTGCAATCGTTTGGTCTACATCTGTTTGGTCATTACACCGCCGAAATTATTTAGCGCATTTTTTACATCGTCAAAGTTCAATTTTGAACATTGTTAATATTTGTCGCGTGTTAATTTATTTATTATTTTTCCCCCGTTGTTTCGTCCACTTCCAAATACTTTCGATATGGGATTGTACATTTTTAGTTGATTCTTCTATACTATTTCCAGTAGCCATCATTAAGACTAAATGAGGAGAAATCTGCGCGTATCAATTTTATTTTTACTAACGGAAAATTCAGTTATTATCCAATTATAATTAATTCGAAGACTTTAAAATATCTGGGTATGCAACTGGATGCAAAATTAAATCGGTCTCAATACTCACCGTTCGTGAATTATATGAAGTACAATTAGTTGTTTTCGTTTTTAAAAATTTTAAACTTTTTTCGATTGAGTTGCATGGTGGTAAAACAAGGTTATCCTCACACGAGTTAGCAAAGTTGCCTAAATTTAATAAATTCCATACCCGAATCCAAGCTGTTTATATGGGTGCCACTTTGTTTAACTCTTTGCCGCGTCAACTAAAAATTGATCTTAAAAATTATAAACGACGGCGTAAGTCGTTCGTTGCATTTGTAATGTGTAAATAGGTAACGAGCTTTTCGTAATAATAATTGAAGTTGCTAACTGGTTTAAACGTATTCGGTTGGAATTGTTAGATTGATGATTTTATTTTGTAAATTAAATTTTTTTTATTTGTAAATTAAGTTCTACTTCAACTTTTTATTATTACTAATTATTATGTGATTATGAGTTATTTCCTGTTATGCCTTTATGTATACACGGTTTTTAGTATTTATTTATGTATATATTTCTATGTTGTATATTTACTTTCGCGCGTTAGGTATATTTCTGCGGATTTGTAATTATAGTTTAATACTTAGTTTATTTGATTGGCGGTGTCTGGGTGTTTGTGTGTGTTTACTTATATGTCTAAATCGATTTCGTTGTTTTTTTAAAGAATGTTTTAAGAAAGTGTATTATTTCATTGAATTATATAACGTTACGTTTTTTTAGTGCGATGGAACGGATGTTAAATTTATCTTTATTTATTTGTATAATCCAGCGTTCGCGCAATATGCGCATAGTCGGGATTTACACGTTATATTTATTTTCGTTGTAATCTCGTATTTTAATTTGAAATAAATTTGAATTTGAATTTGAATTTGAATTTGTATTAATAAAAAAATAGAACAACCGAAAATCCTGCAGATGAATCGGCTTCTCGGAAGACAGAGTATTCTTTCGCCGAGCAATAAGCTATTAGTATGTAATCAAATATACTGAAACCAACACGGAGTTACGGTTGTCAGCTATGGGGTTGTGTTAAATTAACTAACATAAAAAAACCGTTCGGACATTCACTAATGTCGGACAATACAAAAGAAACAATGGTATCCATCGAGATCTTCATATACCGGTAGTATCATTGGTCGGATTGCAGAATAATACAGATTCAGAGGCAAATTTCAATCCAGCAAACAACCGAATCTTATGAATCGGACAAATTATATATAATATAGAAGAATACAGTAATGTTCCATTTGGAAAGTTCGGAATATATATAATTAATAGGATTAGTTTAGAGTACTAGCGAATGTTCAAATATGGAACAGATTGTAATAAGTGATAAAAAACACCACTTGGGTGTTTTTTTTTTAATAATATGTATATATATATAATTTATTATTATATACGACGCTTTGTTAATGCTATCCGGAAAAGGAATTCTAGAAAGAAGCCGAAAAAAATTAATAATAATAATAATAATAGTTTATTTAATATAAGTTGGTAAGTAAGAAAAAATCCGATTCGGGCCGAATTTAGTAAAGTACGTTCGGTCGAGGCGTGACTAAGATTGTCTTCTATTTTTTTATGCATCGTGTTGCAACCGGACGAAATATAGCGCAGAATTTTCAATACCTGTTCGCGTAATACACACTACTGCGGCAAGAATCGAGCGACATTGGGATACGCTATTATAAAATCGTGGCACGGCACGTATTGAAAACAATAGCAGACGACATAACTTGCCGTCATAATTGGCAAGCAATATCGCGTCAACAGTCGAGATAAAAGAAAATCTAGCGCTTAGCAATACGTGTGTAGTTGTCACCGTCGGCGACAAAGCCTAGGCTGCAAATACTAATTTTTCTACCTTAAAGAACCACATATTGATATACGTGTGTGTATATATATATATATATATGTGCGCGAGTGTGTTTGGTATATATAAAAATAACTGAAATATCTGTACGCTATATTTAAAGTGAAAAAATCAACTGCTGAAGGATACAAATCTAACTTGTACCATATTGGTTGGACTTGGAATGAACTAGGCATCCAACTCGACGGTACATGCGTATAAACTGCGACCACTAATCTTATCTGCTCTTTATTGAAACTGGATTGCACTCGAATCGAATCTCGAAGAAGACCTACGTCCGTGTGTGAGATGTATAAAATTATATGATAAACACTTATATATATATATATATATATATATATATATATATATATATATATATATGTGTGTGTGTGTATTATATAGGCGTAGAAGGTTGTAAACCGCATTGGAATATAAAAACAATAAATTATTGAAGAATATTATTTTCGCTTAGATCAAAACGAGAAAGTACTAACAACTTTATGCTCATACTCAATTTACAAATATTTCTGCGTGTATTGTCGTTTGTTACGATGACGAATACTCAAAGGTATTGTCATAATAATAATAATAATAAATAAATAAATTATAAAAAATAAATAAATAATAAAAATAAATTATAAAAAATAAATAAATAATAGTATAAACAAATGATCTTTATTCGCTGAATATGGTTTATTATCTGTTATTTTTATTATTATCCAACTTCATCGCACATTACCTTTCCGAGAACAGAAATTTTTAATATTCCATCCGTGTTCGAATCTTAGCGTTTTTATATATATATATATATAGCTATATGTTATACGCGTACGATGCTGATAATCATCGCAATCATATTACAAACCGTTCGTCACTTGCTTCGCGATGTTCTTCGGAAGTGATAACAATCTGGACAGCGTGAGTGACGCTGTTTACGAAGCAACAAAGCAGATATCGAATAATTCCAGTCTGGAGCTTATTCACTCTGATAACTCGGCGTAAAATTAAACGGGGATACACACGCCGATACGGAAAAACTGTTCATCATAAGCGTACGTATCGAATTCCCTCGTAATGTATAGAATGATGTTTGCCTCCTGTATAATATACCGTGGAAGATAGAACAAAACTACGATTAAAAATGCAGCTATTATCAACTTTTTATTTTCTTTCGATGCTAAAGTTCGGAAATATTGACGGAGCGAATGGATTTATTAAATATATATATTAAAAAAAAAAAAAAAAACATCTTTTCCCAGAATGAATAAATATAAAAAACGAGAAAATAAAAATACACGGAAATATGACGTTGAGCGTGAAGAAATATTCTATGGCCGTCAGTATGCTATATTAATCCTTGCAGTACTGCAAGAGCTATCTCAAAAAGAAATTGTCTATTTTCATAAGTCTAATCAACAAAACCATTTCCTTTCAATCAAACCTAATTCACTATCTCAGCTGTCATTTCCTTTCAGAATAAGAGAGAATAATCCTTATCAGACTTCGAAGAATATCCCACTCAAATCTTACCCATTCCTATCTTCTTCAAGGCACAGACCACTCTGCTCCTTTTGTCAAATAATTCTTGTCATGTTCCCACCAAACTTGCAATCCAACACAGCTTCCTTTCTTACCTCAACTCACCTGGCCGACCATACTCATAATGAATGTTTTCCTGTTCCTGGATTCACTGAACCTTTTAAATCATATCTCAATAGGTCAATCATATCGCCCGTTAGTGCATCCCCCGTATTGTCAAATAATAATAATAATAAACATTCGTTATTTCAATTCTCGAAATATTCATCTTCTTCAACGTCCGTTATTACGACGGAGGTATTTTAACACAAAATCGTCTGATGGACTAACCAGTGTATGATTCAATTTTTTTTTTTATTCCATCCGTCCATCGGAAAGGACACTTTCCTAGGTTTCTACATCCTGTATATCCTGCTGTTGTAAGATAGCATGTACGATTGAGCCTGTTTGTTACGTATTCGAAAAATATCGAGGCATTTGTTCGGTATGCTAACGAACTAAACGCTCTCGGTTACATTCTGTACGTCGGCGTTTCTAATATCGTTATAATTTTACCTTATTTTGTTTACTAGTGTGACGCTTTTCCAAATCTCGATTAAATTCGTTGTCACATAGGTCGAGCATTTTTCTCGATATCGCTAAAATCTTTATTACAATGATTACACCCGGAAAATCAGTGAAGTTACATGTTGTTACACAATTGTCGAAGTGTGCGAATACCTGTATAATTTTACAATCACAGGAGTGTATGACGCGTATTTCTTTAAAATTATGCAACGAATTATTTACGAAGATGTATATAATTTCGACGCTATCGACTAACATAGGTAATCCAAATTACTCCCAGAGTTCGGTGAAATAATTATAAAATAAATTTAATTATGTTTTATGTGTGCATATATATATATATTGTGGATTATAAAAAACTTACGATGAATGAAGTGAGAACGATAGTGGCTAAAATCTAAAAAGTTTGGTTAAGGGTGCGCGAAATTAAAGATTTAGTTACTTTACTTTTACATTTGTACGATTTAGTCACATTGTCTTATCAGATATTTAACATGTCTCGTTTTATTCAGTCTATTATTCAATTTACACACACACACACACATATATATATATATATATATATATACATAATATTCCGTTTCAATTGTGATACACTTGATTAAATTATCCTTTAATTTCCAAACTTTAGTTGTTATTCGACTTTTTTATTTATTTATTTATTTATAAGCGCCCGACTGCATGGTCATTTGCCTCTTAAATACAAGTACATGCTAATTTACCATACGCTATTATAGTTTGGTTAGTTTTAAGAATTTAAACAACTTATTCGTTTATTTAATACGATAACCAGGGTTCCAAAACACATTTGTCGTTCCATAGCATATTTCTGGCATTCAGTCAGTACGTGAGCCACCGTTAGTTGGCACAGGCATTCAGCACATTCTGACGGCTCGTCCTTTTCGAACATGTAGGCTTGTGTTAGTTAACTAGCCAATATTACTTCTTGGCGATCTCGACGGTAACATGTGTGCCATGGAAAGGATCGGTTTTATTGTTTACAGTTCGTTGCTGTTAAAGCGCTGTTCCCATTCGGATTGTCAGGATGGTTTTATATAATAATTTAGCGAAGATTTGTTGTAAAGCTGGTTTCCGAGTTGGAACAGGGGATTTCGCATATCTATACTAAGATTGTTGCAGAGCGTTGTACAATCGGTGTAGATTAAGGCGTTCGCGATGTAATCGTGAACGGGTTACGAGGAGATTTTAACAAAATACTTCAACGAAAGTAATTTTCATCGATCACTAAGTTCGAGTAAATTCGTTTCTGCTAAAAGACTTGCGACCGGGCTAATTCTTAAAGCTCCTGTGATAAGACGCATCGCAATATTTTGTATCGAGTCCAGCTTTTTAAGAATGTTAGAGTTTGAATTAGGATGGAACCGTTAACTATTTTTGAAAGAACTAGAGTTTTGTGTTATACAGAAGTAGGATTGATTTTCTGTCTGCGGCCAAATTTGTGTGTGCCTGCCACCATCTTTAGGACGTTTAATGCTCTGTGGCATTTCGTCTGCAAGGATTGATTGTGGTTTATCCATGATGATTTCCTATTCATTACCATTCCCAGTATCTTGAACGAACTTACCGTTTTCACTGATTCATTGTATAGAGGGTAACATAGAAACTGTTTTAAAATTGTTCTTTTATGAAGCTAATCCAATATCACAGCATCCTGATAATGTACGAGTTTCTATGACAGATTCCTACTGGTTTTTATTTTTTAATGTGTTCGATACGTCTGTATAGAATAATTGCATTTTAATTTTCTTTTTATATAATACTAATTAATTCAGTCATATACTCAATTCCTGTAATCGTTTATTTTTTTTTGTAATTATTTTCTTAGTAGTAATTCGTTGCTATGTATATATATTATATATATATATGTATATAATATATACATCATCATCATTATCGAATGCTCGTTTCCAAACATCGTGATTAACCCACTACGTACAAAATGGACGATAGCATTTAAAGTAATTCAACTAGCATGGCGCGCGTATGATTTTCTTATATGCGGTGGAATGTCACTCTACCATCTCCGTAATAATTGAGATTTACTGAATAATGAAAAACTAACGACAGCCGAACTTGACAATATACTCACGGCTATGAGAATTTCAACTAATTCCACCGATATATTTTTCAATGTCATAAGTTAAACCCAGTGAATAAAATTTAACTCCATTTACATTTAGTATTATTATCGCACTTGTGGCGTTTAGCGCGCAATTGGCTTGGTTAAGTGTATCAGCAATGGCCCGTGTGTGTTTCGGTTAACCGAATATGTAGCGTCGGTATGGAAAAATTCATGTAATAAGAAACAGGTGAACATCGCGCTGAATGACACAGTAAAGATAGTTGAAACCGTTACAAATGAAAAATTTATTCCCACTTCGTGGGAGTAATACCTCCTGAAATAAGAAAAAAAGTAGCAGCAAGTAAGGAACGAGCCTCGCTAATGCTGGACGAGATATCCAACCCTGAACAGTTTGCTGAATACAACCTCCGTACCGATGGAACAACCAGGATATATGAAAGAGCGATTATAAAAAACCGCAGCTGGAACTAACCCGCAGAGTCTTCAACAGAACTGGCACCAGGTCACGATTTGTCGTGGAAGATTTGGCGGTCTCTTAACCGATTTAAAACCGGGATGACACGGTTTAAAGCTAATTTAAAAGAATGGGTTATTATTAAAAGTTATAGATGTATATTCAAACGTCTGCGCATATGCTATGCTGCCCACTAAAGGACAAACATTGTGATATAGCCGATTTTGTGGTCAGCAAAAGACAAATCCATTTACGCAGCTACATACGCTGATGCGTGAGTTTTCGGGCACGAAAAGTAAGAAAACAATATAAAATATTATACGTAAACAATAACACAGTAACCCGGCAATATTCAGTCGCAATTGTTTCTTCTAATACTAGAATTCATCTAACCGCACTTATTTCGTTTAAATTTTTCTTTACCGATATTACATCTCATCTAAATTATATTTTTAGAATTCTTACAAGCGTTTTTAAAACATTTATTCCTTTTTAATTTATATTAAATTGTTAATATTTTTAACCATTTCACCTTCTAGCTGAACGAAATATAATAAACTACATTTATCCAAACATTGTGCATCAAATAATTCAATGTAAGCTAATTTACACACACACACACATATATATATAATGACGTCATTTTTAAATTTTGAATTCGTCGGTACATTTAAAACGATGTTAATAAATCTGGATCATTTTTTCTTCTCTCTTGTATTACACAGTAAATCTTTGTAATAGAGTGACAGTTAGCCGTCTTTAATCTAATCTTGCTTACCGGTAACCAAACTTTTTAGATTTTGATCCCTATCGCTCTCACTTCATTCATCATAATTATTTAATAATATATATACATAAAACATAATGAAACTTTTTTTATAATTATTTCACTGAACTCTGGGAGTACTTTAGATTACCCGGTGGTGTCGACATCATATTCCTCTTCCTAATAACTCGTTGCATAATTCCAGATGACTTTAAAAAAATACGCGTCATACACTCCGAGTTGTGTGTGCGTTGTGTGATTGTAAAATTAAAAATTTACATAATAAACCGGTTGCACGAGGATAAATTTAGTATTTTCCGCCATTTACCATAAATTCTACCCAGAAGACAAATATTTTTACTGACGCCGTTAAAAAATTAACATAATTATCTATAAAAGTAATTTTATTGATCAGAAATATTATATATATATATATATATATATATATATATATATATATATATATATATATATTAAATAAACACTATTTTTCAATAATATAAATTTAACGTAAAATCGAGACGTTAGCATTCAATATTTAATTTTAAAAAAGTTTGAATTTCATATATAAATATTATATATAAAAATTATATATATATATATAATATATATACATATTACGAGTGTATGCGTGTGAATTATGTGTACATAAATAAACAGATATATAGATTGTAGATATATATCCTTTTTATATTATATTAACTTGTTTTTTCTGTTCGATTCCACTACTAACTTGTTATTTTTATACATCACGTATCGAATGCACAGAAGAAACGGCTTAAAGGCTTATGATGTGACAAAAATTCTCAGAAAATATTATTTTAAAAAAATCATTACGCGTATACTATTTGCATGAATGATAATTATTAATTAATTTTTTCTTAATCATCAGATTAGTCTGCACACCAATTTATCGAACTACTGCAAAAAAAGTTGATTTTACATACATACATACATAGGAGTGAAAGTTGAATTCGGCAGTCGGATATGCGACTGAGCAGCCTCTTCAGGATCCCCGCTGCCCACCGCGAATGTGGTGAGAGCTTGAAAAGGTGTCCTAAACATCGGCTACTCCAATTATCCTGGTCAGCGTGGCGCGGCTGGCGGGAACCGAAATCACGCGGTAAGAAGAACAAGAATGATTTAATACTTACATTTGGAATTTGGAACATGTGAACTTTAACGGATAGCGACAATGTATCAGAAAGAAGAACCGCGGAGTTACGCAGATACGACATTGATATTGCATCTATAAGTGAAACCAGATTACTTGGCGATGGAAACCTTTGTGAGCCTGCATGCAAATACGTGTTGTTTTGGCACGGCAATGCTCCTGGTAACAAGCGCTTTGCATGGAGTTGGTATAGCGCTGAAGCGTTCTCGTTAAGTGTGTCCCGCATAAAGAAGGAGTATTTATACTTGGAGATATGCACGTGTAGGGAATGATGTGCATGTTTGGCCAAATGTTGTTGGTAAGTACGGTCTAAAAGGCGGAAATGATAATGGCAACCGTCTAGCCTTGGTCTAGTCATAACAAACACGATATTTGAACTTAAACCCAATCTATAAAGGCACGTGGATGCAACCGAGGTCAAAACAATGGCATATGATAGATTTCGTAATTATGCGTCGTGAATATAAAACAACAGAACCACTAGAGTTATGCGAATACTTGTAAGATCAGTGATTTCCCTGACGAAGCAGAAAATTCATAAAAAATACTTAAAAATCAAATCTGCTCGATATAATGCTGATGCCTTAAGAAACGATAATAAGCGCAAAGAGGTAACGAATCTCATTGACGAAGCTTTCAGCGCGTTTGAGATTGATTCTACCTCGAATAGCAGTCAAGTTTGGGCTAAAATGAAGGAAGCAATACACCCCAATTGTTCCGGAGCGATAATGACATCTAAAAGATAAAATCAGGACTGGTTTGTCACAAACGATAAAGAAATTACTGACCTAATTACGCGGAAAAGCCTAACTTTCACTCAATGGCAGAATGACACAAGCAACATAAGGTTGAAACAAAAATTTTCTGAAATAAAGGCTGAAGTTTAAAAGAGAACACGCTGGATGAAGAACAATTGCTGGCAAAACAAAGCACAAGAGATTCAAACTTATGTAGATTCCGGCCGTTATAGGGAGTTCTTTTCAGCAGCTAAAGCAGTATATGAATCTACACCGTATAAAAATGCTTTATTACGGGATAAATATGGCAACATCATAAGTGATCATCATGGAATAGCGCAAAAATGGAAATGCCATTTTGAGAATTTATTAAACAGTGATACTTGTATAAATCTCTCAGTGATGAATGAAGTGCAGAATTCCCAGCAACTCGCTGCTTTGGACGAGGATATATCCTTAAAAGAGGTTAAAGATGCAATAAAGCACATAAAAAATGGGAAAGCTGACAAACCAGATGGGATGTTACCAGACATTTTAAAGTTGGAAAACAATAACATGGTAAACGCACTTCATAAACTATTTTCTATTATGTGGAAACAAGAATACCAACTGATTTTCAAATAGCAGCTATAGTGCCTATTTTTAAAAATAAGGTCGACAGAAGTGACTGCAATAGCTGAAGGGGAATTTCATTGCTTTCAACTGTGGGGAAATTATTTGCCAGAATTATACTTAATCGTATTCTACCAATATTGGAACGAACCTTTCCAGAAAAAAAAAATGGATTTCGCACTGGTCGTGGGAACAAAATCGGGATATTTTCATTGCATTTATAGACGTTAGTAAAACCTTTGACTCGGTGCTTAGGCAGCTGTTGATGAAACGCATGGAGAAAATTGGCTGTCAGCCGAAATTTATTCTAATACAAGCATGATAATGCTACAAGAATGCAATTCTCGGCCATTTAAAGTTAGTACAGGAGTCAAACAAAGCTGTGTGCTGGATCCTGCGTTGTTTTCAGTGTATATGGCTTTCGTACATATGATCGCAGTTAAAAAGCTGGGACCTGAAAAAATAGTAATGATCAGTAGGTTTGATGGCGGATTATTTAATGTACATCGATTTAATGCCGATTCTAAACGTTCCAGAGTCGGACTATTCGATTTCCAATACGCAGATGATTGTGCTGTGGTCGCGCATACCGTACGGGAACTTCAGACTGCTATCAAAATACTTGATACAGTTTACAACAGTTTTGGCCTAGCTATAAATAAGAAAAAAAAAAAAAATTGTACAAGTAGCCCCTACGAATTAACGACAAAAAGAACACGTGTTGGAACTAAGCAATAGTGTAATAGAACTGGTGGAAAGTTTTAAATATCTTGACAGTATGCTTAACAACAAGATCAGCTTGGACACCGAGACTTGTAGTAGAATGCAAGCTGCTTCAGCTGCAATGAATAAGCTTGATAGAAGGATCTTTAATAATACGCATATCTTATTGTCAACAAAACTGATAGTTTATAAGTCCATCGTTTAACCGACGCTTATCTATGGCTCAGAAATATGGGCCCCATATAGAAAGAACATACGGTCGTTGGAAGCTTTCCACCAGAGAGCACTGCGCGGATTGCGACGCGTTCGTTGGCAGGACCGAGTGACGAATCGCGAAATTTTAACGCGGGCTAAATACAAATCTATTCGCATGCTGCTTTATAATAATAGTCTGAGATGGACCGGACATGTAATCAGAATGAACGATGACAGACTTCCGAACAAATTCCTTTATGGTCAGCTTCTTGTTGGTAAACGTCGCATTGGACGTCCTCGTTGGCGATATAAAGCCAATTTGCGTAAAATACTGAAGGAATGCGAAATTGATCGCAAGAATTGGGAAAAACTGGCAATGGATCGCAACATCTGGAGACAAACAATACGAGATGGACTACAGAAAGCGGATCAAAACGCCCGAGCTGCGAAAGAAAGGAAAAGGAATCGACGTAAATGCTTTTCATTGAAACGGTTCGAGTAGATAATATGAATACTGACGCGCATGCACGCGCACCTGCGTTGCGTATAAATAAATAGTGCTTTGAATGCTAGTCCATTTTGTATCTAAAATTAAACGTACAATGGATAGTCACAATGTTCAATGAACAATATGACGATGACACATATATATATATATATATATATATATATATATATATGTATGTATGTATTTATTTATGAAGCGACATTCAAAATATCTAAAAAGTCCGAAACTTTGAAGAAACGTTGAAATGTCGACAACTGGAGTTTACAAAATATCTCCCTACGTACTAAGTTATATTCAATGATTTAGAGCTGATCAAACTTCGTGAAAACTACAATTGTATTTAAACGAACTACGCTATACACTTAAGAATGTAAGGAACTAATTTGTACGTGAGGATTGGAAATGGTTCGCAATTGGTTCGATTCGATAATTTCAATATTATCAGTATTTAGGAATCTTTGTTAATTTCTATTCGTTATTCCACATATCGACGATAATGTCGGTAACGATCTTGTTTGCTGGGGTAGAGCAAAACGCGGTTGAATCAAATTACTTTTTAAGGAGCATGTTTTTATATTTATAAAAATTTTACCTTAATGTCATATAGCGTACTAATGTAGCTAGGAAGTGTTTTAATAGCGAAAGTCTAGTTGATCTGCCATCTGAATTAGTTAAGATAACAAGTTATGTTCAAAACCTAGCGTACATATATATATATATAACAGAATGTAACGGTAGTACAGATATAGAAGTAAAATGACGAACACAAATTGTCAGAGGAGCTCTGTTCAAATTGAATTAGATATTGAAAGATGGATCTACAACGAAGAAGGTAGGAATTGAAATTGTTAATACGTTAATTTTTTTCAATTCTATTATACGCAATTGAGACCTGGACATTGAAAAAAAGCCAATCTTAGGATAGCGTGGACGATGAAAACAACTAATTCTGCCGTGATAAGAGAAATTGGTACCACGCGACAGTAATCACGACGAACTGTTTTGATCAGTAAGACGAAATATTTCGGTCATCTTATACGAAAGGGAAACGGTATGGAACGTTATACGAGCGAAATTTGAAGGTGGGGGAAGATCAAGGGGTTGACCACCAACACACTGGGCAAACGCGATACAAAAAGCAACAGGTATATGAGGTCTGCAGATGCGCTGTCATCAAACGGAAAGTCGGGAACAGAGGCGAAGAATAATTACATCGACATTGTCACGATCACAACACCCCTCTGGGGTATTTGACCAAAGAAGATATATGTATATATTAGAATATCGCTTTAATAGGATGTCTACGATGTAGTGTTTCTAATGACGAAGTACTCTGTTTTGAACGGACGGCTAGATGAAAGTTTATATTTGAAATGTTTAGGATTTTCGAACACACGAGGTAGATTAATAAAGTCAAAACAGAAAAACCCTTTTTAGTTTTTATGTTCCGCGTTAAATAAAATTTGTTTGGAAACTAAACCCAATCAAAAACAAGGACGATGGTCGCAAATGTTCGAATAATCGCATTTAGTTATACAGTCGCCTAGATGTAGGATGATTATACTCTTCACAAGAATTATCTTCGACGGAAATTAAAACATCGATGGCAAAAGTATTCACCGACGAACCCAAGTTCGATATTTAGGTGTCACCGTGGATTCTCGTTTATCCGTTAATAATAATATTAATTAAAGCAATCCGTATACTTAATCATTAATTGTACTTAATAAGAAATTACTTTATATACGCATATTATTCGTCCTATATTAACCTAGGCATGTCCTGTTTGACTATCAGTTTCAAACGGTACATTTAAAAAAAATTACAACCGATTCAAAATCACCGTTGCAGAAATATACTAAATCGCCATAGGTATACAAAAACTATTGATATGCGCTCAAAATGAAACATCTCTTATACATATCTTCTTATATTAGCAAAATTATCCAAAAAGTTTTACGACAGGTATTAATTTCATAAGTGATTTCATGCGTTATATACAAACATTGTAGAATTAAGCATAGGTTACTCGTTTAAAATTCAGTGTCTACGTCAATTATTTACTTCGGGTATGTGTATGTGTATATGTGTATATCTATGTGTATATATATATATATTATGCATATATTAGTGTTTTTCTTCTAGCGTATTTTATTTATTTCCGTGCATGTTTTTGTAATTCATTTTCTAGATTTAGTAACATTATTTCGAGTTAACTGTTAACGTATAAGGTGTTCATAAAAAATTTTGTTACATACATATCATTATGAAATAAAAGTTTCTTCTTATTCAATACGGCCACTTTAGAACGAAAACGCGTAAATAAATGTTCAGGTTCGAATTATCGTCATTTTGACAGTTGAATATATACTTTTTATTATTTTCGATTTTGGCCAACTATGGAAAAACAATGATCATGAGATTTTCTTTTTCCTTCTCCAATATTCTTTCATCTTCAAGCTGTGCTGCGCTTTTCTTTCTTCCGTCCACATGTTATTACCGGTGTTCTTCTTCACGTTTTCGGCAAAACCTTTAAATGCGTTTATTTTTTCTCGAAATTTATTTCTATTAATTACGTCCTCACTTTTAATGTTCATTTCTGATATATCTTTTTTGGTTTCTATAAACCACATAAGTTTATTCTTTGGATTGCTTTCAAAGTATTCAAATGTGGCTTTAGTTTGTCTATTCCATTCTTTTTAGGTGACCGTAAAATCTTATTCTTCTTTTTCTCATTGTATATATTTTCAATTTTTTCATATTTTTCCTTGTTGCTTTTTTGTTGTCCAACTTTAATGTTCGGTCCCAGAATTTTTCTCATAATTTTCCGTTCCTTCTTCTCTATGAGCTCGATTTCTCTTCTTGTGTTCATATTCCGACATTCTGCTGCATATAGACATTGCGGTTTAATTACAGTATCATAATGTCGTATATTCGTATTTATAGATAATGACTTCTTTTTATATATTTCTCTGGTTACATTGAATGCTTGTTCCATCTTGTGTACTCTGGTTAGATTCGCTTCTTTATCTAAACCATTTGGTTGAATTATTTCACCTAGATATTTAAATTTGGTGACTTTTTTAACCTTTCCGTATTTTGTTGATAAATAACATGGTGCCGAAGGTTCATTGGTTATATAAACTGTTTTTTCATATGAAATTTGCAGGCCAGCGCTTTTTCAGCTACTTCTTTCAATGAATTTAACTGGATGACTGCATCTTCCAAATTATCAGCTAAAATTGCAACATCATCCGCAAATGCAAGACATGAAATCTCGATCCCAGATTTTTTCCTTCCTAATCTGATTGGTTCAATTCCGTAATTTTCCAGCAGTATCTTCCACTCCCTTATAACTTTCTCCAGAACACAGTTAAAAAGCACAGGGGATAGACAATCTCCCTGTCTTACTCCTGTTTTAATTTTAAAAATCTCCTCGAAACTTGACTCTGGATGTTGTGTTTGTTAAGGTTTGTTTTATTAATGTAATAGTTTTATTATCCACATGAAATTCTTGCAAAGTGTTGAGTAGTGTCTTCCTATCGACAGAATCGTATGCTTTTTTAAAGTCTACGAACGTGATGATTATGTTCTTTCCTCTTATTCTTTTATGTCTAATTATCGATTTAATAATTTGTTCAACGCAAGATCGACCTTTCCGGAATCCAGCTTGATATTCACCTATTTGTTTTTCTGCTTGCCTTTCTAACTGATTTAAAAGTGCTTTAGACAAGATTTTGTATGTCACAGGCAATAGTGAAATGCCTTTATAGTTATTGATATCATCTTTTTTTCCTTTTTTATGCAGTGGATGGATTAATGCTATTTTCCACTCATCTGGCACCTTTTCTTCTTTCCAAATTTTTTCTATTACACTTCGCAGTTTTCCGATCATTTCTGGGCCTGCGATCTTCCACATTTCAGCAATTATTCCATCTTCATCAGAAGCTTTATTGTTACTTAACTGTTTCACAATCTCTTCAATTTCTTGATAATTAGGGGCTACAGATTCTTCATGTTTAGACGTTGTTAATTGTCTTGGAAATTTTTCTTTTGGCTCTTCACAATTAAGGAGCTTATTAAAATATGTTGCTAAAATACTACAGTTTTCTTTATCATTAAGAGCTAATTTACCTACCTCATTTTTAAAACATAAATTAAGAGGCTGATATTTTCGGAGATTTTTATTGAATATTTTGTAAAAGATCCGAAAATTATTTTTCTTAAAATTCTCTTCTATTTCAACGAGTTGTTCTTTTTTCAAATTTCCTTTTTGTTGACCTAATTATTTTAGCTGTTTTGGATCTTTGATCTTTAAATTGAGTATAATCGTCTTCGTTCTTCGTCGAATACCATTTTTTCCATGTTTTGTTCCTTGCCTCCACAGCTTCATCACATTGTTGATTCCACCATCTGTGTTTTATTGATTTTTTCAGTGGGGCTATTTCATGTGATATTTCAATTAATTTCGTTTTAATTTCTTCCCAGCTATCCGACTTTATTTTTGTATTCAGTTTGTTTTGAAATTCATTTTTCTTATACATTAACATATTTGTGTCAACCTTGGAAAGTTTAATATACATTCTCAGATGAATTTTTTTCTCAGGAATGAAATTCATTTTGATAGTGGTTAAATAATGATCTGTTTCCACATTTGCCCCTTTTTTTAACTTTGACATTCATAATTTCCCTCCGATTATTATATGTTATAGCTACATGATCAATTTGAAACTCTCCTAATCATGGGTTAGGTGATCTCCATGTCATTTGTCTCTTAGAGGCAATCTTTTAAAAGCCGTTGACATTAGTTTTAAATTAAACGCATTACATATTTCCAGGAATCTTTCACCATTTTTATTAGTTCTTTTATGGGCTGGGAACTTTCCAACCATTTTTTGGAACTTTTTCTCCTTACCCACTTGAGCGTTAAAATCACCTAATAATATTTTCACATTTTTAACCGGAATTTTAGCTATCTCTTGATCTACAATTTCCCAAAAAAAATTTTCTACTTTTGATGGATTTTTTGTCTTCATTTATAGGTGCATGGCAATTTATTAATGTATATGTTTTATTTGCACAGCAGAAAGTTAGAATTGATAGTCTCTCATTAACCGAGTAAAAATCTTTTATTGAATCAAGAATTGCTCTGTGAACAATGAAAGCTGTTCCGAGATGAGGTATTCCATTATTCATTGGATTTTTCCCATTCTTACCTTTAAAGATTCTATAACCTTCTGAATCTATTATGTCCTCATCCGTAAATCTTGTTTCTTGTACAGCCAGTATTTGAATTTTATTTTCTTCCAAAACGTTAATTAATTGTTTTAATCTTCCTACTCTTAATAACGAATTCACATTCAAGGTACCAAAGAAATATTTCTTCTTAGTTTTTAATTTTTTGCTATTCCTAACACTGTATGTTGGTCCAGGCTCTCCAGAAGATGGTTGCCCGGTAACACTGTAATTCACAGTGGAGGATTTTCCTTTCGGAGTACCTCCTGGAGTATGTATATGAGAAGGATTTGCCATCATGCATTGTTTAATAATATGGGGGGAATCAGTACTTGATTATTAATCAAATACCAATTCAACGTTAAAACTGAGATTGTAAGTCCCACAGTTTAAATTCAACCGCTCCTAACCTGGAGAACAGACGTTGACCAGATAGCCGCTCCACAGGAAGCAGACGCTTCTGGATTTAAGTTTTGTTTTCTGTCAGGGTTTACTCCCTTAGCCTTTGGATAAATATCCTAACCGCAAGGCAGCGGTTTTTTACTGAGGAGGTAACGGTTTAGGGTTTTTACGGCGACCCAAACTCGCCGAGGGGGACACAGTCGTAGGATTTATGCAGATTTTTAGTGGACAGGTCCTCAAGCTGCCCATCTGCATCCTCGTGTCTCCTTACCCTGTCACTACTGGAATCGTCTGCTAGAGACTTTCCACCAGTAGCCGCTCTTGGTTCGCGACTGCTTATTGGTTATTCGCAGCTGACCAGCATATCTACTGGTCATTCCACTATCCACCACCCGTGGACGCGCCCCGTTCCGGTTAGAGCTCCAAATCCCAGGAGGTACATAGTACCCCTGGGGGGGAATATATACTTTTAATATAAAAATCGTTCCGATTTTCCGAATATACACAGTCGACAATGGAAAGATTTAGGATTCGATACGATGAAAGTAAAACTCAACGATTACGCTCAGATGAGAACAGAGCGGACGCATTAATTGTAAAACGGATTGACTGCAGTGCCGCAAACTTAATCGTATGAACTCCGGTCAGTTCATTATTCTTAATTTACATTACATTTATTTTATTTTAGGACGCTCGACTGCAAAGGTCATTTGCGTCCACCGAGATTAAATACAATAAATTACAAAAGAAAAATTATTTTCTACTTACAATACAATATTTAGTCTACAATAATTTTATTAAACCAGTTATTTTAATAAAGTATATTACGCGTTGTATCAAGTCTTCGTTATAATACTTCGCTTATATCTAGTCCACTTATTAATGATAACGTTGTTGATCGAATTTCGGACATTCTGTGATAACATGTTCTACGGTAAGCGCTGAATCGTGACAAAATTTGCATATTACCGACGACGAATTCTCCTCGATTAATGGCCCGTGCGTTAGCTTAGTGTGGCCGATTCGCAATCGGGCCAGCACTATTTCTTCGTGTCGTCTGTTCGCTCGGTACGACGTAATCCATTGTTCTATTCGCGGTTTAATTCTTCTTAATTTGTTCTCAGTTAATCTGGACCACGACTCTTGTCGGACAATATTTATCGCGAATTTTAATTGTTTGCTAACTCGTAAGCCGGGATTTCTAGTCAGTGGAAACGACTTTTGCCATGGTGGGTACAAGGAGGCTACTGGAGTGCGATCAACCGTTGTTAATTTAAGGGTATCGTATGAAGTGTTTACATCGTAGGCCAAATGCTTCGTTGTTTTTGCTGTTTTGAATGAAAGGTTTTATAGTAGTTTGGATGCGTTTTCTTCGTACTCAATTGAAAATAATATTTTAACGCTAACAGGATTCTTCGATCTTTTAGTGTTGTTATGTTAGTTTCGGCCAGTAGACTTGATATCGGACTGGTACAGAAAGCTCCGCTGCAAATGCGAAGTGCCTGATTTTGAATTAATTTACTTGTGTTATAACATTTATAAATAAACTTACCCCATCACGTATTTCACGAATTCGGAATAAAGAAAAACATAAATAATAACGCGTTGTTCTCGACACGGCGCTTTTTTTGGCTCGATACGACAATTTGACACTTTTTGGTGCGTTATCGACACAGAAAAGAAACGTATAAATTCTATTTTCCTCGTCGAGAAATTACGAAAACCGAAATTTATTTACGCGACTTTTTAACATACATTCGGACAGCTTGAAGTGCACGATGGATGAACCGTATAATATAAAACTGAGCGACGTAATTAAGACAAAAGTCAACGGCGTCGAAGTTCCGACAAATTATTGTTACCGAAACCTGCACATTAAATAAAGTGAATACGAATAAGGTTCGAGATGTAGGAAAATCGAACGGAGATAAGCCGGGTAGAAAAAAAAAACAAAACGAAATGAACAAAAATTGAAGAGAAAAGGTCGTTATTAAATCGCGTGGAACAAGAAAAACACGATTAACTCGAACGGGTCGTCTACTTCGGCATGGAGGATTTACTTCGGTCCGAAATCCGTGGAAAAAGAACTGGCGCGCAAAATACATTTACACATAACAACCCGGTTAAAAGCCACACCGGGTTAAAGAAGTACGTCCAATTAAAAAGAGCCGAGGAAGAATATCCGTGGCAACGAACCAATCTTAGGAGACTGTATTGATGACGAATAGTGTAAACATTGAATGGAAATAAAACGATTAAAAGTTAATTCCAACAATAAATAAAATAAAGTATATCGGTTATCGAATTTAATTTATTCATTGAAAGATAAATAAGCGATATGAATAAATCTTGTTTTTTAAAATCGCTATTGCAAAAATATATTTTCAAAAATAGAATTTATAAGTAAAGAAGTCGACGAAATTATTATTAGTATGAAAATCACTAATTATTTAACCTTTTATTACGCATTTTCAAGTTAAAATAAACGTAATAATAAAAGTAATAACCGACAAAAAATTAGTTAAAATCGTTAAATTTTGATATATAAAAAGACCACAAAGCTTTCCGGGGCTATTAAGCCATTATTAAGTGGACGTAAAAAATAATAAAAAAAAAATATGTATGCCACGAAGCGCGGGGAAAAAGTGAAACTTAAAGACGTTTTAACTAAATTCGATACTCCGGGTTTTTTATGAACCGCAATGAATAATATTTTAGTCGGCGATGCTTATATTTAGGGTACATTTGCTGTAGGTTGTCTGGAATCGTATATATATATCAACGACATTAACCAGTTCGTTTGGATGTAGGCCATAATTAATAAAAAAAACTTTCGAGCAAGGAAAAGAATATAATTTTTCAGGAAAATGACAATCGTAATTGTGTAATGAGAAACGTTAAGAATAATCCTACAGCATCGGTTCTGTGTTCGCTGTAAATTATTAAAATTAGTATCGGAAATGTGGGTAATAATTGGCCGAATAAGAGTTTTATAAAGGATTAATTTGTTTTCCATATTCAGAAATAATTTTCTGCAAATAAATAGGTGAATTGCACTAATTGCTTTATTATTAACCTTAACATTAATGTAATTAATATGATCAGCAAATTTAGAAATGATTTCTTGCAAAAAAGTGAGTGAATTGCAGCTTTATCGATCTTAACATTAACGTAATTGATCTCAGCAAATGTCAATCGCTTATCTAGGATTACAGCTAGATAACGAATGGTCTTCGACCAAGTCTTATCCCCTTTTACTAACTACTTAAAACGTTCGAGGTACCAATGCTTTGTATTTTCTTGCTTACGGCTTATAGTAATTGGCGTTATTTATACAAGTGTAAAAATTTAACAATAACTGAAAACGGACGTAATTCCATTCGACAGAGTTTATTACATCCTCATATAAAGCTACGTCATCGGCATAAAGGCTGATTTTCAACCAGACGAGGTGGTTATTTATGTAGACGAGGAACATCATTGAATTATTAAAACGCCGGGTACGAACGAGTTAATAGAATAACGAATGCGCGGGTTATTTTTCTAATTCTAAACGACCTATGCTATTTTTGTTAAAGTTTGTCTGAAATCAAACTCCGGCAAGTTGGAAAATTGCGGATAATGATTTAACGGATTTATAGGACTAATGTGTTTCGGTATTCGTATCTTCCGAAGCGAAGAAAAATGTGCAAAACGCAATAAGAATTAAAGGGGCCGCTGAACGCTATATTGCTCTTCTTGAATAATTTTGACGTGACTATAATATCTGAGCCGACTGACAGTTTTTGTTGTAGTAATTTTACATGTTTGAGGGTCCGTTTGACCTTAGGTGGAAAGTTGGCGGAAGTACGTTTATATTCATAATTCCGTGTAAGTAATTTTGTTTATAAATTTTATCAAATTGCTCCGCCAATAGCTGGTTCATATATGACATATGACTTCGTGTTTAAAGAGCGATAAACAGGTGAGAGATGTTACAACAGAATTGTTTTAAGAAGGACATTGTTAGTGGATGATTAAAAAAGATTTGTTTCTAACGATCATTTCTCTTATTAACCACAGTTTACGTATTACTAGGTTATTAAAAAAATTATAAATTTTCACGTACTTTTGAAAGTGAGGATTGATTTTAAACAACGCTCTATCGTATTGAAAATAGGTCTGAATTCAGAGTATACAATTGGATTTTTGACGGACATATTTAAGTTAGCTGCGTTTTCCGTTGTGTCTAGATTGCGAGTAGCTGTCAATCTTCGTAGCTGATTTTAATTTTGAAGGTGGGTCGAGTTTATTGTGCGTTTTACTTTATCGAGGTGTTTTGCTTCTTCTCGTAGAAATAGAAAAGTTGTTAAGGATAAAATTAATTACAATGGGACTCAGAGAGGTGGGTTTTTCTAAAACTCCGATAACCTTTCGATATTAAAATATATAACGTAAATTTTTAAAAAGCGTGACTTCAGACGGATCTACTAAAAAAAATATGATAATTCAAACCGGTTGTTCACTGCTAACAGTTTCATACTTTGATTTTTGCACTTAAATCCTCTACTAATATACCTTTTAACGTAGCGAGTAACGCGTACAGCTCATCAATTCGAAACTTGGTAGGGGTTAACTAAAGATTGATAAAGGACCATTTCAAAAAAAAAAACACACTTCCATGGCAAGCCGATAATTAAGGGTGGTTCATAAATTGATTTTCGCGTTTCCTTTACTTTTCCCGAAAGCCGGTACTCAAACAACTAGGTCGATAACTCATAGAGGCTGTTTTACCATAAAAAATTATCGTTTACAGTGCGATTCGAATTTAAGTCGTGCGTGCTGAACGTTGCTAAGCCAAGACATTAATTTCTATAATGTAGAAAGACGAAATCCGATCTATAGATATACCAAATTGTTCGAATTTTTAAATTTTACCAAATCGTGCATAATCAAATTGTTACAAGAAGAACTCTCTCGAGATTGGACAAATAATTTCAGTAGATAATTCTTTAAACATTCAAAAGTACGCGCTACTATATTTTCAACACGAGTCAAAATTATATCGTGGACGTGTTTGATATTTACCGAACACGTTCTAAGGGTTTTCAACGTTATCCGAAATTTCGGACATGTTTTAGAACTAAAAAAAAAAATTATCTCGAAGCTTGAATATAAAGCATACGATTTACATGGTAAACACGATCGAACAATAAAAACACCAGTACATTAACTAAACTTGGAGGTACCGAATCAAATATTCTTCAATTTCTTTTTCGAGGACATTTATATAAAAGAATTGACTCGTGCGCGGATATAACTTTTGTTTCATGTTTTACTAAAATACCTCGATGAAAGTATTACTGTATGGTGACACGAGTTGAATTTTCGTTAAAATTAATCTTACTAATAAGTAATAACAAATTTTTAAATTCTGTTTAATATAATTCCAGTACATATATATATAATATATGTATGTGTGTCTGTACACGTATTATACACTATATATATATATATATATATATATATATATATATATATATATATATATATACAGAGGGTAATTTCAGTTATAAAATGTTTATTAGTTTTTTATCTATAAAATTTAAAATTACAAATATGACGATTTACGATAGAAAAAAATGGCGATTCTTGAAACGATTGCGCTGTAAAACTTTTTAGAACTTTTTTTCCTTCCGTAATAAAAATTATTTTATAGAACGGATAGTCGCTAACCCTTCCAGCCTGTTTTTCCGAACTCGATCTTTTATGGTTTTACTATTTTCTTAACGTTATTTTTAATTTATTATTTATTCCACCGACTACAATTGACCGATTCATTAGACAGACATTTGTTCTATCTCGGAGATGATCCGACGATCATAAATACGTTTGTACGTCTCTCCTATAATAGACAGCTGTTGCTAAGCGATGGACCGGTGCACGGAAAACCCGTGTACGTCTTATTTACGATGTCAGATTCGCGGATAATAGTATTTACGAGATAAGCCGAGAAAGATGATACGATTTATGAATGGTACTTGTTCAAACGTAACTGCAACTTGTTTTCAGAAAATGCAACACACAAGTAAGTCGAAAGAATTAGCCTTTACGTGTCTATATACATACATATATATATATATATATATATATATATATATATATATATAATGCATGTATATTTGTATGCGATTTGTAGAGTAACACGTTGATAAATACCCGGAGTGCTACGTTCAAAGCTGGAACTTATAACAGAAAGTATAATAAATAAGTACTCGTAAAAGCGATCGAGGATAATTATTCTATCGAGTCTATTTAATTAATTTCGACGAAAGCTGAAACTTTATTAATAGATCTCAAATTAACCATTACAGACATGTAGCTATAGCTTATAAATGAAGTCGAATGGGATAAATTGAGAATATAAAGTCCGGGAAACGGATTAAATTTCCGAAATTAATGATTAATCGTATATATTAAAGTTTATTCTCGAATCGTATAAAAGTTAGTCGTATAAAATTTCGATAGGAGAAATATTTAGAAAAAAACCGTCTATAATTATCATCGTCGTATTGTTCGTTATTGTATACGTTTATATTTACGTACAAAAAAAGGTCTAGCATTCGAAGCATTATATTTATATGCAACGCAGACGGGCGTGCATGTTATACGGAGTGGGGCGCACCTGCCTTCTCCGTGATAATTAAGAATTTAATAATCGACGTATCGACAAATATATAATATAATATAAAAAGATTTATAAATGTAAATAGTCGTGTTTACCTTTTAAAAAATGATACCTTAATCAACGACTTACTAAGTTTATAAGTTCATTACTATCGCTTTTTTTTTAAACGTATATTTGTGTACATTTTTACGAAGCAAAGCAGAATACGTACACACATATGTACGCAGCCCTGTGCACTCGCACATAACCGGTGCACACGAGCATGCTAAAACACATATATACACACACTGGTTTCCGTCTAAATATAAACTTTTTACATTTACTCTTTTTTTTTTTGTTTTTCAGATGTACTCAAGAAACAACCATATGGCTAAAAACCGTGGTGGCCTTATAACTGGTTTTCTATTATGTTGAGTCTTTCATCATCATTGTACACCCTAACAAATATCAAAATAAAATAAAGATAAATATATACAATAAATATATACACATATATATATATATATATATATATATATATATATATATATATATATACAATAATTTTCTGATAATTATAATAACGTGTGAAATATTTAAAACGAAATAACATAATACCGACAATTATCTATAATTACATAAATATCATTATAACAATCCAGAAACCCGAATACTTTCATAATCCATCACCTTTTGCAGTTAAATTTGGAATTGATTTTTTTCTTTAATCTATCATTAACAAGTTGAACAAAATCTTCCCATTTATTAACATCCATTTTGTTGGTAATTCTTTTATTATATTTGGCCGCAATATATATTCCATATTTTCCACCACTTTACATCGATCACATGTATCCACTTCTGATATTTTAAATCTATTTAGATAATAATTGCAATCTTCATGTTGAGTCAATGCTTGTGTTATGAAGTAGTTTAAATATGGTTTCTTGTTTGTATTATATTTATTTATATTAGGTATTATTTTGTAAGTATATCTTCCATTTTCTGCGTTGTCCCATCTGTCTTGCCACTTCTTGCATATTTCCAATATAAATGTTTTTTTTTACAACTTTCCAACTTTCTCCATTCTCTTTCCAATTGATGATAACATAACCTCCCTGTATTTTTCTATTTAACAACTGCATTTCATTTACTTAGCCCGTTAAGCTTTCGCTTGTCGACACAGGTATTAACATACATAACCTTCCTGTATTTTTCTATTTAACAACTGCATTTCATTTACTTAGCCCGTTAAGCTTTCGCTTGTCGACACAGGTATTATCATTAATACCTACATATATATACACACGTGTATTACAGTTTGCATCATTATTTATTTGCGACTCATTTTCATTCCCTCCCGCGCACACTGTCACACTTTTATTTTTCACTTTCCATAGTAGCACCCTTATGATATCCGTACTCTGTATTTCTCTCGACGCAATCCTCGTCCATTTCCTCTTAATAAATCGGGTTTTAACATTCTGTCGATATTTTCTTTGTTCCGCAACCATTTTCTTAATTTAATTTATTTTCACTTTTTTCTTTTATGATTTCTTCAAGTAGTACGTTGAGCATTTTATTTTATGCTCAACATTTACTACTTTACGTTTTTTTAAAATAATCCATCATCCTGATTATCAAGCGCAATCCATTTACATCTAGAGCATTTTCTTCTTCGTATAGCGTACTTCTATATTTACCAGTTGTAAGCTCTTTTTTATATATATATATATATATATATATATAATAGGTCGATGTGCATTGTATTAGTTTGCTATTCCGCTAAATATTTCACTAAGTATGTCGTTACATGCTTAACATTAGCTTTGTGTAATTATTCCTTGCCAAGTGTACTTAAAAATAGAGTGGAAGGGGGATGAATAACATAGCCAGTCCGACCACGTATGTGCAAGTGGTTAAGTGTTCCCTAAATTTATGTGTACAAGCTTAGATAAAAATAATAGACAAGTTTGTTACAAATGCACGCGTATAATAACTTATAGTACTAAAGATTATTAAATAAAAAAATTTTATAAATATATTGGGCAGAGGTGAACCATGCAAGATACAGAATTATTGATATGACGCTTAAATTTGTTCTTTTTTGACTTTCTATTGCCCTTAATCATCTAGTGTGAATTTTCTTTGCATTGCCTTTTCTACAAATGTTAAGAGGGTTTCCATATTATTTTTGTTTTTAGATTAGAGATCGGTTGGGTTTAATTTTAAGTCATTAAAGACAGGACACTACTTGTATATGAGGTGTTCGATATTGTCGACCTCATCACTACCACATATTGTACATTGTGGTGCATTAGAGATTCGGAATCTATGGAGATATTCTCCAAAATTTTCCGTGCCCAGAAAGAACCTGAGATGTGAAGAAATTCATATTTAGTTTTTTCATTCTTTCTCTGGCTTCAATATTAGGGAAAAAATTATAAGTCTTTCTTCCTGTTTCGCAAGTGTCCCATCTTTGTTGCCAGATATTGATTAGTATTTGATTAATATATTTTTTCCGGATTTTATAGGAAGGCTCATCGATCAGTTTTGAGGGAAATGCTTTACTTTTTAAATAATACGTACTGTTAAGGAGGCCAATGCTGACAGTTATTTTATATTATGAAGCAATTGCCTGGCCAATAAAATCCAACGGTAACATGTTACTAATGACACTGGCAACAGAGGAAGGTGAAGAAGAAGAAGAAAAAGAAGCAGTGTATTTCTTATTATTAAGTTACATGCACATAAGCATAATTAAATTTTAAAAATGAACAATTTACCCGTACCGAATATAAAACAAAAATTCTTTCCAGGCAAACAAAAAATAGAAAAACTTATATGATAGGCTTACAAATATCAAAAAATGTATAGATTACAGGAAAAATTTGTATAAAAAACCTGTTCCAATATATCAGAATAAAATTATAACTTATTCTATCACAATATAATATCTTAAAAATATCTTAAAAATATCTTAGTCTATTTGCTGATACTAGAACTAGAATTTAATAGCCGGCTTACTATAAACAGATATGTTTTATACGTCTGTGCTTGTACCTCTTATATCTGTGCCGCAGAGACTGGTAGTCGTAGTCTCCTATGTATTAGTACATTATCAGATGAACTGCAGTTGGCGAAAAATTTGTTCGCTGTATTTTTAATGATTTCGTGTATGTAAGGAAACGTTAAAATATCATGCATAGATTTAATTTTAGTAAATCTTGGTTTATTCGAGATAATTCTTAAACAATGATTTTGTAGTCTTTGCATCTGATTTATACTGCTATTAGCTCCAGACCGGGCTCGCATATAATAATTTTGGTAGAATAACTTTTTTGTAAATGAGGAATTTGTTTTGCGCCGATAATGCAGACTTTTTGTTAAATATTGGAAATAGACAACCCAATATCGTTCTATTTACACAATCATTAATATGCCTCGTAAATGTAAGTCGTCTATCCCCATAGTTATGCCTAAATATCTTACATTTCCAATCGAGGTAATTGTTTTTGACTCGAACGAAGTGATTAAGTAGAGGCCTACGTCTAGTAAAAATGATTGATTCAGTTTTTTCATCATTGGCTTTAATTTTCCATTTGTAGAAAAATTTTGATATTTTATCAATTGCACTTGTTAGTCTGTTACTGATTGTGTCAATTCTATAAGAGGATACCATTAAAGAAGCATCATCAGCATAAAGGTTTATGTCTACTCCCGGAATGGTTGGCAAGTCATTCAAATAGAGTATAAAAAGGAAAGGACCTAGGATGCATCCTTGAGGTACCCCAGCTTTAATAAATCTCATGTTAGATTTATGGTTTTTTATTTTCACGTAAAACTTCCTGTTCATTGAATAAGATTTAATAGTGAATACTAGATAAGGAGGAAGTTCATATTTGATTAATTTATAGATAATTCCATCATGCCAGGTTATGTCAAACGCTTTTTCAATGTCCATCAAGACTAGTCTTGTATGTCTGATTAAAATTATCGGTAATTTTATCGCAAATTTTAGCTAACTGAATTGCGGTACTGAGTTTTGGCCGAAACCCAAATTGTGAGTCAGATATGATAGATCGACTCACGCTGAAAAGGAAACTTCTCCGCATACCATGGACCGCGAAACGAACAAATGCTTCCATAGCACAAGAACTAAACCTAACGCAGCGGTTAGCTAATATGGCTATTATTAGAGTGATAATATATTTTGGCCATATCGTACGTAGTGAACGGAACTTGAAACTATTAATATAACAGGGGAAGATTCAAGGAAACAGACCAAAGGGCCGACCACCGCAGAGGTGGACAGATATAATAAGAAACTGGGGCGGATTAACACTACATCAGTGCGTGCGACGGGCACACGGCAGAGAAGCATGGCGTCAAATGACACAAGAAAAAGAGTTATTTTAAACAAAAATATCAGAATATATTTCTGTACTGCTTATTTAATGATACATATTTTTAATTTAACCAAAAGTTAAACAAAAATAAAAATTACTTTTATAACGTATCACATATAATTAAAACACATATTTGAGCATTATAGCGCAGCATTAACTATTTACACCACTTAATTTTGAATATGGTTCAACTTTACTTATGTAATATATAAATAAATACTTATAAAACGAGTATACGTTTAAAAAACTATACTTTTCATTTAATATAAATATGCACAAGTATAAATTCTTTTATTCGGTATATACGCAAGTTATAAAACTTATTTTATAATTTGAAGTTATTCTCATCGAGTATGAACGCATTAATTATATACTCAATTAGAAAACTAAATTATTATTTAATATTTTGCCGTTATATGTTTAAATGTCCCCCCCCAGCGGGGGTACTTTGTACCTTCTGGGGACCGAAGCTCTAACCGGTACGAGGCGCGTCCACAGGTGAAGGATAGTGGAACGGCCTATAGATATGTAGGTTAGCTGCGAATAAGACATTAGTCAAATAAGCAGTCGCGGACCAAGAGCGACTACTGGTGGAAAGCCTCAAGCAGATGATTCCAGTAGTGACAAGGTAAGAGACATGAGGATGCAGATGGGCAGCTTGAGGACCTGCCCCTACTAAAAGTCTGCAAATATGTGGCAAGGACCAAAATTATGCGTATTAGTTAAACCAAATATGGTTAACATAAGACTAGAAGGAAAAGCTTTAGAACAGGTAAAAACATACAAATATTTGGGACAGTGGATTACAGAGGACGTATCCTGTCATAAGGAAATAGCAGCCAGAGTTGCATTGGCAAAAACAGCATTCAAGAAGAAAAAGTCGTTGATCACACAGCGAAGAATGTCCCAAAATTTACGGAAACGAATAGTACCAAAACATATGTGTACGGCCAGTAGCCTTGTATGGGTCATAAACCTGGACTTTGTCTGTAAAAGATAGAAAAAAATTAGAAGCATTTGAAACTTGGTGTTGGCGTCGCTTGCTAAAAGTATCATGGACCGACAATCATAGTATTTTTGATCGAGTACAAGAACGACGTTCTATCCTACGAAGCATAAGAAAAAGGAGGTTTGAATGGATCAGACACATATTGAGACATGGTGGAGTGCTAAATGAAGCAATGGAAGGCAAAATAGCTGGGAAAAGATCGAAAAGCAGACCCAGGTTAACGGTAATGGATCTCCATTAAAACAGGAGGCAGGAGTACAGTCGTATGTACAACTCAAGGGAAGGGCGGCAGATCGTATACTGTGGAAGAAAGACATAGTGATGGCGTACCAGACCTAGAACTGAAAAACCCCGAAAGAAAAAAGAAGATGTATAAATGTACACACACACACATATATGTATATGTATGTATACAATACACCTCATCATAATCATCATCGTCATACTATTTGTCTGACTAGCCCGTTGCACCTAATTACAAAATAGGCTAACATTCAATAAGCTTATTATATTTGACGTAGGTGCGCGCCAGACGATGTTATACAAAGGGGGTACTACTACTACTGCCTTTTCCGTGATAATTAACAGTTACATAATAATGAAAAACTTTATGCCGCGAGCTGAGATCTAACACTCGATCGTCAGATTGAGAGTAGAACGCTCTAGTAACTACGTCGTTGCAACCATATACACGTTTATATACACACATATATGGTCAGAGGGCGGTAATGCAACTTGCAGTTTCATGATTAGGTTATCATTTAGTGTGTATTGCCCCTAGATTACGACGCTGTCTGATTTTATTAACTAGGGTACGAACTCCGCATTTTCCGAACTACATTTTTGGATCTGAAGCTAAATTGGTTATCGTAAATATTTTAACGACGACAATCTTTTCAAGTAGTAATTTATTAATTAGCTTTTAGCAAATTTTTGTAGTCGAATTTAAGAGAGAATCGGGTCTATAAGAACCAACATCAGAAGCACGTTTTAGACGTTAGATTAATATCGGTAGTTTTCCAACAACAACCTGGAACCATTTGCAACGATAAGCATCGATTAAAAATTGTAAGTAAATGTTTATATTTTATATTAATGTTTTTTGTTTTTTTTTTTTTAAATAATATCGTCACCAATCTGTCACCGCGCAAGTCTTCCTATTATTTAATCGTCTAATTACATTGGAAAGCGTTCAGTGATTGTAAGTTCATTTTTAAAATTTATATACTGAAATACAATTTGCTCGAGTTTTATCAAAAATGTATATAATTGTTTTCCACAAACTAAAAAAATCTTTACAGCGATTGAGTTTTCGTTTAGCTGTAAGATAATATTCGTACATTTGATTTGAGCGTTTCATAGCGAAATTAAAGTAAAACAATTTTTCAGCTGTTTCAATTTTAGATTCCTGATTAAATTCATTTCATCCTTAAAAAAGTCGAAGCTCGCTATCTACTACTAATAATACCGCTTATTACCGTAATTAAATTTTTCAAAATTAACAAGAATTAAGCAGTAAAATTTTCGAAACAGATGACTAGAATTACTCAAGGAGTACCAGGATGATATAGGAACCGAGCAGAGTGTTCTCTTTGATAGACGGATGGAATAGAACCAGAACCGAAAGCAGCATAAAGCGGACAAGAGTGGTCCGTACGATTTTATGTCGATGTCGCACGATGTCGTCACCGAGTAGTACCTTAGCCATATAAAGAACAGAAGAATAAATTCCTTTTCCTATTGCGGGTTTCCGTTTTATCAGACGGCAAATACTTTGTACACTCCGCTATAATTTTAATCTTAAATATACAAAGCGTTTCGTATAGATCCCACGTTTGCTTTGCGCGAGTTTTTTCGCATTAATGTTTAGCTTAGAAATCCGACAGTTATAATCTGATAATTATTGCATACGATACTTCAGAGGATCTCTATGTCCCGTTTTATTAACTAAAATAAATACAACGAACCTTTTAATCTATATTGCACGCTTATAGTGTAATTATTCCGGTACTCGTAATAAATTCGCGCGTTTTATAATAAAAAATATATTAATTAAATTAAATTCAAAAAAAAATTTATTTATATTTCTTTTACGATACGAAACCTATTACCGGTTTCTGTAATTTCTCTTTCCCGGCATTTAGTTGATCATCAATTTTACTATGTCTCGTTTTTGAACCAATCTTTCCCTTTCTGTTAATACAACAACTACTCGCTACTACGATTATTAATAATAATAATCAACATTATCATGATCACCATAATCAAACAAGATCCGGCGACCTCAATATATACGATATAGAACACGTACGTTACGTTAAAACGATCAGGACTAAAATGATATACATATGTTTTTTCTAATTGTAGGTTAGATAAGGTGCTTATTCAAATTAGCGTTGAATATGATCGACCATCCAACGGGTACCTGCATTATTATAATAAGCGTGTATATATATATATATATATATAGCATTGTCTCGCTCACTTGAGCACTTACTATCCTGCATCATCACTATATATATATATATATATATATATATATATATATATATATATATATATATATATATATATATGTTATATATTCTCCTGCGTAATTGAAAAATATACTATTTCATTTCCCATCGCTCGATTGTATGGTCTGTATACATTGGGTTTTCAACGATGAGAGATAAACCTTTCATACGAAATACATACATATATATGAATTTGCATATTACTCAGGGTTATTACGTTAAATTGTTATTGTTAAAGTCAAATAACGTGTTAGAGTTAGAAGGTTTTTCGACGTTACAGCTTAAACCAATATATATATATATATATATATATATATACATGTGTATGTATGTATATGTGCAAATGCAAATTAATTTACGATTAGGCCGATAACATGGTCGTCCTTTATTAAAATTCATTTAATATATAGAATTTTAAATTTGCTTCGGATGGTATAGTAGAGAATTTGACATATCGAATCGACATGACAAAGCAGCGGGTTATCACAACGGTCCCTTTGTTTATGGGTTAATTGGTTATGAATATTAATAGAAAATAAAGGTATTAACGATTGCCGGACATCCAAACACAAAAACAATTATACACCTATATATATATATATATTACACACAAGGAGAATTGACTATATCATCGACGGACACTTTTCACGCGTGAAGGGCATTTCGTTAGTGTTTTTCGTTGTACTGTGGCTGTTCTTTATTGATAAATATACCACATATCTATATCATGTACGTATTACACAGACGAAAGTAGTTTAATCGACAAATATCGTACACACTATATATATATATATATATCGTACTCATATTATACGTGTAAATAGTGGTTTCACATCACGATAGAACGCTAATTATTTCGTTTCACAGGTGCTTATTAGATGAATAGATAATAAAACAAAGCTGCCACGTAAAATTATTTCGATCGACGATAGTCCAATAATAATAATTGTAATAAATAATAATCACGATAAGCATAATAATTGACGAAATTATTTGCACGCATGACGGAAGAGGACATTGACGACATTGATTTTCATTTTAATTTTGTTTATAGATGAGGCAACCGGATAATCGGTACAGAAGTACGGAAATTGATATTCACTTCCGTTCACAAAACCCGCCATAATATAATCTGATCGTTTGTAACGAGTCTAAATTGAAATGAATTTCAATTTACTTAAATAATAATAATAATTATTATTATTATTATTATAATTATAATCGTCATAAATAATGGAATAGAAAATCTTCATTCTATCTGAATAGTTTAACTATCGATATTTAAACCCGTTCACTCGCTATTTACCTTATACGGTACATAAACTTTTACAGCTAGAAAAATTGTCCGTAAAGTCAACATTTTTACAAGGTAAAACCATCGAAAATTTAATCGATAAACGTGACTTCATTCTACGTAACATAAATTCAACGTATATGTCAACATTATTAGATCTGGTCGTGTCATCTGCGGCGATTGCGGCTACATTACAGACATTCGATCACTGTGATCTAGCGACAGGTTATCATCTACCTATCCTCATTAATGGAATTACAAAATTCACATCACCACCACTACAGAGTTATAAATGTACCGATTGGGACGAATATAATTAATCCTGTACGTCCCTCTTTTTAATAAAAGCTGCAGCGATAATGAGATATGGAACACTTTGCAACAACCTTAGTTAAAATAACAGACACCTATACACCGTCCTACTTAGTTAAGTATCTCAGCGGTATAAATCGGTTCCATGGTGGAACCACGATTTTATCATTAAGAAGTAGAAAACAACGCCTTAACGAGAAATCTCATCGACGAAAAGTTTATCACCTTCGCGAAAATGACCTGCCTTCGTACATCTACAATTACCGCTACAACGTCACCCACAGAAGTTTGGAATAAGATTAGATTTCTTGAGGTCGATAAAACACATCAACTTCCATCAACGATTATCACTACTAACATTAATGAATCGTTGTCTAAAAACATAAAAAAAAAAAAAAAAAAAAAAAAAACTGAACCGCTCGCGCAACACTTTCCAACTTCTAATAAATATTTAAACACATCGATCCAAATATTGAAGATGGAAAAAGGAACTCTACAACTTAGAAATTATAATCAATGAACTGCACGATGTAGCAAACAACACAGCTGTAAGACTGGATCGGGAAAAAAAAATTCCGATCGAAAAATTGCGACATTCATTTTCAACAAAAAACATTAAATCCGATATATGAGAATCAAAAATGCATGCTGGTACCTTTCTTGCACCTACTATATACGAAGACGTACCTGATTCGACAACGATGAAACTACTACAGCAATTCTTTCCATAGGTAATAATCAAGAAGATGCATATTTCAACCTGCTACGTATCCTTGAAGGAGTATCGGGCGACCTGTAGGTTGGCGCGTTAAATTAAATGAAAATAAATCTCAAAACATATACTTTTCGCATTAAGCCATACGAGTCCATTGTATCGCGTTTAAATTGGCACTTTGCTTGCATGAACTTCGACTCTCGACTATTATTGGGAAGGTTCGTGTAAACGAGTCGAGAAAAAACTGGCTTTCTTGGATGGAACTCCAGCTCTTGATATGCGCTGTAAACGTCTTTTCTATCGGTAGATAATTAAAACCGTTTCGACGTATGGAATTGCGTTGTGACGATGTACATAAATGTCTCATCGTAACGAGGTACAAACACTGTAAAAGATCATTCCTCTAGCCACACCGATACTCTCGTAATGATGATACTTGTCGAGACCTTGAAGTGAAGATGATCGAGGATGTCATGAAAGATTTTTCAATAGTACACCAGAAAAGACGTCTACGACACATTAACGTCGGAGCTTTCAAACTTTTGAATACCGACAAGGATATACGTTACGTAAAGCGACTAATTCGCAATATCTCACACAGTAGGTAATTTTTAGCGGATTCGATTATTGCACCAAATCACCTCACGCATGTTTTACATTTTTTTAATATGGTCATATATTTTATAAGCAAGCTTACGCTATATATATATATATAAAAAGTTGAATATATTGGAGAGTAGTAATTTTATTAATTAATTATAAACAAACAAAATTTACCAATTTTGATGAAGAATTTATTCAAAAATCTGTTTTATAAATGAAATTTATTGTAAATTAATCTAAAATTAAAATTATGTTTGGCTAGTGAAATATGTATATCAAATTTTAAGTTGTCGTTATATAAACATTTCTGGTTTTTCATATATACAAAAAGATGTAATAATTTTTAGTTCGCGCTTGAAAATGACGTAACTGTCGAAAAGCTTCGCGATTAAAAAACTTTTAGTGATTGTGTTTTTTTTTTTTTTTTTTTTTTTTTAAAGATGCCGTGTACCACAACTCAGGTTAGAGGCACCGAAGCTATTTTAATTAAATCAAAGGATATATGTTTGTAACTTTTAAAAACTTAATGGTTTTTTCAAGTTCCGCTGGATTATCAGAGAGTGCCGTGTGAATTGAAATATTGCCATCAGGATGGTATTTTTGAAGTGGCCTACACTTTGTAAGCATGTGTTCGACTGTTAGAGGCTCCCGTCCGCAGTAGCAACATATCGGTTGGTTTTTTTTTTCTATTAAGTAATTATGGGTTAATGACGTATGTCCAATTCTGAGCCGAGTTAGTACAACATCATCACGTCGCGATGGGATGATTGTTCTCCATGGATCTGTGTTTAACTTGACGTTTCGAAGTTTGTTGGTTGTGGGAATACGCTTCCAGTGTAAGTTCCATGCCTCGTGAAATTGGTTTTTGATATTGTGTATTTCGTCTTGTATTGGGATTGAAATTTTTGGTACTGGGAACATCTCCGCCGCTTCTTTCGCAGCGATGTCAGCTTCTTCATTTTCCTTTATGTTGGAGTGTGAAGGGATCCAGCATATGATGGTTTCTTGTACGTGTTGGTTAGCTGCCAGGTGAATATCTTGGGCTATTGGGTGGTTAGATTTTGTGGGATCGAAGTTAATGCTTTGAACGGCGTAAAGTGCGTCGGTAAAAATAACTATTTTTGATAAGCGTAAGTCTCTAGCCAAATTGATAGCTAAGTTGATTGCCATTAGTTCAGCGGATAGTACTGAGAATTTGGTTGGTAGAACGTATCTTACGGTGATATCTCGATGTATGACGGAACAACCCGTACCTTGGGTTGTCTTTGACGCATCTGTGTAGAATTTTTCATATGAATCGAATGATTTCATTAGACTGTCATAGGCTCTTTGTTTTGACATCATATTTTTGTTGTGTAATGCCAATGATACGTCAATATTTAAATTTGTTCTTTTGTTTGGTGGTAGCGATGGTATTACGCGATGATCAGTTTGTTCTGAAAGATTGAGTTTCAAGGTCTTGATGATATTTGTAATATGAGTTTGAAATAACCCTGTTGAGTGGGGGAGGTGACGTAACATTTTTGTTTTTTGTATGTTTGTTGTATGTAATCTACTTTTGGTGTATGTATCAAGCTTCATCATTAAGTACTCTCGACGAAATTTTAGCGGCCATTCATTGGCTTCAATTAATAGGCTAATTATCGGACTAGTGCGAACAGCTCCAAGAGCCAATCGAATAGCTGAATGATGAATCGGATCTAAAGTACGCAGAATCGATGATTTTTCCGTTCCATAAATTGGAGCACCATAATCTAAACAGGGACGTATTATTGTTAGATAAATTTTGAGTAAGACGGCTCTGTCGGCTCCAAAAGAACTATTAGATAGTTTTTTCATTAAATTCAATTTCTTTAGGGACGATTGTTTTAATTCGTTTATGTGTTGCCTCCAAGAGAGCGTGTCGTCGAATGTTAGGCCGAGATATCTGACTGTTTGTGTCTGAGGGATTGGTATATTATTTAGTGTAACGACTAGGGTTTTATCACAGCTCGTTAATTTGCAAAAGTGGATGCATTTTGTTTTTGATACCGAGAATTCTAAACCGTTTTGTGTTGTCCACTCATACGATTTATTGATTGCATTTTGTAATCTCCGAGTACCTGATTGTAGATTTTTACAACCGATACTGATTGTGAAATCATCTGCGAACAGAGTAGAAGATATAGACGCAGGAACAGATGTTGTTAAATCGTTTATCGCTATAATAAATAATGTTGGACTTAGCACCGAACCTTGTGAGACACCGTTTTGCAGCTGTTTTGAGGCGGATATAGCTCGACCGATTCTTACTCGAAAAGTGCGCTCCGATAGGAAGTTTTGTATAAAGTACATTATGTGTCCTCGAAAGCCCCATTTGTGCAAAGTTAAGATTGTTTTTTTCTTCCAAATCCGATCAAATGCTTTTGTGATATCGAAGAAGACTGTTAAGGTGTGTTTACGTTTTGTAAAGTTGTTTTGAATGAACGTTTGTAAGTGAAGAAGGTGGTCTGCTGTTGATCGTGATGGTCGGAAGCCACATTGTTTCGGTGATAACAGTTTTCTGTTTTCTAGTTCCCAGATTAGTCGTTTGTTGACAATTTTTTCGAAAATTTTACATAGAACGAAAGTTAATGATATTGGTCTGAAATTATCTAATTGTGTCGGATTTTTGTTTGGTTTTTGTATTGGTATTATTATGGATTCTCTCCGTTGCCTTGGGAAAGATCGAGTTGTCCATATGTGGTTAAACAGCTGAACTAGCTTATCATACATACAATCTGGAGCCTTCTTTAGGAGTAGGATGTGAATATTGTCAGCACCGGTTGCCGATTCCTTCATGGAATTAACAGCGTTGACAATTTCGTTTTTCTCGATAAGGGAATTATATGTCGGATTTGTTGCTGTATCGAATTTTAATTCTTTAAATTCCATATCTTGTTTGATTTGTAATGAAGACAGTGGCAATTTATTATCGCTTGAGATGCTTTCAAAATAGAGTGCAAATTGTTCTGCTATTTCTTCCACCTCTGTGTACAGCTGGCCGCATATTGAAATTGAATTTGGTATACGAGGGGTGTATGTTTTGTTTAATGCCCGTATTTTATTCCAAAGTTGTTGGATTGGTGTTCTAGCTGTTAGAGTAGATGTGAATTCATTCCAGCTTCTCTTTTTTTCTTGTTTAAGCACCCACCTAGCTTTTGATCGGGCGTGCTGGTAAGCTATGTGATTTTCAATTGTGGATATTTGTTTTAACTTTTTGAGTGCTTTCCTTCTATTTCGAATGGCTACTGAGCATTTTTCCGACCACCAAGGTACTGGAGTTTTATTTTTAGGTAATGGTTTTGTTTTCGGGATAGCTTGATCAGCGTGTTTAAGAATGTGATTGCAGTAGGATGCAACGAGCGTATCAGTGTCGCTGCTGCTTTCTAGTTTAGTGTCGGCTAAGCATAATTTTTGATACAGGTCCCAGTTTGCTTTTTTAAAGTTAAACTTTATTTTGTTTGTTTATAATTATATATATATATATATATATATATATATATATATATATATATATATATATATATATATATGAAGAAAAGCTCTTTCTTACACCAAAATAAAAACACACCACATATAAAGTAACATGTTTAAGTAAACGAAGTTCAACATTTAAAATGTTTTGGTGATTTCGACAAACACGGTTCAATTTAGATTTTAACCTTTTCAGTTACAATGCCCGCTATATGGTACATGAAATTTTAATGCTAACGACATTTTTTATTTTACGTTTGACGTGAAATGTCTGAATAGTTCACCTACGTTCATGGTCTCAAAATAAAATAAAGCTCTTCTCGCCTAAAGAGATATTCGAATACCTTCAAAAAATATCTCGGATTCGACGATTAAATTAGTTCGCAAATTATACAATACTTTTAGCCATCCTGCTACGTTGTATATTCAACAGCACGATTACAGAATTGTATATTTTCGAAATATGTGAAAAAAACACGAGATTATTACGGCTAGATTAAAGCTGAAATAGATCTATACCGACCAACTAGTTTAACTTTGTCCTTTTTTAAAAGTCTTAGAATCGCTTATTTTAAATCGTCTTTACGTGGTATAAATCATCAATTAGGTTTTCGTTTTCAAATCATTTTACTATTTAACAATGTCGTATAAGTTAGTTTATGATATCTCTTTCGACATGGATGATCTATATTCCGCAATCTTCCTCGATGTTGCCCAGCCTTACGATAAAGTATGCCATTCGGGACTATTTTTTAAACTGAATTCCTTCCTATAAACCTGCATAAACTATTAACATCGTACATAAATGGAAGAAATTTTATTGTCTGTGTTAATGTACAAGGTAAGCTTCTGGGTTAGTCGTTATACTCTAGTTAAGCAACTGGCGTACCTACATGTTCTAGCCATATTTGCCGACGACGTACGTATGTACGCTCGAATTACACTCAAATTCAGAATATACTTACGCGACAGTTCGTAGCCCCGTGTAAATCGTATAGCTTAGAATTCAAACATTTACAAATCGCTCTATCTGCTTTGAAGATTTATGACTCGGTAATTCCGCAGGTTACTTTGATGTTAGGATGTAGATTTGGAACTATACGATGAAAGAAGGTACATCCATCTCGTAAAGATTTCGTGGCAAATACTTTCTTACGTTTCCAATACTAGATACAAATTTATTTATACCGTTCTTCAACGATACTTACACTGGACGATATCGAACGTTTTTCGAAAAACCGCATTGCAGATCAAACCCGAACACTAATACATTATCTTCCCAAACGTATCGAACGAAGAAAATAGTGTCGCGATGCGGTTCCATTCAACATCGTCGTATGATGTTATTTCACATCGATTATTTCATCTCAGTCTACTGTCTCACTTCAGTCGCCGGACTGACTTGTATTTTTCCCTTTCGTAAGACACTTTCAAATGTCCGTTATCTTTTGGGGTGTATCTACAGTGAAGGAGTACATTAGTAAGAAAAATAAGAGACTAAAACCCGTATTTAGTAAAGTATCTTTGCAATATAAACTATTATTGTATAACACCACGATCAAACCTGTATGAACATTTTGGTGGAGTACCGTCTCTGCTTCAAATATAAAACTCGTACATAACATTGGTGGTCAATGAACTGTCGGGTGTAGAAAATATAATTTAGAAGTGTAGCAGTCGTTATTTGAAGAACGTAAAGAAACGTATTAATCCACTTGTTAGTTCAGAAGATAACACCGAGGTGGTTAGAAGATTAAATCGACTAACCGCCTGTTGACCATTCTTTCAGGTTTTAACTATTAATTAACGGTGAAGCGCTATCTAAATGTAATCATTTCATACTACAATCACAATCTGATCAGATTTCGTATATACTAATTTAAATAAATATTTAATAACGGTTATTTAGTGCACTTACTTCATGAATCTAGAATTCTTTCTCTGCAAACGACGCCTAAAATAAGAATAAAATACCTGTGTTCAAACATGGTGCAAAGTCTTACATAGGACGATATATACATGCCATCTATACTTTCAAAAATCTTAGAATGCTGATCTAGTTGAAGAAAATTTCTCACCTTTTTCTTTTCGTAATACAGATTAGTAGATGAATAATAAAAAAAACGCAACAGATATTCTACGAAATAGTCAATATTCTCGAATATTAAATTGGATGTCTATTTACCGGCACATCAAATAAACAGCAGTCGAATAGAGAGGAAAAATGGAAGTATTCTGATAGAAATTTGGAAAATGCCGCGGGACAGAATAGAGCTGAAATACTGCAAATATTATTCAACGGAATAACGATAGAACACTATATCCCTGAAATCTATCGCTACATGAAATAAAAGAAGAACGCATTGAAACAATTACCGTCCAGTTCCGCTACTTTGTCACATTCTTAAAATGTTTACGAACAAGTGTAAATTAGTAAAAGCGCACGAAACAACAGATGTGATGATTCATGTATGTGGTGTTCACACTTGCCGAAAGCACTAAGAAAGGAAAAATTCAATCCGAAAAGGCTTTTGATCGAGAAATTCAATTGAATACTGGAATCGTGAATACCTACACATGAATCTAATGAAAATAGACAGTTTTTTAGTAAAATAATTCGTTTCAAATATCACGGATGAGATATATTACCTTAAATAGGTATACACAACGCCATGTAGACTGTCAAATTCAAATGCACGGATAAAATGAAGCGATGATATTATGTCAAAAAAAGCCGAACCGCCTTCGAAAAAATTATCAGATATGCGGAGTAACATGGAGACTGGATGGGCAACAATAGCAAAAATTGAACAAAAACCTAACATGCCCGAAATATAAATGTTATGTAAGTCCCTTATGCACAATGTCAAAGACGAGTATATACAAGACTGGATGCGCAAAATCACGCGGAAATCGACCGCAAGGTAGGCTAAAAAAGATGGTGGATAGACTTGGTCAGCAATGACCACAGTGGAAGTTGCCGTTAGGATAGAGAATGTTAATGAACGTAAGAAATGAAGGAGAATGGCACGTTCCTACCTCGTGCCAAGAAAACGCTAAGAAGAATAATAAGAATATATATATATATATGTATATATACTATTTCTAATACGCATATCCAAAATAAATATGCTACCCGAATATAACCAAATGAATGATAATGATTAACCACTTGACATCCTTCAGGCTTATTGCCTTAAAACACTAAAGTAGTATGACACACACATCTACAAAAACAAATAATATTATATATATATATATATATATATATATATATATATTATATATCGTATACAAAAAACTAGTTCTTCGGACTGGATTACTGTTCCTTAATAACTTCCTGTAACTATCGATTTATCTAATGGGCAAGTTTATCAATTAACGCCATTATATATTTCATCGTTGAAATTATTATTGATTGAAATTCTCTAGAGCAGAAATAAATTCTTATACGGATAAATCCGCATGTGTTTAATACATGCGTATACATACCTATATATACATGTGTACAAAAAGAAGTGGTTATTCATGTAAATCACTGTAGAATATGAATTATCAACCGTGGAAGGAGTGCGCAAAAAGTTTTATGTGTTCAAAACTGACAGAACGTTCGTAGTTATGGAAAAATATTTGGCGTATTAATACGAATGACAATAATTCTAATAATAATAATAATAATAATATTATTATTATTATTATCATCATCATCACGGACTTTATTCTGTGGTCGATTAAGCGGTATACTATATATATATATATATACATAGTACATTTATATGTACAACGTTATACATAACTCGTTTTAGAAAAATATCATAAATTTTAATTGCATCTATAAAATTCCATTAAGTTAAAACAAAAATCGAAACGATATAAATATTTTATCATCATACGACATCACTTTATCTATCACTACGAATTTAAAATACAACACATCCGAGATATTCTCACAATCTCACTATGACTTGTTTACCTTCTCACTCAGTCTCTATCTGTTCGTCTTCCTCACTATGTTTATTTCTCTCTCCAACTTTTATATATATATATATGTGTAATTTCGCGTAAGTGAATATTAATTTACCGGGATGTAAACTCGTATTTTCAAGCTATAAGGATATACTGTACCGGTCTTACTTGTGCTAAATTGTGATTTAATAAAGAAATGATTCCGATCTCTTAGATTAATAAAATTTTGTACTTACAAGTCGTAAGAATTGGTGTGAAGTACCAGTCTAAAACGTGGAAATTCTGATGTTTACCGTAATCACGTCCATATAAATTTTTACGAATATACAGTACTAAAACGTTGTAGGAATCTTATTCTAACGTACGACCGATTTTGAAGTTTTGAAAATTCGTATAAATCTAAATTTAGAACCTTATACGTTAAATTCAAACAAACCAGAGCTGACAATATATTTAAATGTCAGAGTATCGATGAAAGAACCAAATCTACATAAACATGTTTATAAGTGGTCATATATGTATATATATATATGCGTGTGTGTGTTTGTTATTTTATATATATATATATATATATATACACAATATCATGTTACGTCTCTAGTGTTTGAATAAGGAGATCTCCTATGTTACCATGCTAAAAATTTCAATCGTTTTCCGTTTAAAATATTTTACCGTTCGGAAAAATTCGATCGCATCCATGTTGACATATTTTCATGTTCTCATCGTTTATCCGTAATATTTTTGAAAGATCTATGTACGACGGTGATTTATTTAGTATCGCAACCGTACCTGAACTTTCTGTGTGGAATTTTAAAACTTTTTAAGGTACATTTTTAGGTAAATTTTTTTCGTCCAGACATCGTGTCTGCGCACGCGGAATAACCTAGCGCTATTTTCCTGCTCCATTTTTTACCTATAGGAATATAAGACGATAGCTTTATAATTGTCTGCCTCCGTATAATTCGTTCTTAGGCACCATGGATATATCTTAACTCTTTCAGTCACACATAGCCAATTTTTTAAGCAAAAGTTGTGCATTTCGTGGTATAAAATAATTCGGGAAAAATGGATGGAAAAAATGAAAATATAAATTAATATACCGGTCTTCGACTGAGTCGTACAAAGATGACACTTGTTCACTCCGCTGCATCGGAATGAACCGCCAAAGTGCGCCTTGTGCAGTGTTACTATTATTGTTCATCGTGTCCTCGTGATTTTTCGCCAATATTCTTCCTAGAGATCCTTATTGAACCTTCCGACTTCCCTTCCACTTCTCCTCGGCTTAAAACATCAACACCCTCTTCGACCAAATTGTTTTCCTACATAAAACAGCGATCTACCACTTAATCTAATTTCCTCTCGTGCCTCTAGCTATCAGTAGCTCATGACACGTTAATCTAATTTAAAAAATAATCATCCTAACTTAATATTCTGGAAGTGATGAAAATATAAAACAATAGTGCGTTATATAAATACGTTTAAAATTGAAACGTTCTACGTCAAACGAATACCTCCTATTTGAAAATAGACCGTATAAAAGTTTATGTATCATGTACAGAACCCTGTGACTGAAAAGTTTAAAACCGACGTCTGCAGCATTGTTGTTCTGTCCATCAAGTTAGCAGCCTACATTACTCGCATCTAGGTGGTTCATATATATATATATATATATATATATATATATATATATAATTATTATTTGGAAACTCCTTTATAAGGAACTGTATTTGTTAAAGTCAATGACGTGAGGCTAACGCACCTATCGATAAGATGCGGTTCTATGAGAGTGTAAATGCATATAAATACATCTATTTACATACATCATGTAAGCGATTTATATGCAACTTTATATACACACACGCACACACACATGCATATATATTATATACACAATTATATATACATAAATATATCATTACATACATAATTTAAGGGTATATTTATATGTACACTTTATATATACATTCATATATACACACACACATACATATATATTTGACACACAATTACATATATACATAAATACATCATCAGTCTCCGCCAGAAGATTCTCTTGTACGAACGATTTTCCTGTGGCTTTCCGTATGGCATCAGTCCACCGGGTTTGTTCTCATCCTCGAGGTCGTCTTCGCTTCTATAATTAATCGCACCGTAGAATTTTGTCGCCGCGTGACGTGTCCAGAAAAATTCTGAATTTTCATTAGAACATAATTGCTTAAAGTTTTCGTAATTTGTAGCCTGTTTAAGATTGATTCATTCACTTTCTTTGACTGTTCATCGTATTCTCAACATCTGTCGCCACACGTACATTTCAAAACTACACCTACACGATTTTTATCAGTCGCTTTTAATGTCCACGTTTCAGATGCACACATAAATATTGAAAACACGAAGCATCGTGTAAGTATTATTTCCACTGTATTCGTGATGGATAATGTCCATATTTTTCTCAGCCTACTCACAGCATTTCGTGCTAATTGTATTCGACGTTTTATTATTTTATCTCATACCTCTTCCATGAGTGACCTGAAATATATAAATTTACGAACTGTTTGATAATCATCTATATGTCTTTCATTGAGTTTTTTGTGCTGGTTATCATTAATCTTGTTTTTTCTCTATTGAGCTCTAAAATCAACGCTTATTTTAACGAGTCGTTTTAAGCTTCATCTCACTTACACTACCGGTTACCAGTGTTGCGTCGTCTGCGAATCGTACATTACTTACTTTCCTGCCTCTGATCGAGAAAGCTCCATCCCTCTAATATTTGCCGCATATTCACCATAAAGTTTGAATAACATCGTAGAAAAAATGCAGCCTTGCTTTATTTCTTTTTTGCAACATGACCATCAATGCGTACTGTATTTTTATTAAGTTCATAGAGCCGACTGATAAGGTACACTAGGTGTTTCGGAATGCTCATTTCTATTAGGGCGAGCCACATCGTTTCCTAAATAACATTATCAAACGCCTTGGCGTTAATATCATTGGAGTATGTCATATTCGAGAGGAGATTTTTCAATTAACTGTCGAATATTTATAATTTATATATTTATATATATGATATCATCTATTTAAAGATAGAAAAGTGTCCATACAATTAAAAATAATTAGAATTCTTCAATGCTTTGTATGGTCCACAATGAGATATGCTTCGACAACATGGACAATTTCAGAGACGAACAAATAGAAACTAGACGCCTTCGAAATGTGGTGATATAGAAGAATGCGCAGAAAATCATGGAAGGAAAAAACAACCAATACGGATGTATATGTAAAATCGATAAATTAATACTACTAAGTAGAATTAAAGAAGCAAAAAAGAAATATTTTAGACATAAAATCCGAGAGGAGAATTTGTTTACAATAGCGATACCGGGAAAGGAGGAAGAAGAAGGATGGAGTATATACACGGGATCGATAGAAGAAGGTCAATACCGGAAATGATGGCGAGACAGAGGCATCTATAACAAACTAACGTACCGCACCAACCTCCTGAATAGGAGATCGGAATTGATGATGATGATGATGATCATATATGCAGATCAGTCGAATTGGTAACTAGGGTACGTACGTAGATACACACATTTGTATATAGATTCCATAGAAGTGGTACACGTGAAAGTACACCCTATTCCACTGAAATTTCGTAAGTTTCCCAATATCCTTGAATAGCCAAAATTTTCGGGCTTCCCCCCCTCCCAAAAAAAAATAACTATTTTTAACGAATTACAAATTCAAAATCCGCGTGGAATCCGTTTTTTAAGGATCTATGAGAAGAAAATTATAAAATTATGAAAAGCGAATATAACTATAACGAAAGAAAAATTACGAATTTAAGTGAAAATTGGGACGAGTGATTGTTAGAAAAGCAAGTAAATAATGATAATAATAATAATGATAATGGTGATAATGAAAAGTTAATACGAAAAGAAAGGCTAAACAGCGGAGAAAAATCACACTTATAAAATGAATTCAGTAAGTAGGAATTAAACCTTATTTCTCGAAATATTAACCTTTTCAATTACAGTGTCCTTTATAGGGTACAACAACTTTTTGATCCTAAGCAGCATTCGGTTGACCTGGAATGTGTCAATTTTTGTTTAAATTATTACGTAACATGTTTAAAATTATCTAAAAATTAGTATATATTATACAAAATATATTTTTTTTATATATGGGCTTTAGGTTCCAGATATAAGAAATGGATGATATGTCTTATATTACAGGCTGATATATAATTGAATATGATCGCGTATACTCTATTGTTCTATGAGCTCAGCATGCATCTGAGATTAGTTAAGAGAGAGATTCCATTACTTATAATAGGTGACAGGAATTTCGATTGGTACATTCTATAATAACTGCGACTGAAAAATAGGCGATTTTCATCGGTGATCTCGATCGCAAGGATGTATATGGCGAAAGGGCTAATTTGTGTGTAAATAGAACGTACGGAATGTTGTTGACTTTAAGCTTTAAGCGGCATATAATTCGAATAAACAAAATTCTGTTTTCTATGTTGCTAGGAAGATTGAAGAACTAAGGAATTACTGGAATTTGTTGGAAACCCGAAATCAACGCGTTCCAGAGATAGATAATAATTATTTCTTAGAATATTGCACATTGATAGAAAACGTCGGTTGTTAAATGAGAAATTCAAAATATCATTGAGAGCGCTCGAAAATTACTATATTTCGACTGATATTTGCAGAAAAAGCGAGGTTCTCAACTGTAAATATTGAAGAAAATTAAGGTAGTTTAAAGGTTTTTGCAACGTTCAAGGAAGCGATAATAAATGCGGAACCAACTACACTGGGAGACCTGCTATTTCGAAATTCAAATTACTCTTTACTTAAGGTTTGTGTATTATTTTCAAAAAATCTTCAAAGTACGACTCGCAACACTAATTAACCTGTTATATTCGTATTTTTTCGAGATGATTTTTTTTCAATATTGATACCGACCAGTTAGTAGATATTTTCCAGGAGTCGTACATTTCATCGAATACTGCGGTGTATGTCATTTACTAGCTTTGATATCTGTACATATGTATTGTCTGGACTAGGGTCTTTTTAGTATTCAGAGTTATTATCAGCCCATATTACTATGTATTTACAGTATTATCCATACTGCCCGGTACAGTTCTGTCGCCTTTGAGTAGCTTGTTACTGTAGTCACCCTAGATTTCTATTCTGTTAATAAATTCTGCTACAACGTTGTTATCTTTATCAAGTAAATTCGGTGCTGGGTAACGTTTATGTCTTCTTAATATTTCTTTCAGTTATTTGTGCATGTTGTAGACACATTCACTTTATTCGCATTTTTTTTATTTAATCATGTTTGTTTTTTTATACTTATCTTAGCCAAAATTTCACAGTGTACCTCCTTATGACGGCTTATTCGTTTATTTTTCTGGCGTATCTCCATTAAACGCTTGTTATCCGTTCTTGTTTTTTCAAAACACATTTTTGAGCAAGGTGATCTCGAGGTACAACGCCAATTTCAACCTTTAGGCCATTCCATGCGTCTACATTTAATGCCGTTATTAACTGTACGTTTATTTGGGATCTTATTTATTTCTTTAATAATCCCGTTACCTCCACATTGATCAGTCTTCTTTCGTATGTTTTCTGATAATCTAGAACTTTATATATAGCTTCATTATTACAGGGTATTATGACGTGATGACATAGTTGCCACAGCGCTAGACTGTCAACCTGATTATCGAAGTTCTAATTTATCCCAGTTAGCAGTGTAAAATAGTTTTCATTATCTAATAACTTATCACAGAGAATAATAACGAGCATCACTTTGTATAACATCATATACATGCTTACCTGCATTACGTATTTAGTGCCTCGAATGTTAGCCTATATATCAATAATGTTCGACTATTAATAATACGACAATTATGATGATGATCGATGATACAATATATATATATATGAACTAATGAACGGATATTTTATTAGAAAAAGTTAGAAGTCTAAAACATTACTTTATTTAAAGCCGACAAACGTAAGAACTATACAGACTGCCCTGAATAAAATCCTTCGGCTGATAACATATGCGCCTTGGTATGTAACAAACCAGATCATTCACCATGATTTGAACATTCCTTATGTGTGCGAGATCATTAAGCAATATGCACAGAACCATGCTGTGAGGCTGGAAAATCATCCAAATACCCTTGCATTAGGACTGTTGGATACAGCCGACGAAATCAGACGCTCAAGATGTAGAAAGCTCCTGGACCTAATCTGAGGTCGTGGTTGCCGGGTGTGTACCAGTGGGTACTATACCCTTCCTGTTATACTCTCCTCCCAAATACTGCTAAATGATCTTGTTGGTCAGCTTGCAGTAATAAAATAAGAAGTATATGTATATATATATTTTTAGCTCCTCTAGTCAAATCTAATTTCATACACCGAAATGTATAATTTTGCATAGAAAATTGATAACTTACGACTGAGACGATTTAATAAAACGCTTTCAAAATTATTGTAATAAAAGTCGGTAATTTTAATGAAAAAGCAAAAACATAACATAGGACAAGGATATCGATTACCGCTTGCACTTTTTAACTTGGCAATATGAGAACCAAAATATACCAACATGGAAAAATGAGTATACAACTAAATGGCGATCAGGTACATTATATATAAGATAATAGCAAACAATGAACAACGACAAATGAAAAAAAAAAAAAAAAGTATTTAAAGCAAACAAATTTAAAAGTAAAAGTAAAACTAAAAACCGTGCTAGCGGTAAACAATGAATAGAAAATACGGATAATGTTGATATCGAGACTTTAGACAAAGTAGAACGGTTCAATTATTTATAATAACGAATACAGAAAGAAGCGACACAGAAGTAAAAAAAAAAACAAGAATTACCTAAAGAAGATCAGACATTTTGGAAATGGTAAATGAAAAAAAGAAATAGATGGAAACGATATAACAAAGGCGAGGAAGGATTATCGTAATGGAGAAAAAATTTTACCGATGAAAAATGTGAAGAGGTAAGACAAGACGGATTGATCAGATAAAAAGAAAAATGCAGATGACGTATAAAGGGGTTAAAAACATGCAGGAAGGAATAGAAGAACATGATTGCCTTAGCTACGAGAAAAAAGCAAGGATCTTAATAAAACGCGACGATGAAAATTGTTACAAATATAAACAAAATTATTCAATAAATTTACGTAGACAAAATTTTATTTCATCGTTTTCTTTTCTTTTTTTTAATTTGTTTATATTTCTCTGGAATACATATAATTTCATCTGATCTGATTGCAATTTTTTTATCGACTTTTCCTATCTAAGAATAAGTGATATGTTATGTATTACTATTATTATTATTATTATTATTATTACGAAGTATTACAAAATTCATTATTTTATTGTAAATAACTTCCCTCGAGATTTTAAACCATCGCCGAGAGTAAAACAACTTTTTGAAATACACATTTATCGAATTATGTTTTAAAAAAATAGAGATCTAAATTATTCGATACTACGCTATAACCGAACCAATGTATATCGAATTGTCGCTAAACTACCCATAAATATCGTGAAGCTTGACCTACCTATAAATACCACATTCGTATATGTGGGTACGACACTGTTCAAAGCCTTAACCTAATCTTTTAAAAACCGACTTGAAAAAAAATCGCTTACTCATTTCATTATAAACAGAAATTTACGAAATTAAAACGCATTAGTAAATATTACGCGGACGACATACGTAACGTAATTTCTGCAGTCGTGTTTTCTTCTAAGCTAACTTGTTCAATTATAATACTAATAACGTAAAATATTTGGGCACTAGACCGACCTGAGCTACATACGTTCGGAAAAAGATGGAACATTTGACAAAACCAGAACTATGTCACGGATGCTAACTGATGGATCTGGATTATCGTTGGAAAAAACTCTACTATATAAAACAACTTTAAGCCAGATTTGAGTGTATGGGCTTAAACGTTATGCTTGTTGATAATGAAATCAAAAGAGAAGCCAACAAACGTGTAGCCTGAATTAGCGTTCATCAAAATCCTGTTAACTACTAATTTGCTGAATGATTCCGGTAAAATACACACGGGCTCCCGCGAAACAAGCCTTTAGACTTTGTTTAACCAGTATAACTTTAGAGGGAGTGAAAACATTGTATGTCGCGTGTTGGTTTCGAACCCCCTCGACCGTCAAGTTGACAGTCGAGCACTCTAACAACTACGCCACCGCGAGATTATATATATATATATGTATATGTGATATATACATAGCGTCTCAAATTTGATAAAAATTTTTATATACATTTATTCCCGTCAGTACTGGTTATGGAGGGGTAGTGCTCGATAGTACTCCCTCTAAAGTTGATTGATTGATAAAGAGAGTATTTTTTGTAAATTCTCAGGGAATTCTTATGTACCGCCAGGAAAAACGAATAAAATAAAAAAACAGTTAAAATTATATAATTCGTTGGAACTGATTAATATACATTTTCATTCAAATTCCACTCCAATCTTCTTTCATATTCCTTCCTTTTTTATGATCGATATTGTTTATGACAAGGAACAGTCGGTACAATATGTATAAAAAAAAAAAATCGATTTTTAAACATTTTTAAAAAAGACTTAGGTTATTAATTTAACTATAGAATAAGAAATAAATTTCTAATATCAAAATTTAATTCTATTTCACGTTGTTCTTTTTCTCGATTATATATCCAAAACCCTCGCGACAGTTTAGTTTGTTCATTGCGTAAAAACGGGTACACGCATGTTTGGCTTAATGAATTTTTGCACGGTATTGTGTATTACGATTATACACACACACACATGTGTACGAGTTGTTGAGTATGTTTTAGTCTATAAATATTCGTGTACTAAAATAAGATAACGATGAACATCATAAATAAGTATTTTGAAAAACTATATACCATCTTACAAATTGGAAATTGCTCAAACAAACTAGAAACCACTACGTAGATGCCAGAAGGGTCTGTTTTAGGACCATACTTGTCGAACACAGTTTTCTCACAAATACCTAATATCAAATTTCTAAACAATGTGAATATATTTTTACATTTTGTACATTATATCGCAATTTGCTGACAAGTATGAAAATGCTGTAAAAAATAAAATTTACAATTTGATACAGAACTCTCGAATTGATTAAAACAATATAATTTAAATATAAACGATTCCAAGTCTAATTATATGTTGTTTAATAAAAAATTAAAAGATAAAGGATTAAATTTTAACGGATTAAATAGTAGCACGATTAATCAAATTAAATACTTAGGCGTAATAATGAATCCTCAAATTTTATCCCAATACGTGACTAGTAAAATAAATAAATTTTTTGCCTGCTCAATATTATAACATTATCAAATCCTATTTGGATAGCGATATTTTCGAGTTGTGATAAATGATAAACAATCATCTATATGCAAAATACAGGCAGGTGTGCCGCAGGGGAGTGTACTGGGGCCTCTCCTGTACTCATTGTTCACCAATGATATACCGATAAATGAAAACTTTTTTTGCAGCTACATTTACAGATGATACGGTAGTGATGGCATCTCATCGATGTACAAAAAATTGCACTGAATATGTTGAAAATGCTATTGACAACATAATTGAATGGTCGCATAAGATGGGAAATTGTAATTAATGAGCAAAAATGCAATCACATCATCTTTACCAAACGTCGTATTGCGCGCGATAATTATAAAGTTACGATAAATTTTAAGTCACTATTGCAAAGCGAGTCTATTAAATATCTCGGTGTTTATTTGGATCGAACGTTAACCTGGCTGAAACATATAAAAACTAAGAATATTGAGCTAGAACTCAATATGCAACAATCGTATTGGCTGATAGGCCCTCGCTCGCAATTGAATATCAATAATAAATTAATATTGTATAAAGCAATATTGAAGCCTATATGGTTATATGCAGCAGAACTGTGGGGATGTGCTTCGGCAACTAACGTAGAACGAATTCAGCGCAGACAGAATAAAATATTACGGTTGATAGTTGGTGCGCCATGGTACGTCTCGAACAGGACACTACATACCGACCTACATGTCCGGTGCTGAAGAGATTAAATCGGCTGTTCATAGACACTTATCAAGACTTCAGCATCATCCGAATCCATTGGCAGCTAACCTACATAATGAAGAAATACCTAAAAGATTAAAACGAAAAAGAATCATAGATCTGATTTGAGGACACTCTTAATATTACTCGAAGGCGGTTGGATTTGCTAATGGGCAAAACCTCCATCTCCTGATATATACCTACATAAAATCCAGTAGATGACAGGACACACTTAATATTACTCGAAGGCGGTTGGATTTGCTAATGGGCAAAACCTCCATCTCCTGATATATACCTACATAAAATCCAGTAGATGATTTTGTTTTAATCAGTTCTGGATTAGAGAAGAAAAAAATTATATCTAACGAATTGTATAATGATAATAATCGTTTAAATGACAAAAAGCGAATAACATTATATAAAAATGTGGTGTCAACTAACATTGTTTATGAAAGTGTAATATATATATATATTAAAAATGAAGAGATTTCAGAACACATTAAAAAGTTTTCAAGAGAAGTATAGCGATAAAATTAATTAAATCGTACAGAACTACCAGCTATTTAGCAAGCACTGTCATTGCAGGAATCAAACCATTCAAGTTTCGATATAGAGAGACATATTTTTCATAAAAAAAAAAATATAAATTCAGATCACGATTTTAGCAATGCAAAATATCGACAATTTTATTTCATTCATGAACAAAAATTTTTGTAGATGTATTAAACATTATAGAAATAAATTTCAATCGCAGTGGAATGAATATATAGAGCAGATCAATTAGTAACTAAACTGGTTTTAAAATTTTTAATAATTCCACTATTACGGAAATAAATCATCCTAGAATAAATATGGACCTAGCCTGAATAATGTGGCATAAAAATCAGTTTAATCTTATAATATTGTAAAATAATTTGTTCGGAGTTCCATAAACTTAATTGGACGGGTTTTGGACAATCTGTTATTTCTAGAGTGTTTGTACTTCATTTACACGTTTTTCAACATATTAACGTGAGAGCGATCAAGTCCTACAGCCGTTGAGCGTGTTTTACTTATTGCATTTTGTAGTTCATTTATTGTAATTTCCTAATTGTAAGGTCCTTGTATTCAATCTTCAATATTTGGATCGATGTGTTTAACGTGTACATATTTATTGTAAGCAAGTGTTGCGCAAGTAACTGCGATATTTTCTTGATATTAGAGAGTAATTCATTACTTATAGTGATAATTGTTGATGAAAGCTAATGTGTTTTATTGCCTAAGTGATCTAATCTTATTCCAGACTTCCGCGAGTGAGGTTTTACCAGTAATTGTAGAGGTAAAGTCATGAGCTTGTTTAAATGTAAAGGCAGCTTTACCTCTCATTTTCCTGAAGGTAATAAAATGTTCATTGCTAGGATTTCTCTTTAAGGTTTTGAGAGCTTTTTTTTTCTACTGCTCAATGCCAATGTGCAATCGTGGTTGGAACTGATTTATGCTGGTGACACTTAACTAAGGAATATGGTGTGCAAGTATCTGTTATCTTAGCTAAGTTTCCAATAGTTCAAAAATTCATGCTTTTATTATTCTGATTAGTTTCGTATAAACTCTCATCGCCCGATGTTTTCGCTTCAGTTGTGTTATCATTTAGTACTTTATTTACACGGAATCTCTTTTTTTTTCATTTTTAAAACGGGGGGGGGGAATCTTGAATAGACACTGATACAGTATAACAAATAAATTTAGTTTTTATTGGTGCAGCCCAAACAAACATACACTGCAGGGAAGCAAAAATCAGTGTGTGGGATTTCTACCCACCAAATACCCACTTCCACTATAAACAAAAGGTACTTATAAAATGAGTATCCACACAAGTGCAGAGGCTCACAAACTTAAAATTGATTGGATGGAAGAAGGGATTAAAGCTACATAGTGTCTCGCTTCCATCATATAAAGAATAATGAGTTTGTGCATTTACTAATATAAGAGAAAAAATTAGGTAAAATAAATGAACAAAAAGGCCAAAAAAAGAAATATAATATCTCTTCTAGTAGAAAAAAAAAAGGTATTACTGATGCCTAAATAGTAGCTAATAAATAACTAATCGCAACACGGATATTATCTTATATCCGATATAAACTATACATATATGTTTATATATATATATATATAATATGCATTTCAAAAATAACAAAAAACAGGCATACAAAAAAGAGGAATATAAAGGAGTAAGAATTAAAGTTAAATATAATTAAAGTAAAGTAGATACAAAATCGTGAAATAACAGGCGACCACGAATAAAATATAAATTAAAAATTTAAAGAAAAAAGAAAATGCAGTGGGCCACGGTTAATTTGAGCCTTAACTGCTAAAATTACAAAATTGTGAACTTTAAATTTTTAACTTTAATCGCACGACCTGATCCGCCAGCAAAAGGAAATCTCTAGTGCGGTCAAAGCCATACGCAGAGTAGTAAAAGCAGGGCAAATAAAGTATGATAAATATCGTCAATCTCACCTACAGTGCAACAGACGCAGACGGGGTCAACTTCGCAACATGTACGTCCACGCAGGCTTTATTAATAGCCTTATAAATGAACAGTTTACTCGCCGAGTATCACAGTTTCTTACATTTTGCATGAATACGGTTGGCCCGAGTTAATTTTTTATTATTACTAATTATCGCCATTATGCATTAATATGCTATATTATTACTATTGCTATTGATGAAGGGAATTCACTATACACGCGCGCATAATAAAATGTTAAATAAAGATTTTATTTTGAGAAATTATGTTTTCTTAAATAAATATCGCAATATCTGCATAAATACGAATAATCGATATATGTAATATAATTAAGTTTTATTGCAAAACACGCGAGTACCTTTAACACTTGAGAAGATTTTGTCGCTCGCATTATACAAATATTATCTGTAAATTATTATAATAACGCGTTGTATTAATTTCGTTAATTGTCATTTTATATAACTCCTATCTTTATGTGTAAAAAAAATAATTCTCGGCGATTAATACGATTATAATATATACGTGTACATACGTTCAGATATGAAGAATTTTAATTAATACGTTTACATTGGAATCATTTTATATATATAAGCTATATAACAACTAAGTTATTTTAGGCCATACGTATTACATTATAACCTAACGCGCACAGCTGGGCTTGTTACCGTCGTATTAAATTTATCGATACACATAAACTAATGGTTAGATTCGCATGGATACAAATAAATAAATAATTTTATTATATTATTATTATTATTATTATTATTAAAAAAAAAAAAACTCGAAATAACTTTTATATAAGCTCGTTTTGATAATTAGGAAAAAATTTGATTCGATTCGATTCGTTATTATATTATTACTATTATTATTGTAATTATATTATATTATTATCATTATCATTACAAATCATCAATTTAAAGATAATTTCTCTTAGGACGCGACAAAAGGACAATTTTGCTCTCGCTCTCGTGTAAATGATATAAGTTCCTCCGAAATGGATAACCCGTGAAAAATGAGTAATAATAATAATTTCCAATCGCGTTTTTTTTTTTTTTTTTTTTTTAGATTTTCAGCGGTAGGACGTAGCTGAGAATCGCTGGAAAGAAGAAAAATAGTAATAAACGCTTATAATTATACGTATCCCGCTAATAAATACCTCTAGGACGACGCTCGTCCTCCGCGGTGACGGTGTGCCATCGAGCGCTATTGGTAGCGACCAGTCACGCCCACCGGCTAGAGTGGGGGAATGTGCGGGTTCCAGTGGACGATGGCAATAGAATAGCATCGCAGCGGCCCTAGGACGAGACTTAGTTTCGTACATGTCGTGGTTAGGTTCTTTTCGGAATGATCGCGATCGTCCTATTTTCTTTTTCGGTATAGTCGTTATATAATTTACGACGCGAGATTGCGCGGGATCTTCGGATCCCCTAGGATCGCGTGTAATTCGAAAACATTAATTTAGTTTTTTTTTCTTCGTTTTAGATTAATAATTTTCGAATGTCGCGAGATTAATATTAAAATATATGTCGTAGAAGAAAATTCGACAAATATCGGTGCTTCGCTTAATTTTATTTTTAATAATTAACGATTAGCAAATAAAATAATGACGATAATTGGCATTTTAAAATCGCGTTTTAAATTTTTCTAATACCTATATATTTATATTGTTAATATTTAGTTTTCGTCTGGTTATAATATTTAATTTGAAAATCTAAATCGATGAAACATTGCGATAGTTTGTCGAATCGGTCGCTAAGTTTAAGCTCCATGATGTCGCGCAGAAAACAAGCCAGACCGATCAGAGTATTGGATTCGGACGAGGGCGGCGAATCCGTCGATAATGCTCTTCCGGCGCCGCTAATAGTAGCCGCCGATTCTTGTAAAAACTTAACGAACGGTAAGTAAACGTGCCCAACAGTATTAATAAGATTTAAAAGAATTGAATTTTAGACATTTTCGACTATTCCATTACAGTCGGGGGTTCCATTAAAATTTATTCATATATATATATTAATATATTAATATATATATATTATCGTTAACTAGTAACATTAATTCGACAGCAGAGTCTAAGAGATATCACGTTTAAACTTGTTAGACATTAAGAAGATAAAAATATTATAGGTGAACACTAATAGTATAATTTTGTTCTAATTAATAAGATAACGAACGATATAATTAAGTTTTAACCATTAACAAAATTCGATAATACGGTACGTTTAGTTTAATCGAAAGTTCTTCTCGTTAAAGTTATAAATATGCATCGACTTTTACTTATAGTTTTATCGCTGAACAAATCCATCCGTTCGTAGGCATATATAATAATTTAATCAGATTACTTTGGATATACTCTATTATCTACATAGATAACCTAATTATTGTTATTATTTATTGCGCCTCGATCGTTCGTTTTAATATATGTGTATACGCAGGTTTATGTCTTATAATGCGCTGCTATATGTTGAATAGGATCCGAGGTACGCATCAATATTTTTATTTCCTTTTAATTCAGCGTGTGTAATTTTTTTTTTCGATACGAACTAATAAAATTTAAATTTTTAATTTGATTCGAGAATTACTGAATAGTATAATTTAATTTAATACATATTTTCCTCTGTTAACCATTAGTCGCTGTATATTGCGCATTAATTTAAATAATAACAATTTGTTTACGTTTAATTTACGTCCCTTACCAGAAAAATATATGCGTCATTTGAGATGATTGCAAATATTTTATAATTGTTACGTATGTCGGTATATAGTAAATAGGAATGAATACCGTCGTGGTCAATTAAAATTATAAATGTATATATATTACATATATATATATATATATATGTGTGTAATACATATAATGGAATATTGTTTATAACGGATGAATACATTAAATTTTATATTTCAAAATAGCGGTATTCATACTAATATTCTTTTGTCGGTCGTTAGTACATCATTTTTTTAAAAATATTTTTCTAATTATCCGAGTGAATTTAAAAATTATTCCGAATGATTCGTTATTAACGAGGAAACGGCCTATAAGTGTCAACTTGTATATTTTATTATTTAATTAACACGGAGTGAAATCATTTCTTTTCAAGTAAAAAAATTGATTTTTTTTTACACGTGTGTATTTTGTATATTATATATATATATATATATATATATATATATATATATATATATATATATATATATATATATATATGTATATACGTGTGTATATATTAGGGGGGGGATGAAAAATTATATACGAGATACAAACGTCGCATACCGTGTATACATTAAAGTAAGAAAATTTTACATTGAAAAATCTACAAACGACAGAATTAAATTAAAATCGATAAAATTCGCGTGATAATTAAAAAAAAACAACTAAATGAACGATTCGATAAAAATCGATAAAATCTCGAACATCGACTATTTCGTACAAAAAATAAATCCAAACTTTATCGTTCGTCTTTATCGCGTCTTATCCTTTTTAATTGTGATGTAGCAACATAAAATCTACCTACTTCTAATTTGTTTATTCGAATAGGAATCTTATTGGTACGAGTTAATTAGGTCGATTAATAAATTATCACCTATAATATTTCCGACCGACGTATTTTATTATAGGAGGTTACGGATGTCAGTTTTAATATTACTAAGGAGAAGGCTCGTATAAAATCTTGGCTCTATTGTACACCGGATAAATACGACGGTACTATAACTTAGTGCCATTTATATTTATAATTATTATGTATATATAATATATATATATATATGAATTAGGAAATCGTTTTATCATAGAGCTCGGTAAATAATAAAACTGCCATTAATTTTACACGAAATATTTTCATTACGTTCCGACTGCAAAATTGAAGACGTTTAATTCTAAATAGGCGCATATAAAAAACTGATAATTGTACATTATTTTTAACAAAGCAATTCCGGGCAGTAGCTACGCTATCTTTCAAAAGTTACAAATAATTTAATTAATTAACGATGAAATAAAATAACGCTAACTAAATATATCGAACTATTAATTGTACGTACCATATTTTTTTTTATAACCGAGACGCTTGTCAACGAATTAACGATAATTCGAAATGGTTACATTGTAATTCCTAAAGACTAAATATATTTATAAGTTGGTTTTCGTAAATACTTTACCAACGAATGTTACGAATACGTTTAACAAATTATTTATGTTATATATTTATATATATATATTTGATATAAATATATAGTGCTCATTTTATACGAGTGTTGTACAAGACAGATTTCTGTTACTTATTATATAGGGATGTAGCGATTTGTTTTTTAAAGATATACCGTAAATTACAAACAAATATTACATTTATATATATATATATATATATATATAAGAAATTAAGAACTTAGAACTAGACTGGTCAAAGAGTGTTATAACTGGACCATTAAAAATATATATGTATATATTTATAATGTTATAGAGAATTATCAGAAAAATTAAAAATACTGGATTCCACATATTGTACTTTACGAAAACTATTAAAAAATTACCTTTAAACAGGTAAATATAATTATCGCGAAGGGCGCGGGCAATTGTTACATTTCATATAAAACGATTTTAAAATTAGATCCGTTTGAAATGTTACTTATTTGTATTGTTGCAAACATGAAATAGAGTGAATTTTCTTCATTGTATCGTTATGTAGCGGTCAACTTCCGACTTTATCGTTTGGTTTAGGTTACATTCGGTTAGGTTAGTTTCGACTAGTTAGAAATAATATTAAAGAAAAAAAAACGAGTTTGGCACACCGGATAACTGATAAATCGAAATTTACAGTAAGATCTGGCTTTCCAAACTTTTGATTTTATTCAAAAACTGCAGTTTTCGCCATAAAATTTTTTCAATACCGGTCATTTTTATCAAAACGTGATTTTTGAAAATAATCTCTGATTTTCTACATGATCGTCTCAACTGCTATTTTCTCATTTTTATATATATATAATATAATATAATATATATATGTGTGTGTGTGTGTGTTATGTATTGTGATTATATTTCGTTGATATTTTCGAATTAATTAAAATTGTAGAACGCTAAGATAATTTGAATGAAACGTTTCTCATTAAACAACGATAAGTTATAATTACTATCCGGTATAAACAAAATTCCGTTTATAAATTAGTTCGAACGGTTGGAATAAAATATTTCCCCGCTGTTAATTCTGATTCTTAAATTATTTTGATTAAGATTATTTTATTTTTATTCTACTATTATTAAACGAATCGACTAAATGTATAAAATGATAATGATGATTTTCAGATAATTACGAGCTATTTTAAGCGTTCCACTCTAAATTCTATGCGATATGAAAAATTGTGATTCTTAATTTATTATTATTATTATCATCATCATCATTATTATTACTTATTATTAAAGGAACGACAAAATGTATAGTGATAATGGCGATTTTTAAATAATTAAAAGCTATCTTGAAATTCGAATAAAGTTTAAAATAAAAAGGAAAAATAATAATTAATATGAAGCACGGCGAAGCTAAATAATTATTTAAACAACAAGTTTGTAAAATTTTTTTATTTCTTACTGATTCTATTTTTTGTGTATATATATATATATATATATATATATATATATATATATATATATATATATATAAATTAATGTCGACTATTTTCCAGTTTTCGATTGAAATGCCAAATTTAAACAGCATACAACTGTCACCAGACTTAAGGCGCGTTATATTATACACTAAAAGGTCTAACAAGGAACGAAAAAGTATGAAACGATCAATTAGAAATTGCAGAATGAAATATTGAAAGGGACTACCACGCTAACCGGAAAATAATTAGAATCTATCGGTGAGATGCACGAACCCTAATACATTTACCCTGGGGGATTATTTAATTACATATGAAAACATTAAAAATGTACACCAGAAACAAAAATGGCACGGGTAGAAATATGTTCGAATATACAGGACAGCGATTAACATTAAAGTAAGAATTCGAAGCAAAACGAGAAATAAGAAGATACTCAATGGAAAGTCCGAAGAGAAAAAAAAGGAACACAATGAAATGATGAAAGCAGCTTGAACATGGAACCAGAACTAAGTCTAACTTAAAATGGAATCTTGTAATTTAAGAAAATAATTTAAGTTAAAATTACGTTTATTAATACAACTACTATATTCGAGTCTACAAAATTACCCAACGCCTATCGAATAAACTGTGGCATTTCCTAGTACGGTTTGAAGTCCTTAAATATTAAGACGTTAATAAACTAATACTTAAAATGCTTCGCTCTTAAATATATAATTTTGTTTTTAATTTATATATTGTGTACATAATAAATCTAACAGTCAGCTAGTATTCTTAAAGAATGACGCTGTTTATTCAGCGTTCAACCTCATAAGTTATAGAATTATAAAAACCGGCTTAACAATTAAAAAATTAGATTGTAAATTTAAAGTATTAAATTAATAAATCTCCAAAAAAATAAGTACAGTCAATTATAACAACTGATTCATATCGTAGACTTATTTCTGTCTAGGTTTTAACCTCTACAATTAAATCAGATCTGATAATATAATAATAATAATAATAGTATTATTCGTGGTATTAGTATAGGTATTTTTTTATTTTATTCAGATCGTTCGCAACTTATACAACACGGGGAGGGTAAAATACGGTTATAAATGTAAGTTATTTGACGTAGGTTGTCTTTTGTTTTTACTTAAACATAAAAATTACCAATGTTAAATCGATTCCTTATACATACATACATTTTATATATATATATATATATATATATATATGCCATGATGGTATGATTTCTAGAGAGCTGGATGATGAATCAGATGATTGAGGTTTCAATTCCAGCTCGGGGCGTAAAGTTTTTCATCATATAGCTATTAGTTTCTGTTTCTTTACTTCAAATCTAGAACTAAGATATCGTGTGAAAAATATGAGAGACTTGAAAATCAAACATCTGACCAGCAGCCGACTCACGAAGTAGCTAATTAATAATAGAGTTTACGATCCTTTTGCGTTTCAGTCTTCTACTATTATCATTTTTTTTACATATTCTAATTACCGGCGGATTATTATGATTTTCTAGTATCGATAAATGTATTAAATACCGCTCGATGAATTTCTTCGATGTATTCGACGATTGAAGTCCCTGTATAGAGTGTCGTTGGAGACATACCAAGGAACTTCGGCTATCATTCGTAATTACATTTATGACCGGATTCTTTTTACGTAGCTATTCGAAGCGCTTCCCCATAACTCGATAGCATAAAGCTGTACTGGCTTTAAAGCTGTACTGGCTTCAAAATCATCTTATAGAGCTGCAGCTTATTTTTTATGTTTAATTTTGATCGAGTTCCGAGTAAACAGTGAAAGTTTCTCGTTTTTATATTCAGTTCTATTTTCTTGGCTTTAATATAGTGTAGCGATGAACGATCGAGATGTGTACACAACAACTGGAGTTTGTTCTATTGTTGCGTTATTTATATAATTTTTTTTTAATCTATTCTGCGGTTGGTAAACTGCGTTCGGTTTTATTTATAATTATTTTCCATTTATCTGCCTACAGCATTATATCGTCAATAGCAATCTGTAAATGTGTGTGCATATGTAAGAGGACATTACCGTTGTATCATCGTCAAATATTGCGATGAAGTTTCATCTATCTCTGAGATATCAGCAGTACATATTGAGTATAAAGTTAATCCCAGGATGACATTGCTGTATGAAACTCACTTAGTGAATAGATGATGACGGGATATATATATATATATATATATATATTTGATATATTTCAAAATGGAAAAAGTAGTATGCTCACGTATCATTTTGGAAACGAAGTTATCTCCGGCAAATTTTGAAACAGTATTTTTATTTGTTATAAATTCGGCCCAAAAATTACAAAAATTATACCCGTAAACTAGGTACGAAGTAATATTATCCCTAAATAAAATATCAAATTTCAAGAAGTAGTCTTCAATAATTAATTTCTGGAATTATCATTAATTAGTTTCTGAAATTAGAATTAATTTCTGCAGAATTATTTTATATTTTAACGCCGACTAATTACCCCGCTACTTTCGTTCGAAATACGTCGAGCCATTTGTATCGTTTCGGTTGTTAAATCGATTAAATTAAAACCGTCACATGTTATCGCTTATATTTTATACCTTCCTACTACTTGCCTACTAAATAATTTTTATAAATTCATTATTATTAATATTACATTTATTATTATTATTATTATTATTATTCTAAATATATAATTCGCCTTCGGTAAGCTTAACAGCGTTTTAAAGTCGACAAATAATTTCGTTCTCGGCCAATAAGTTGAATGTGTAGCCGGTTCATTTTTATATTTGCGCGAAGGTTAAAATTCCGGATTATTTTTTAAATCGTTATTAAAGCGAAAATTTTATAATCGTTTTAATTTTTAATCGATTCTAATAAAAAATTGATAAACGCGATAATTTAATTTCGCGTTAAAACTCGTACAAATCGAATGCGTTTGTTTTTGTTCCTTAATCTGGACAAACGGGTGGGACAAATGTAATTTTTAAATAATTTTATATAAAAGTTCAGATGCTTGCGTTACGTTAGAAATAAAACGGAACAGAATAAGAAGGGCACATAATTATATAGTATATAATGTTTATGTGTGTGTGTGTATTTGTCTGCAAGTGTGCTTATAATTTAAGAAAGCGGTAGTCGGGATTAAACATAGTCCCAAAAACCAACAGCGATTGCTTATAGTTCCAAAGTGGAAAAGTAATTTATTTACAAACTTAATTTTCCGAGCACGCGATAAATACAGTAAGATCGATTAGTCAGATACTGGTTTCGCAGTTGAATTAATTCACTTTTTTTTTTTTTTTTATTAGTGATAAAAATTAGCCGGCGATGTCAAATTTATGTAGCATTGAACTTTCAAAAACTTGAAGAATTCTGATTAATTAGTGCTGTTTAAATGGCTGTTTTCTATTCTGTACTTAAGACGCTGATCTACAAATGCAGGACATTCAGAGATAAAATGTTCCAGCTTATCTATAAGATCTCCGAAAAAAAACAGGTATATCTTGCAGCATTAACAAGGTGGAACCTATATAAAAAAAGCTGCAAACATTCCGTGGTCAGGATAAAACCTGAGAACTGTAGAAGTTAATGTTTAATTTTTTCAATTTTTAATTTTATTATTAGTAGATGAAATATCAGTGGACGATACAGATAAAAGAATAATAGAAACATTATATGAAACACAATCAGAGTGGGGAGAAAGGAAGAAGAAATAAAAATAGGGAAGTGAATCAAGGATGTTATCACCAGGACTTCTTAATACATAGGCAGAAAAAATAATGCAAGATTTTAAAGAGAAAAGTAAATCAAAGAAGAAATAATATTACGGAAGAATCGGTATGTTTGCTTCCTGCGATGTCGGAACAATATCTGAGAAATAATTTTTTTAAATAGATTTATTGGAATTCCAAAATTTAAAAGTTGCTAATAACTTCGGCTCGTCTAGTCTAATGATCAATAAATGTCGGATGTCACTAGTTAAACGTATAATCGTTACTAGTTACGAATTAATAAATCACCTTATAACCCAACCCGACCGACCCCTAATTAAAAATTACCCAGTATGTAATTTTTGTATCGAACTGCTCCCACCTCAGCTGCCTGTGTCATTAGTGGTGTCCTCCCATTAGATCTATATATTGCAGGCAGAGCAGTCACAAGTGAATTTCGTATACTGGGTGACTTGAATTTGTTAACAACCCTTAAATTTGTGCATAATAACATGCTAGAAGCTCTTCAAAATACAATTCCAATGAACTTGTTTAAAAAGCATGTTTCCCAAATGCTTTTGACAGAATAGCAAAGGAGGTGGGATGCTGACATCACCGCAGGAAGGAAAACATACCAATTCTTCCCTAATATCACTAACAGAATGAAATTGAAGAAGTTAAATATTAACTTCTACAGCTCTCAGGTCTTATCCGGCCATGGCAAGTTTGCAGCTTATTTATACAGGTTCCATATCTAGTTAATGTTCCAGGGTGTACCTGTTGTTCGGGAGATATTATAGATGACCTTGAACATTTTATCTTATGAATGTCCTGCTTTTGCTAATCAGCGACTTAAGTATAAAGTAGGAAACGTGCAGTCCCTTCATTTAAACAGCAATAATCATTCAGCATTCCTCAACTTCTCTGAAAGTGCAATGCGACATAAATTTAATATCATGAGCTAGCTCTTATCTTAAAAAATAAATAAAAAAAAAGAAAAAAAAATAAATAAAAAAATTAATAAAACTAATTCAACCGTGATATCTGGAGCAACTGATCATTACATGTTTAAAAATTAAGTTTGTAAAGGTAAACAATAAATGTTTGCAACAATTGTAATTATTTATATAAAGATTTTTTTCCCCTTTTTTAATATAAAATAATTTATAATATTCTTTAGTCTTAAGTTTGTACATATGATATACTGCATGGTAATCGTTGGGACTATGTTATGTCATCCTAACTGTTGCCCATAAATATAAGTACACAAGTTTGAAATACTATTTATGCATATACAGTCGATATATGTGTAGTTTAATTGATATATAATTCTCCTCCGGTCCTTTGCACCTTTATACATACAATTTTACCAAAATATATGATTGTTATCAAAAAAAAAAAAAAAGTTAAAAATTACCCAAAACAGGATATCGACGAATGTAGTTTATTTTTTGTTGTTTTTTTTTTACGTTATTTCGATAAATATTTTTGTTTTATTTTTTTTTTCAAAGTGAGGTGGAAAAGAGGAATTTACAACTGATTAAAATTTTATCGTCGATTCTGCGGAAAATTTAAATTCGATCGATCGCCGTCGTTTATTGGATAAATAATTCGAATTATAACGCGTGTGTTTTTTACGCGCGTACGATTCAAGAAGATATCAACGCGAACATTTATGAAAATACGCGCGCCTAAAAGATACCGTGAAAAACAAAACGATATATTTTGTTTTTGATATTAAAGAACGGAAACGCTTAATCATAAAAGTCCGTGGACATACGGTTCTTCGTGCATATGCGATTAGATCAGACTCCGCGTAGAAATTAATAATACAAGATGGAATGGCGAGAGAAAGAAATGACGATGTAATTCGTAGCGGTGTGCACGGATACAATAAAGAAGTGGACACGGGAGTTAAATCTTATTCGACAGAAATTTCAGAAACTTGAGGACAGATCGTCTATAAAACCGATAGATACCGACGACCGCAACAGTAACGATGCTGGATGTATGAATATAGATAATGACCTAGTTTCAATTGATATTTATTATTTACTAAAAGTGCTTGGAAATCGAAACATAAGAAACAAAGTAATGCGATTGTATAGCCTGCACTTACGTCTGCGAAATGAGCGCGGAATGTGGAAAAAATTATCTGCTACCGAGATGTGGCGTTATCGATGATTGTTACGAATATCGTTAGAAGCTTACGTAACCGATGATTATATCTTGAGGAAAATGGGAGAAAAAATCCCAGAATGTCTCATTTTCATACTCGCGCGCTACAAAGAAGATTACAAAAATAACCGACAAGAGGAAGAAAATGACTGGAATTGATAACAACAAATCTACCGTGCAACTCGCCTTGTACGAATCTCAAAGAACTCATTACGGATGCTGGAAACCGACAGTTATGAATTAAAATCTACAAATGGAAGCGATCATGATATATATATATATATATATATATATATATATATATATATATATATATATATATATGAAAATTTGATATTTCCTCTCGTAGATTTTACTTCACTAAGTAAAACACGTTTAAAAATTTTTAAAATTTGAATTGCTATTTATATTTTCAGATGACGATGTTTGTGATTTTGTAGATAAATTAGTTATTGAAACTTTTACCGGATGCGGATGACTCGGTTAGATTGTGTCACGTTAGATTATAAGTTAATAATTGAAGTAATTTCATGTTGATAGGTAAACGTTTAATAGAATAAACGTAAACGGTCGGTGATTTAGTAATTTAAATGTAAATGAAAAAAATCTACCTACAAAATTTATTTCAATCAGACCAGTGTAAAAAAGAAATGTGGGTTTTAAAAAATTTTTTCAAATTTTTAAAAATTAAGACGCCCGGCAAACGATAAATCAGATTTTAACGATCATTTCAGCTACCAACCGTCAAGGCAACCCTGCAGGTATGACGGAATTCTGTATATTCGGCAAAATCATTAAACGTCTGAATTATTCGGATACGGTTGAAAAAATGACGACAGTCGTTAGTGATTAAAAACACGATGACGACAAGTCATCTTCTACGTAAGATCATTCTGTCGGAAACTCTTAATTTATTTTATTATCATTACAACAATTTACAATATTGTCGAGTTTGACTCATCGCGGAGTATAAAATATTATTTGAAAATCGTTCGCGTACTTTAATATTTCAAAAAAAAATATATATATATTTATGTTTTCTTTTATTATCATTATACCATTTTACTGCGGATGTGTGCACATAATTAACGTCGTCGTTAAAGTCCTAAGCGTCATTTTCCTTGGAATGGAAACAATGGAAGTGTCATATAATATAAACAGATAATATAATGTATAATTTTTACACGTTACTATTTATTATCAACCCTTATCTGTTAAGCTATGTAAGGTATGTAAGCAATTTTGGTATAACCCTTTGTTTGCGAATAAAGAAATAAAATATTTACAATAATATATATAACAATAATTATATTATTCGTGTATTTAAATTTTAAGAATGCCATTTCTCATCCTCGATCTTCTAACGTCCTACTTTGATTTAATGTAAAATTTCACGACGTACGTTTCGATATTTATTCCATATCCGCCGGTGAAACACAGGGTAGTGTGTTTTACATATTGTTCACTGCCAGACTTTCAAGATGGTATATCATCATTTGCGTTCGCTGACGACGCAACACTTTTAGGGCTAGATAAAGACCATACTAAGGTATTAACGAAACTCTAAATGGTTTGGACTTATGAACTTATGGACTTATGGACTTATGGTCTTATGTTGCGGAGTTGCGTTCAAGATATTCGCGTAAATACAAAGGGGTTCCAAAATAAGGCGATACGGCTAATTTACTCGCCACCTTATTATAGTATGTAACCGATGACACTTATGCGGAGACTTTAAAATGGGATGAATTCATAAATCAAGTACGAAGGCAGCTAAGATACGATAAGTCTGTTAGATAACAGCCCCGGGAAGAAAGAAGACTTGGACACGTAGCGCTTAAATTAATTAAAATTCTATCGGGGAACACTATTGGAGATGACCATAGAACGGGCGCCTTTTGCCATGGGTAAATAATAATTACTTATATTATTCTCGTATTTATCTAATATAAACGATTTTGCACACTCGCAAGAAATATAGAACAGTCTATTACTTTCCCGGATAAAATGAAATCCATCAGTCTGATTAATTATCTAGACATCGCGGTAAATAATTTACCCTTTTATATTTATCCAGGCAATCGAATTATTTGGCCAGCTTGAAGTCGAATAAACGTATTAATATTCATATTAAATGAGCTGTCGCGCCAGTATCTTTTCATATTATTATTATTTTTTTTTAACGAAAAAATTAATATTGCGTACTGTTTAGCGTATGCGAAATACTTTACTTATTGGATCGTGTATTATAAAATTTTGACGCATAATTATAAATTTCATACACAGGCGGTTTTTATTATACAATACCGCTTATTATGATTGAACTGTAGATAATTTTCGACGTATTTATATTAAATATTGTAATATAATAAATAAAATGTTTTTGAAATCGAGACATTTGAACGTCGACCAGAAAAGAAAAAATTTGGTCATTAAAGTTTCATGTACCGTATAAATCATAATTCATTAAAAAACCATAGATAGAGCCGAAAAACGTTGTTATTAAACGGTTTTATAAAACACCATTCCACCACTGATCAATTACATAGGGTGGTTAGTATAATTGAAAATAGCTTAGAAACCAAAAAAGTATGTACCGCGGCATTTCTCGATGTTCAACAAGCTTTTGATAAGGTTTGGCACGATGGTCTATTATATAAACTGAAACGTCTATTGCCGAAAAATTTTTACCTGTTGTTGAAATCATACATAGAAAATCGCCACTTTCAAGTGCGTTATAAACATACCTATTCAGAAATACATCCTCTTTTAGCAGGCGTTCCCCAAGGTTCTGTGCTGGGCCCCACGCTGTACTTGTTATACACGGCTGATTTCCCTACAATGGAAAATGTACAGCTGGCTACATTTGCGGATGACACTGCACTGCTCTCAACACACACGGATCCGAAGATAGCTAGCAGTAACCTACAGAAAGCTCTTACTAAGGCGGAGATATGGTTTAAAAAATGGAAAATTGGAATTAATGAAAACAAATCTGTCAATATCCATTTTACCAACAGAAAAGTTACACCCCCACCCGTCAGGATTAATAGCACCGGTCTGTCAGTGCGATCAACGGTCAAATACTTAGGATTACACCTGGATAGCCGATTAACATGGAAACATCACATACAGATGAAGAAAAAAGAATTAGATATTCGTGTTAAAAAAATGTACTGGCTGATAGGGAGAAACAGTGTACTAACGACAGATAATAAACGTTTAATATATACGGTGGTTCTAAGACCTGTCTGGACCTATGGGGTGCAACTTTGGGGTTGTGCTAGACCATCAAACCTGAAAATAATACAAACGTCACAAAATAAAATTCTTCGGATGATAACCAAAGCACCCTGGTATGTAACAAATCTAACGTTGCATCGAGATTTACGTATAGATTATGTGGCCGAGGTCATAAAAGTTCACGCTAAAAGACACGCAAGAAGACTTGATAGCCACCCGAATACTTTTGCTAGGGGATTGCTTGATACCACCGGTGACATAAGGAGACTAAAACGTCAGAAACCGCAGGATCTCGTTTAGGGTCGTCGTAATCGGGTAGGTATCGCTGGATACTTGTCCCCTCATGCTCAATTCTTTTAAACGTACTGCTAAATGTCCTTGGTGGACCGCTCGCAGTATTATAAATCATTAAAAAAAAAAAAAAAAAAAAAAAAAATTAAAAAGTTGAGTAATTTTTAATATATATATTTTTTTTTGGTTGAGACAGATAGATATATGTATGTGTGTTTATATATATATATATATGACGTAGTAATCGTCATTAGGCTAACGAAATTTAGATATTCACGTATCCCGTATGAGACTGAAAAACTTTCCCTTAGCATTGTTCCTTAATTTCAGTCGGGCGAAATCCACCTTTAACCGTTGTTACCTTAATTCATTCCCACGATCTAGGCGTTTTCCTATTACGATATAATAATGCCATATTGCCGTATAACATCTTAAATATTATCCGGTTCTAATTGCTTATACGCAGTGCCCAAAAACAAAAATTGTCTACATAATGAAATAATAACTGAATAAATAAAATACGCCTGTTGAATTACACTAATCAGCTAGTTAACATTAAGAATATGCTGCCCGTGTATTATACGCGTAACTATTTAAATAAAGTTGTTTTTTCCCTGTTCTTATACATATATACATTCAGTGGCGTAGCCAGGGGGTGGTTTTGGGAGTCTGCCCCAACCCATTGGAATCAATCTGATAATAAGAAAATATATACTCGTAGTTAAATGCAGTTTTGCATTGGTTAAACCTATTTTGTTTTTATTTATTTTATTTAAATTTCGTTATTTTTTGTAGTAAATAAATAGTTTCGTAATATAGGAAGTACTAGAAGAATTTTGTAGAAAAACGCGAAGAATAGATTTTAAATTTTAAATTTAGTTAAGTATCACTATGTATTATTCCTTCAAAAAGTATTATTATTATTATTAAATTAAATTAACGTGCCATGTACAGCAGCCAAGGCTAGAGGCACGATAGGAAAAGAGGATTAGATTGAGGAATAGAGACGGGATTGATGGAGGAAGATAATTAGGTTCGACAATGAAACATGATCATCTTTGAAGAGGAGATGAAGCGAAGGAGGAAAATTAAGGAGTATGAGGGACAATCGACTAGAATATGGGAAACGGAGAGGACAACGTTACAACCGGGACACACAGGAGCCAATGTTCTGTTAATGAGATATGAATGAGTAAGATGCGTATGTCCCAAGCGTAATCTGGTGATAACCACATCATCTCTACGGTTTGAAAGCGAAGTTATCCAAGGATCAACCGAATATTTGATTTGTCGCAACTTGTTGGTTTGTGGCGTTAGTTGCCACTCCTTCTGCCATAATGAAAAAAGCCCATTTATGACGAACTTCTTAAGGTCACGCGCTGGAACTGGAACATTCGGAACCGGCAAGAACACAGCAGCTTCCCTGGCCGCTTTATCAGCCAGTTCGTTCCCATGAATACCGGCGTGAGCTGGAATCCACAGGAACGTCACCTTCTGACTCAGCCCTGCCAGTACCATTTCCGTCACTTTCTTGGCTATTGGGTGCTGATCATGTTTGAAAACGTCGCAGAGAGCGCGGAGTGCTGGAAGAGAGTCAGAACATATAGTCGATGGTTTATCAACATCGGAGCGCTTTAAAGATTCCATGGCAAGATACATCGCGTATAATTCAGCTGAAATGACGGAGAATGTCTGTGACAGCGAATATTGAATGATGATTGCTCCATCTCTGACAACTGAGCAGCCGGCAAAGCCATTAAATAGAGATGCGTCAGTGTAAAACATAGTAGATTTGCATGAACGTGACGTAATTTCTTTCTTGATTTCATGGATGGGCAGGTTTTCTCTCGAAAGTTTGTGGGTTTCGAGATCCAGCTGAACCAGATTGTCTTTCCAAGGAGGTAACACGGAGGTATTATGAACGATTAATTTCGAGTTTTGGTAAGTTATTGCCTTTAAGATGTTGTCCAAGAGAGTCGGGTCTGATTGTTTAAAAGTATAAAATCATTATTTATCGTTTATTTTTTTTTATTGTACTTTGTAACCATCTCTGTCCTCAATAGTATTAGTGTGTTCCAGCGACGTTAAATATTTCTGCCGTCTATTGTTTCTGAATTACATATTCGACGTCTAATAAGTATAAAAATAACTCTGGCGAATTTGATTAGGGGTTTAACCTACTTGAGTTTTGGTTATTTACTTAAAGTTCAATTTAACTCGGGTTTACTGTTATAATTTAGTTTTGTTTGAACCCCCTCTTCAACCAAGTTGGCTACGGCGCCACTGCATACATTACATATATATATACATACATAACATACGGCGTACACAACAACGGAACGCCAATTACAGTGTATGCACTTACAGAATAATTATAAAATAAAAGTAGGAACAAGAATAAAACTATACCAAACTCACACAACACGCTAATTAAACATAAATCATATTAAAAATGGAAAAAAATTACTAATACGGAAACAATAAAAAAAATCATAAAATAATGCCTCTAATTAAATACGATGATGCGCATATCGAAACACAAGAAAATATATAAATACCAGTCATATTCCCACATGAACTAGCTATCCGTTAAATAATACCTAACTTAAATAAGATCTAAATAACTGTATATACGCGTGAGAACGATTATGCAGCTTAACAAGAATTAAATTATGGCTGACGATATCCAGGCCAGGATGATACTTATCATCAGGAAGAAACGAATTAAACGACCTTTTTTACATCAGCATTTTAAAAAAAAATGAAGTAGTAATGATCAAATCCAAAGTTTTATTTCGCGAATTAAGGACATTATTTAACAAAGACGGATGATTAATTTCGTAGTTTTCCTATTGAGTAGCGGAACCAAAAATTGATAAGTTGACCTCATATTAATAAATTACGAATTTGCCGTAACAAGAGCAAGATGAACCGGCAGGCGCATAAATACAACCGAAGTAAGTATTTTGGTACATCCTAACCTTAATTCAAGCTAAATCCATGTTCCCGAGACCGAGCAACGATATTTCCTCCGCGATATACGTGTCGTTAATCGCTAACAAAATTCCACCTCCCATCCTACAGACCTTATCATAACGATAAGTATAGCTTTATTGTTGTAAATACGTTCAGTAGTTAACAAAGTTTCTGCGAATCCTGCACAATCAGCTAATTAGGATGTGAGCGGGGACAGGTTTTGTAGTAATTGTTTCGGAAAAATTGTTCAAAGTTCGGTCTTTTTAAAAATATTTTTGCGCGTCGAATAAATGAATGGAAAAATTGAACAAATAAAATATAAATTACCAGTTACGAATGTACACTGGCATGTATATGGAATAAATTCAAGAAAATGTTAAATAAACCTTAATATTCACATTATTATACACACACATACATATATATATATATATGTATATATATATATATATATATATATATATATATATATATAGAGAGAGAGAGAGAGAGAAGTGCATATATATGTGCGACCTCGTTGAAAACTTCAAATTTATACTGTAAAGAGAAAAGCTATTTAAACGTAATCATAATCGAAAAATCTTTTCTTCGAAGATGGTCTGTAAAATATTAATTAATCGATTAAAAGTCGAAAAAAAATATTTTACAACGCATATATTTATTTTATAACCTCGGTCCCTTTAAAAAAAAAAATAAAATCAAAATAAGAATAATAAAGTAAAAATATTAAAGTGACCGATGTTACCGGTTTATATCGTTTATTATAATTAAACATTTCGCCCGTCATAATGATAATAATAATAATAATAATTATTATTATTATTACTACTATTTTCTCGTTCGTTCGATATTAATTGCCAAATCGCCTCCGACCGGTCGGACATACACGCACGCACTCGAGTGAAAATGACAATTACCATCGAGATTTTAGGTCGTTAATCTGTACCCCCCCTTTCAAAAAAACAAAAAAAAAACTGATTAATATAAGCACTTGTAAACGTTACTTTATATTTTCGCTACTGCTAGCGCTACAGTCACCAGTCTGTAATAATAATAGCGGACCGATTTAAATAAAAGTCTTAAAAAACCTGATTCGTTAATATCCATTAACATCATCGGCTGACATTAAACAACAATTTTACCGAACACATGTTCGCAGCACAACTTTTTCCTTTACTACTACAATCCGTTGTAATATTTTCAATGATAGCTTTAATTAGTTCTTAAAATTAAACGAACATATTATATATATATATATATATATATATATATATATATATATATATATATACGTCACGTATTTATTAGGACATTTGTTTTTAAAATTTCGAAAATATTCAGTAGCTGGTCGAATATTTTTTAGTTTTATAATTTAAAATTTATTTTTATTTTATTTTTCTACGATTTTCCTATATATTTTTCGATAAACTAATTGCGTTTTTGTTCTATACGTTTAAACCGGTCTATAATTTTCACACATACACACACACACATATATATATAATGTCATCAACATCATCATTCTTGTCGTCGAATTTTTTCATTACCGAGATTGGTCAGCATCGTTATTACTAGACCGTTGTACGTTAATTTTGATTCGAAACGATAAATATATACAAGACGGATACGGACTCATACGACACCTTCTCCACGACATTTATTATAACATATACGGAAAAAATTTTAGATCAGGATCTAACAGTCGAACATTTTAATGTCTCCACCGCATGTGCGCGTGAGATTCCAGTTAGAGCATTCGGATCGCGCTAAAAGCGATATATTATTAAAAAATTCGTTCGGTCGTATCCAGAGGTACATCGCGAGATTTTGGTAATTTATTAAAATTTTCACAGTCCTTATTGTTATCCATACCTCGAACCGCGCTTTTTAATCGGATGAAATTGCACGATTGATTGTTTTTCCTAATGTTTCCGTTTGCTTTTCAATTCGTTAATTTGCTAAGAAACGAAACGATCGTGTTTAAAGATTTTCTAATTTCATTCCGCATCATGTCGACGAGTTAATTCAGTTTAGTCTCGTCTACCGAGTTTCTCTTGTCTTCTGTCACTTTTTTTCTGTACTCATATAATTATCCGATTTATAAGTAATCGTTTAACCTAAATGTTTCTCAGTGACCTTCGATATAGATTTCGATCGTAAAATAACGTTTTTAATCTTCGTCGAGGAGTTTTCCAGCATTCGTTTAAATTTAAATAAGCAGGCAAACAGTTTTGTTCGTTGATAAGCGTTGAGAAGTTTTGCGATATCTTTTTCATACTTCGTTTATTAATCGTCGAGATCCGGAATGGTCTTACGCGAAGTCTCTCTTCTCGGGATATAACCGGACGAAATATTTATTATTACGACGAATCCGATCGGATTTTCGTTTTTCCGGTAGAAAACACTCGGCCGTTATTTCCAAACACGAATTTTATTAACTCGTTATATTTAATAAATAATAATAATAAAAATTTTATCTTCTTAAAAAGTCGCCTCTACTAAGTACGAATTAAATTGGTACCGCGTAAATATCGCAAATTAGAACTCGCTTGTAATTTTCGAAAGTTTTACTTGAACGAAATTAATTTACACGCACTACATAAGGAAGGATGGGAAATCCGCCTTTCTGTGGATCCCAAGTCACATTGGGATGCGCACGGTAGTGATAAACTTTGAAGCTCGGTCTATGTTCACCAGTAACCGTCTACGTGTACGTCATACAGCCATATATTATCTTTATACCAAAAACCCTCCACCAAAAAAACTGCCCCCTATGCGGACATTTAACAGAACCAACAGTCACACACTTAATTTACAACTGCCAAACACACTCACACTACACAGGTTAAAACATACTCTCAAACAACCCTCCATCGATAGGTAGTATTCTGGCTTTTTCAAGAGAAAGCGGACTCTTAGCATACATATAAACTACACACATGCGTCTCCTTATGCTGTCATAACTCTGGTAGTTACAAACGGCATATGGAGATTTACATAATGCTTAAAAAAAAAATTGTAAAAGATTGCAAACGTGTTTTTTTTTTTTACGAATGACGAATTATAATTATTAAATTTATTACAATTTTTACGGATTCCGAGGAGAAAATTACTAAAATTGCGTTGTGTTGTTGATTAAACCGTTCAATTAACAATTCAATAACAGGCTTCTCTAGTGAATATTTTCCGAAGTAGGGATGAAGTCCTGTTTATTTCATTTTATAACGTCTCGTCTATATAGTTTACAATAATAATAATACAAGCTTAATCGCGGTATTTCCACCCTACTCGTTCGTCAAATTATATTTCAACCCTCCTCGTATTATTTTTATTATTATTATTATTAATAATAATAATAACAATAACAATAATAATAAATAACAATAGTCATAGAAGTAAAAATGGTAATAAAAACACGTCATAATAATTACAATAACAATGCAATAATAACAGTGATCATAGTTGAAATGGAATAAACTTTATTGGCTTTATTACATCTATATACATATGTGTTGTATATATATGTGTGTGTGTGTGTATCATATGAAAAGCCCAATAAAGTTATATGCGTGTATTTATATAATAAACCCGATAAGTCATATATATATATATATATATATATATATAAAATCTGCAACTGGGTATTTCTAAACTAGTAGCCGAGTAAAGTGAATCGCTAGAAAACGGAATATTGATAATATTCTTATTGGAAAAACATCACGAATATTGTATATACTATTTTATTGCTTTATTATCTATATGGTCTTATATGCGCAAAGAATTTTCTCTTCATATCTCTTTACATCCATCGATTCCACAGAACTTTATCATCATCATTATTATCGTTCCTATCGGGATTATTATTATTACTTTACTATTATCAATATCATAGTCATTATTATTATTATTATTATTATTAATATTACGATTATTATTAATAATAATAAATGACGGTCGTTACGTACGCTATAAAGTAAGTTCTGTCGATATAGAAAATTCTATACTACCGACTGCTCTCTACAGTAGCGACTGACCCGGTATACTCTGAAGAAGAATTAGAAGGAAAGAAACTGTTTAGATATCCTGTCCTATTATGTATAGAATTAAAATATTAACGATGCAACGACCAATACTAGTACGTATAAAAATCTTTTAACAGATAAATAATAAAATCAACCATAATAACAATACTACGTAGTAGTAGTATGATCGGGATCTATGGGCGAAACGGGGGTTCTAAATATCTTACGATACCCTCTTCTTGTTCGAAGCGAAATTACGGCAGTTTGAGGACCACTTTCGTAATAGGCCAAGAATGGCGCGGACATTTCCCCCCGCCCCCTTTTTACCGATTAAAGCGAGAGAAATAAAGCTACAACTAAGTAATCATAAAAATAAATAATCGTAATAATATCAATATTAAACGCCCGCAATTTTTATTACTTCAACACGGTTTTACCAGTTCGCGTTAATATCCTCGTTCAGGTTTTTTTTTTTTTTTTTTATAACCTCCATCGATCAATTTTCTCTCGGTGGTACTTCTAAGAAATCGCGTTAAATTATAATAAAATTCGCTGGCGAATGTTGTTCTACCGAGAAAAGCCGATTCGATTAAAAATAAAACATATAACCGACCTAATCGTAAAATATTAAACTTCCGCGTATTAGCGATTTAGAATGACTCTGAAGTCGTGAGAAATAACCGATGAATTACGTTTAAAAAAACAGAAGCAACCTACCGAAACATCACCGGCCAGTTTACGATCATTAAGCATCCTTACTCGAAAACCCGAGAAAAATAAACCATTCCAGTCAAATACGAAAGAACTGATAATAAACGCGAAATATATATGATATATATATATATATATATATCGTCTATTTCCGTGTAAACGACTAGAATATATAACGGATACTTTTTTTTAAAAAAATGTAAATGGTAACCTTAAAACGTAGAATATCTGTTGTTTTTCTAAATCAGATAACCGCGGAGTATATTTCCAGCACTCCAATCGCTAGCTAGTTTACTTTTCCACTAGCAAACTGCTGGTACTCGTTCGATTTTTCGCTTTTCACTATTTCGCGTTCTCCGGAGAATATTTTCGAAAAATTTAACTATAATCCGATATAAATTTACGATAATTGCCGAGAATACGTATTATAAGGTAGCCAATTGGCCAGAATTCCGTAATAAGTCTTCAATTTTCAATATAAAATAATAATAAATTCGGATATACGATTCAAATAATGACGGCTTTCCAATTTTCCAAAACAGATATATTATAATATAACATATATCGGCGCCGTGTTTCTCAGTCTACAGCCGAGCTGTTTACGAAACACAAAAGAAGACGGAAATAAACTAGTTAGAAATCTGAGCAATATAATTCATTTTTGACAAGTGATAGATAAAAATCTTAGAGCTGGCGACTATATATATATATATATATATATATATATATATATATATATATATATATATATATAGATATATATAGATAGATATATATATAGATATATATATATATATATATAGATATATATATATAGATATAGATATAGATACGTATATTCTAGAATATAGAACTAATTTTACTATACGTTGTTTGGAATAATATTTAGGAGGATAGTTTTATTTCCGGAGGCTTCTAAGTACCTGCCGCGCTGACGTCTAATGATCGATTCCGACTAAAATAATAGAACACGTCGATTACTTACCCGCTGACAAAAAATATTTACACTATTTCGTTTATGATAGGAATGTTTTTAATATATATAGTGTATATAAAATACCGGAAATTCCAACATTTCTTTGAACTACCAATCGGTTCCAGATATTTTTGATAACGTAGTTAACTTTAGAAAATAATGTGAAAATTAAATTTATAATATTACCCAGTTAAATATTTAACACTTTTTAATTTATATTAATTAGCGTAATCCGAACGTAGTAGGAAAATTAATCGAGTCCTGTATATATTATATGTGTAAAAGAGTAAAGAAGGGTGTGACAGAGACAGAAACGAATGAAAGACACGCCTAAGTTATATGTAAGGATTCCGTGTCGATTTATTCGGAATACGTGACATCGTTTTATTATAAGATAGGCTCTACGGCGAGAATGTCTAATAATGTCAAATAATTCATATATCGTGTAAAATGTTAGTATTTAAATGGCCGTTCTCTACTCACTTTTTTAACGTACAATTCGATTTACCTTTTTATTCGTGGAGCACAATTTATACCTAAACACACACACACATATATATATATATATATAATTTATGTATACATATCTTCTTCTTTTTACTTTATCTCTAGAGAGGGCGTAGTGATGTTAAGAAGCAAACGCATTATGGACCTCCATGTTGGCCTGTTCTGAGCAGTTAAACATTTTCGCGCATGTTGAAAGCCAATTAACGATTTTAACTGATCAGTCTCCAGTGCGTTCTCGGCCTGTTCACCTTTCCCGGTGATTACTAGAAGTCGTAGAGAATTTGTATCTCTCGCAACGTGTCCGAAGGAACCGAGACGATAAACGCTTATGTATTTTCAGCTTCTGGAAAACACATTCATTAGTTTTTCGGTCCATCCACGATATCTTCCATATGTCTATAACACTCAGCAGAAATGGACCATCACGCGACAATCTAGTAAATTAAACTTTTTATTCAGTGCCAGCGTTGTATCCTTCCAGATCTTTGTCGGTCTAACTGTACAATTACGCGCTAACGTTAATATGCGTTTTATATCCGGTAAACAGTGTTGGTTAACATCGATCACACATACACCGAATTACCCGGCAAACGTTGTCTTACCAGAACCTTGTGTTGTTTACTATTAGCAGATTAAGAAACTAAATAATAGTAAATAAAGGAATAACGTGCGCGGTTACAACAGAACGCCTACATAATAATAAGCAAAAGATCAATGACGTATTCTTTGTATTTTAGATAAAGACAGTTGTTACGCGAGGCACGTATATATATATATATATATAAATATATAATATATATGCAGATTAAATATATATTGTATCTAACGTATAATGTGTATTCAATGCATACATTTATACGGATATATTACTTCCAATGATAAAAGCATTATAGAATGGGTCGACCAAAAATCGCTCCAAAAATTTTTCAAAATCGAAAATCGAATTTTAAACTCGCGATTTCTCGTTATCAGTTAATTTTGGTAAAATTTACGGTTAGCATAAATGATAGATCTCAACGTCTACAACGCGAAACTAACACTTTAGCCCCAATTTTCTCGACGGCTATTTTGTTTAAAAATACGATACTAACGTAATTAGACGCCTATCTTAATGACGCATAACTTTCATTTATTTTCCCAACTGTCGAATGGTTCGCGATTTATCGCGGAAAAGCGAATTTGGAAAAAAAGTGAAATTTTCGTTTTCGGTTTGAAATTATTTTTCGCGGTTTTTCCGCTTTGTACGATAGACCTTATATAGAAACTGCTATTTCAAGAGGCGGAATCGTTTAAAAATGTTTACACCGAGCACTATACACTGCCAAAGGTGGCAAGTCGGTAATTTCTAAAAATTCCCAGTTCGAAACCTATCGATGGTATTTACATGCGGTTTTTTAATTCGCACGTAACGCGTCGTTATTGAAATGTCAGGATAGCGCTGGGGTTTTTTCACGTTACCATATCCTGTTGTTTGCACATTGCGTTATATTTGTTCGATATATTTTATTCTTGGCTTTGCTCATGATCTTTCCTCTTTTACGGTGCTTTCAATTATTTGTGTTGAATGTCTGAAAATATGACCTATCCTTTTGTATCTTCTTTCTTTTAATCTTCTCATAAGCTCAATTTTCACGGATTAATCTAAATTCTTCTTCGTTACTAACGTTCTCAGGCTATACTTGCCATTTTTCTCCAACTACAGGTTTCAAAAACTGTTTTTTTATCGTTCAATATTCCGAATCACATAGTAAAACGCTCCTTACGAATAGTTTGATCAATTTCTTCTTAATTTCTATATTGGTGCGTCTTGAGATGTTAATAGTATTTTCTTTTTCATATATAATAAAATTTTCTTGCGAAATGGTCGAGCTCGTTAAAACAACATACTCCGATTTACCGGAACATGAACTATCACATTTTATTCAACTTATAACCGTTACCATTTTAAGAACATTCAATTTTTTTTTTTATTAGAAAATCCGTGCCAAAGATATTCGAAAAACAAGACAAAATAAATAAAAAATGCCGTAATTAATGAAAAATTAAAATAGACTATAAAAACACATATGGACGATCTAAGCAACTCTGGAGGACAAGGTTAAAAAATATTAAACGATATTCTCTCTTTGGCATACCAACTAGCACGTGTGAATAATTTGACAAATGATTTAGATGGCTAGGAAGAAATGGGAACAAATTTCTTGTCACGCCACCTATCATTAAGGTCATTGGAAAGTACCTCCGCTGTAAGAGCGAATGAGTTCAACATAAAAAAATTTAATATATTCACCGCATCTTTCTTTTTCTATATTTTCGAGGCAAAAGGAAATTCGTTCAATTCTAGAATGCCAACTGTTTTTTTTTTATTTTTTTTAAAGCGGGAGGTGGAAAATCTTCAAAAGACACTGATGTAAAAAAAAAGTTTTAATACTGCAGGTTAATCGGTTGATTTATATAATCCTGTAGTATTTTTGTAGATTAGTTCAAATCATTTTTGAACTTCGCAAAACCGTTATTAGAATATCCGCAGTTATTGTTATCACGTTTCAAAAATCTTCATTTTGCTCTCCCTATGATCTCTCGACTACTCCAAAAACAAAGAAGACTGTTCTAATCGTGAGAACTTCCGTAATAAAGGACTTCCCGCATAAAAAGGAGCTGGAAAATGTTTATACACGTACCAAGGTTGTTTCTAAAGGGAGAGTTAAACAAAAAAAAAAATTAGCCAACAATTAGGAGAACGTGATCTGTCCGGGATACAATGACTTAACGGTTATTAATATTTGAGTGCAATGTAACATATGCGGGGAGTGTAGTGTCACACAAAATTGATCAAATGAGGCAAATATTAACTTAAAAAAAATTACTTAAAAGCTAATAAAAGTTGAAAATTGAGTATGAATAATAAAATTACGAATTGTGATAATTCCACATGTTGAACTTTCCACGTAATTATTGATCAGTTTTCTATAGGGCCCTCGTTTTACCCAAATTTCCTCTATATATAAATACATACATTACGTTTATATATATATATATATTCACATCCCGAATGTAAGTTTTACTCGTTTTATATTTCATTTTCGCCTTAATTTAGAACAGTATTTTAATAATCACTAGACTCGCTTCGAATTACAATAACACCGCTCGTTCGCAGTGTCGATTAAATATTTATTCGACAACCTGATGAAAAGACGATATCGATAGAAATGAAAATTTTAATAATCTCTCTCTCTCTAAAATAGAAGAATTCTCGAATGATTTATCATAAATAATTCACAAAGTAAAAAGCATCAAACGTCGCGAAAAACACGAGTAACTTCGAACTAATGGGCACGAGTAACTCTGAATTAATGGGTGAGTTGGAAATTACCCTCCTCGTTTACCCCGCGAGTCCTTAATTATTTTCGAATAACGAGAATTAAAAAAAAAAAAAAATTAGATATACGAAGCAAAACAGCCGTTGGTCGTCAAAATGTCCGACGATGAGATTTGGGCAAATTAACCTGTCCGAATAAGAGAAATGAAAATCGGACAAAAAAATGACGTGCCGTCTATACAGCGCGACGCGTCGGTAATAATAATAATAATCATGATGATAATAATACTACCGGTATACACAGAACGTAATATAGATGGCGTAATGTGTGTCGTATGGAAAATAATGAAATAAAGTGGATGAGACGATAGCCGTAATTGAGTACCGGACCGGGAAATCGAATATAAATTAACGCGATAAAAAAAAAGAGAAAGGAAATTATAATTTAGGGAAATTACAGTAAACGATGATAATGATGATGATGACACGAGAAATATTGATAGTTGTACGTAACAAGAAAGAAAGGCAATCGTAGGAAATACCGAATAGACGAGAATCGTATATTTGATGGAAAATGTGAAAGAACAATTGAAAAAGAAGCGAATACGATTTATTCGAGAGAAAAATCGATTTATTTAAAGGAAATTATAAATAACTCGGATATTACACTAACGGAGCCGGTCGCACAAAACAGTACACAATATATATATTTATGTGTGTGTGTTATGCATACGTACATTTTAAATTGTGCAGTTATGACAACGATTACAGTTTCGACGTACGTAGGTAATAATAAAAATATTACATCGTACAGACTGCGATGACGGCTACTTAGAATATTGACAGTTGTGAATTTTCCATATAGATAATAGTAGAAGTACTACACAAATATAACTGGAATATGGATACTTTTCAGGAACAACATAATTAATCACGGTCAACCTAAAACAATAGATGATATTTACATAGAAAATATCAGAGGAATAATGCAAAATTTTATGTACAGATTTATTCCGATTAAACTATAAAGTTATAAAGTAACTTTCATTTCCACTAAACTGAGCCCTATATGGAATACTTGCATATATATACGCAATATACAGACGTGCGCAACTATACACACACATACATGTGTACATAGTTGCATTTCCGTGTCCTCGGTTTCAGTTATCGGAGCAATTAATTATTCGGTACTCGGAGGGAGAGCAATGACCTTGGGTAGGATAAAAATACTTCCTGAGCACCTTCCCCTTGTACTTGGAGCAATAGCTCGTCTTTGATTTTTGTATTATAGGAACTCAGTATAACACAACACCATGTGCATGCCTGCTCTAGATAAAAACAAAATACCATTACAACTACAAAAGAAAAAGAAATAAACCACAATTTACAAAATATAGATGAAAAGGAGTTTGCGATTATCCAAGGCTTCATTTATTCGTGCATTTTCTCGGAACCATACCTGCGCGGTTACAGTGGTTTAACCGTATATGTATTTATATATATATTATATATATATATATATATATATATATATATATATATATATACATATATATAAATGGCCAACGCGACCTATGGTACAGGACAAAATATATATATATATATATATATATATAAATATAAGTCGGGATGGCCGTGATTTTAATTAGTCACCGTCTAGATTGGAGATATAACGACACAGATGATAATGGTAATAGAGTTGAAAAGTGAACATTATCTGGGAACTTTGCTTTGATGCATGATACATAATTACCGTTCTCTTCTACAAGTGGAAAATAGAAGAAAGGATATAATCCTGATTCAATTTTTGTAACGCACGCAATAACAAACAAGTGTAATAAAAAAGTTTCGAAACCTATACCTCGAAAACAAAACGTCATCCAATAACGTTAATAATCACCACGGATTTAAGGCCACGATCGGTGACAGTAAAAAAGAATTATACAAAGCAACTGGATGAACAAATAATAACTATCAAACTAACATCTGAAAAATATGAAGAGTTTAAAGAACTTACTTCTAAAATCTCTAAATTAAATATACCTGGAGGCTGTCGAGCCTCATATATATCAGGCATAAAGAAGGAAACAGCTAAATACATAAATGAATATGAAAAAATCCTTTTCATAGAAGATAATCGAACTAGGAGAAATAAAACAAAAACTGTTTTGCTAAAAACCATTGAGTCACGACAGGGCACGAGTTAGCAAGAAAGTATGAAGGCTGTTACGCAGAGTAAATGACGATAAGCAAACCAAATTGCAGCATATTTGACGCTAAACGGAAAACCAGAAAAACGCTTGTTAATAACACATCTGGTGCGAGACCTGAGTTCTGAAGTACACCATTACGATACCACTTTTTCAGTGGATGAGATCAAGAAATCACTAAAACTATTGAAGTGAAGTAAACTCCAGGACTTGAGAACATAAGACCACAGCAAGTTAAAAACTTCCTGGAAAACACTAAGATGGTTAACCGAAATGTTTAACAATATAAAATTGCCGAAGACGTAGAAAAAAGCACATGTTAGCGCGTTACTAAAACCAAAAAATAACCCTACAGAAGCCAAGAACTGTCGACCAATCTCATTGCTGTGCTGTATCTTCAGGCTTTTTGAACGTGTTGTACTAAACCGTATCCAGAAAACAATAGAGAAACAACTGATTCCTGAATAGGCTGGGTTTAGAAACGTCAAATCATGTGGGACTCAGATTACGAACCTCACACAACATATAGAAATGGATTTGATAATAATCACATAAGAAAGTTTTGTAGATTAAATAGCAGCTGATAATATTGTCAACCATAGATTTCTCCTTCAGAAAGCTTGTAAAACAACGAAGGGTATAACATTTACAAAAATCATCAAAATGATATTAAAAGATCGCTATTTTTATATCACCTTTCAAGAAGAACAAAACCAATGGAGAATACAAAACAATGGATTATCACAGGGGTAACGTCTTGGCGTCAATCCTTTTTAATATCTACACAAACAGTCAGCCGAACTTCCTCATAGCTGTAACAGTACAGGGCGATAATTTCGGTGAAACAGAAGAAAAATTAGACGCAATTTTAAGAACTGTTAGGTAAAGTTCTAAACAGAACAATCTTATACCGAATTCAAATAAAAGTAGACATTTCGCTTAAAAAATGCAATAACAAAAACAAAATTAATAGTAAAATGGCGGGATGTAGATCTTGAACATAATGACTGTATAAAATACTTGGGCATAACGTTAAGTAGATCTCTGACCTACAATGAACACTGCAAAAATATGAAACGAAAAGTCAGTACACGTAATGGAATTTTGAAAAAATTATAACCTCAAAATAGGGTGCCAATATTACGATTATAAGAACCACATCTTTAGCATTATGCTTCACAGCGGCTGAATATGGATGGCCAGCTTGAGCTAGATCTGCGCACACAAAATAGGTGGACGTCGCTTTAAACGAATCGTATCGCTTCAACGGAAGTAGGAAACCTCTATCTACTAAGTGGAATAGCACCACAAAATATTAGATATAATCGCGAACAAAAAAAAAGAACTACGGTTGTAAAAATGATAAAGGGAGTTCGAAGTGCCGAACAGAATATGTAACATGAACTCAACAAAATGCACTATGCAGGATATCATTGAAGCTAACGATAAAGCTAAAATTTTAATTGACGACTGGTGTAGGAAAATTTAAATCCAACCGGATACGAAAAAAGGAAGAAAACGACAAATGTCAGAAGGAGACCACCCTTAAGGTGTTTTTTTTTTGGGAGGGGGAATTAATTTGGGAATTTATCGATCAGATTGTTTTGCTTAAAATAATTTTTTCATCGGTTATAAATGATTTACGAATGATCCAATACCTTAAATTGAAACGCTAGCCCAGATATAAAATTTAATTATATTTACCAACACATATATATATATATATATATATATATATATATATATATATATATATATATATAAAAGAAAATAATGAAGCGGTTAATGCGATCGAATCAATATTTTCAATTTACGCTTAAATAAGCATCAAGAATAATTTAATGGAAAAAATTGAAATTTCCAATATTTTACGGGGTGTGTGTGTATTAGGAGTTGGGACCTAAAATTTCAAAAATTCGCAATTTCTATTCAGACTATTTCCAATTACTTAATTCATTACATGCATGTACAAAATTTCATTTAAATCACTCGTGCTCCGAGTATATACGAAAATTGCACGTTCAATATGATATCAATGATCACAATATTGATAGTTTTACGTATATGCCAATTAAACTATAAAGTAACTTCGATTTTACACTAAACCTATAGTTTCTTAGGCCGTTTTCATGCGGCGGTATAATACGTTGAATGACGTCATGAGAACGTTCATAATGGAAACAAAGGATGGTGTTTTCTTAGGAAGCGGGAAATGTTACCGTTGTAAAAAAAAACGGTGAAATCGCGACAACGTTGCTTTTAAAGCGGTCGTCATAACGGTGATGAGCATTGTTATCAACGTTTTATCATTGTAGGGTGATACAATCGGCAAATATTTTAGTTTTATTTGTATTCAAAACTTTTCAAATAAGATGACTGAAATTATTGGGAGTAGCATTGACGACGAAATACCTATTGATTTTGTAAGAAATCATGATGTTTTATATAATATAAAAAATAAAGATTATCGGAAAACCCAATTAAAGTAAAGCTTTTGGGATGAAATTATAAAAATTAATAAAACAGGTATAGTAATAATGTGAAACACAGTTTATTATAAATAATGAAAAAATAGAATAGATGATAAATTAGTTGAAAAATTAACAAAACAGTTATAGTAATGTGAAACACAGTTTATTATGAAAAAATAATAGATGATACAATTAATGTAAAAATTAATAAAACAGGTATATATATAAATAATGAAAAAATAGAATAGGTGTAACTTAATATATCTGTATCTATAGTTTAAAAAAACAAAAACCAAATATATTTATAAAGCTAAATCTAAATCGTCAATTTTTTAAAAGATTCAAAAAATGAACAGTATTTACAGAATTGAAAAACGGTGTTTCTAACTTTACACTTCTGATTCATCGTAAAAGCGGGCATCTATTTTTCACCGCTTTATGACGTCATTCAACGTAATATTACGTACGCTAAAAAACGGCATCGTATTCCTAAGAAACCATAGCTTAACCGAACCTGTGATGCAAATACAACACAGTACATATATATATATATATGTATGGATATTGACATATGCGCAACTACGCATATATATATATATATATATATATATATATATATATATATATATATTCCGATTTAGAATATGCAAGCAAGAATAAATATTTATAGCTGTATGCAGGTAACAGTAGAAATACGATCGTTCAAATAACGGCGACAATTACTAGAATATTGATAGTTATGGGGTAGCAAGTAATAGAAGTAATCATACACATCGATTAATGCGGATTTGTAAAAGAGGAATAATAAAACTAACAACCGACGATATATAATTTATTTAAAAAAAAAAAAAAAACGTTTCTTTGAATTAAATTATAAAATATACAAATTTTATTTTTAAAAAAAACTACTCACGCATGTATATATGGATGTGGATATGCGATTAGAGAAGGTATTATTATTATCATCATGATTCGATCTTATTTTAAAGGCTACGTCAGCGACTACCGCGTAAAGGTCATTCTGAGGGAATTTTTAAAAACTGATCTTTCTTCCGAATATCATTCCAACCCACGGTAATTAGTTAATTTTCTTTAAAAAAAACTCATAATTACTTAAAATTGATATTCCAATCGGAAAAATCTATTTTCTTTAAATAAAACATTTCAACTTATAGGCTTTCTTTCTATTTCTTCCAGCAGTTTGAGTCTTGAAATCCAATTTTCTTATCATTCGGCCACTGTCCAGTTTTGTACGTAAAAGTTACTAACAGAATTTTCTACCAAGTTTACTATCAGCGAGTTCAGTTTTCTTCATTATTAATTGACCACCATTCAAATACCCATTTTGTACATATCTCATCCAACAGAATTTTCTACCCCAGGTTCCACCCGTTTTATTCGTGAGAAATCGGAGCTAGAAATTCGTCACTATCTTCTTCGGTGAGAAACCGTTGGACTAGTAGATATAATCGAATACAACAGACCTGCGCGAATGCGATCGCGTGACAATATAAACACCGAAATGAATCGAGTCGAAATCGCGAATGAAGAATACCACCTAGAATCCGGCGATTTTAATACGAATTTTATAATCGCCATTGGAATCGATTCCTAAAAAAGATTTTTTTTTCTCTCGGCTGACCCGTTAGAAGGTCGTTGTAACCGGATTTTTTTCACACCGTTGATAGCGACCTTTGTACATATACGAGTAAGAATGTGTACGTGAGTGAGTTGATTGTCAAGGTTGTTATTTAATGGAATATAATTTTATTTAGCCACGGCCGGCCGTAAGTCGTAATAACTCCGATTATCTATTTTCTAAATCGAAAAAGCGTAACTGTAATATAAGCACTCAATGTATTATTAATTAGTGACACATACACACACGTGTTATAGTCATTTTCGTGAATTATTAACAGTTATGTCACTTTTCAGTCTGAACACATGTCCATATTTTCTTAAATTATATCTATATATATCGCGATATGCATTTGTCAGTAAGGCTTTTATAAATTATTTTTGTCGGCCTCTGTTCTCCGTCTCCGTTAACCGATTGATTCCAACGATTTTTGTCTTTTCTCCTAAAATTAAAATTCGCATAAGTGCCAGTACATGCATATGGCGATCATCATATTGTATCTAATATTTTTATTGAATCTCTAGATCTACATATAAATTTTGCCGGACTTAACGTTTACTTGTATCTGGCGTGTTCTTTTATATCCGTATTATTATTATTGTGTTACCTTTTATTTCATTCGGTTCGCGTGTATGTATTATTAGTAGGCATGAGATCAGCTTTTCAACCAGTAGACCACGATTTGCATCCTAGTGGTCGAACGGGGTAATATTATAAACAGCTTCGCATCCTTTAACTATACTATGATCAATATTATATATCACCTAATTATTATAATTATAACATGTGCTCATTGTGGCTTTCTTTTTGAAAAATTATTTATTACACGCGCTCTTGTATTGCTATTTTTATTTATTTATTTATTTATTTATTTATTTATTTATTTATTTATTTATTTCGGTACCTTGTAATAACAGTTGTTCAGTTCGGCTTTAAATTCAGATATAGTTTTAAACTCCGAACTTTTTGTAATTGCCTTTGTTACTAACGTGGATCCTAAGCTATCCACGAAGGACATTTTCATGTTGTTTCTATAATGTTCTACCGTCGTTTCATAGGTAGACTTCCTGCTTGTATGGGTTAACAAGAGCGACGGTTTTTAAAAATGTATCCAATGAGTCACAGATTTAATTTGTAAACATATAATAGGCTAGAAATATAGAGTTATATAAAAAAACAGATACCAACCAACCTCCTACTCTGTCATTATGTATATTTCAGCAGGTTTTAAAACACGTTGAAGTTCGAATCAATAATCATTTCCTTAAAATTAAGAAAACAAGTTTCACTATTTTAGGAACAGTTATGAATAATAAAGCCTGCAATAAAGGGGAAAAACCGTCTGATTTTTGCGATATAAATACATATGTACGTTTTTGGCGGTTATAAATTATTATTATTATTTATATATATAAATCAACTCCGTTTAATCCTTTTAGTCACGATTACATGAAATTTTAAAGCCAACACGAATTTTTATTTTCTGTTTGACGTGAAATGTCTCAATTTATAAATGCATTGAAAAGTATTTCCAGTTCACCTAGGAAGCAGTATTGTATAATAAACATTTGTGCCAAATTTGCAATTTTGTGTCAACGTTCTTTAATGTACGACTGAAAAGGTTAATAGAATCAAGTGTAACTTACATTAGGCGTATGTTTAACACCTTGATGGTTATTCAGCGCTTTGTAATCGCGTCGGTAATAAAAGCTTTCTTAATTTCATTATTCTCTAGTGAATAATCATGTATATACATATATATAAACTATTTTGTAGCAACCGTTGGAAATGTTACGCTTGGAAGAGTTTTAATACAACGCAAATTGTATGTAACTATATATCGAGGGTCAATTCTAAATAAAAGAAACTTGCGGCACTCTACCTGATTGCTGTTCGCATCGACAACAGCAAATTAACAGCGTGTCCAACATTTCGACAACGATAGGTAAAGTCAAACTATAGATGTAGCCACACGCAAGCGAACAGGGTCTAAATTAACTGGTCATAAGAATTCGAAATTTATAGAGATCACGCTTATAATAATGTTTAATCTCTAACTTTCAATATCCGATTTTTGACTGGGGTCCAAATTAACCAGTCATCTGAATTGATTCGAAATTAATTACGGATCACGCCTATAATAGGGGGTCCCTAACTTAGATACTTCGATTTTTGACCTGTAAAAACATCCCTTCCTATAGAGAACTAACATTTATTTGGATACCGTCGTTACCTGACTATAGTTTGTTTACTTTTAACCGTATAAGTAAATCACCTCTATCGTCCATTCTTACTTTTTCGATTCGCGTGCTGCTCGTTAATAATAATAATATTAATAAAAATAATAAAAACTGTAGTAATAATGATGATGATAGAATACTTAGTAATGGCGGTGATATCTGACGATTATAAAGCTAATTAGTCTGACGAATCTGTCTGTGTTAAATTCTTTACTATCAGAACTGCAACTTTGGAAAATGGTAAATTTCCAGATGTTCGTGTATATATATATATATATATATATATATATATATTTTGTATAAATATTTTTGCATATCTTATTCCCAGCCCTGCTTGGCTATCAATAGATGATTTCAGTTGAAGATAATTGCTTGGATACATTCAGCTATCCAATGATAGACAGAATAATGGTTTCACGCTGAATCAAATAGTTTGTCTTCTTTAGTCTCCTGGACTAATCAGCCAGATCAAATAATTTTGTCCTCTTTAATTTCCTAATCTCCGATGAACTATCCATGAGATTTAACGCAGTGTTATTAGTACGACAGCGTATCGATATGTCTTTTTGCTGTTTCTTTAACGACGTTTTCTACATATCGAGTTCTTGTATCTTGGTTTTATCATTGCTCACGAACCAAGGTGCGTTTGTCATTGTTCTCAGAATTTTGTTCTGAAATCTCTGTATTATGCGGATATTGCTTTTAGCACTGCGGCCCCATCATCCGTAGATCCAAACGGGTGCGAGAATTTGTTTATATATTAATTCAAAATCGACAGGAACCCGATACGAAGTTTTATTTTGTAAGCTTTTTTTCTTACAGAATCAAATTTTTAAACGCGGTTTTTTCAATATTATTAAAAGAATATTTTATATGTCGTTCTTTCTTTGTCAGTTGCTAAGACAAAATCGAACGACCCGGTTGCGTAAGTTAAGTTTATAATTTTTATTACAAAATGAAAAGGTAACCGCGGACAATTGAATTGCGTACTAAATTATCGCGTTAACGTTTAATTTAATTTAAATATTTATAAATTAAACAAAAGAAAAAAAGTATTACAATAATTATAACAACCTTGGTCAAGTATGTTTTTTTTAAAACGAGTTTTTATATTACTTCGGAAAATAATCTTTTATATATGCGCCATATAGAAATATATAGGTACGTGTACATTTTTATACGTACACGTCATATCAACGTTATTATTACCTCCGTAAATATTACAGTCATTCAATTTAATTATTATTATTATTAATAATAATATGTATATTATTATTTATTCAATTATTGCTTTTTTATTATTATTACTACTTCTGATTATTATTTAATTATCGTGTTACTCATTACATTCTATTATTAGTATTACTATTATGATAATGAAAACTACTATTATTTTATTTATATATATATTATATATATGTGTGTGTGTGTGTGTGTGCGCGCGCGCGCGTGGGAGTGGTGATTTTTATAAGAAAAAAAAAACAATACAGTTAAAATCACTAATGATAATAACAAGTAACAAAGCTTTTCGAAATAAAAAAAAAAAATAATAAATAAATAAGTATATAATAACAACAAAAAAAGTAATATATGGAAAATATATATACTTAACTAAAACAGCCGACATTCTAGCGCATCTAGTTGAAGACCTACGTTCAACAGTTACTATCAATTGTAACTTGAAAAATTATACACGGTGTTTTATATGCGCTAGATTTTAATTAGTTAAGTACGTGTTTTTTTTTTGTCTTATTGTAATTATTTGTTTTAATTTATTTTCATTTTAACTTGAAAATGGCCTAACGGCAGAAAGCTTTATTATTACTTATTAATATTAGCAATTTCAACTTTATCGTTTCATTTTTTATAATAGGAAACTACAAGTAGTTCAAAATCATTGCTGCAGAATTTCGTTGAATGCAACGCGATATACTAAAATTTCTAATTTACACGATCATTTAAATATCCCTTACATACATTCGTTTATTAGTAAAATCTCAAAAAAATTTTACGAAAACTGTAAAACTCATCAAAATAAACTAATACGTGAATAGGAAATTACAATATGGAACATCTGCGCATACGTTATACTAGTAGATTAAAACATAGATTTTTGTAATTATTAACCTATTGTTAAGTACAGATATTTTAAGCTAAATTATGTCTAAAAACACTGCTTTTCGATTTGTTGATTTATTGACTTTTTAATTTTTCTTACCTTCAGGGTGTGTCTTTTTTGTAGGTTTTTTTTCATTTTTTCCTGCACTATTTCTAAAGTAATTTCAAAGTGTACTATAAGTTTTGTAATTATACATATTTAGCTAAGGTTTATGTATAGGTACTTAGCTTTAAGTTATGAAGGAAAATTGTTTTTGGTTTATGTGTAAAAATATAATAAAGATTTTTTCATTTCATTTTTTTATAATAATAATAATGATTATTAATTATTACTAAATTGTGCATAACTGGGATTTCTGTATTTATTTGTAGTCCTATTTTTCATTACTGCAGTTGCGATATTATTATTAATTAATCTTTCAAATATTGTTTAATCTTGTCTTATACGACTTTCACTAATTCGAATTTATACACCTTATATCTAGCTCGCTACTCGGGCGCATAATGCGCGATCATTATATATCGTAACTAAATGTTTACTTTTCTATCTTTTTATTTTCCTGAAATGTATCGATTGATTGATTAATTTTAATTTTTATTGTTATTATTTTTATTTCTGTATCATTGTAATATTATTATTATTATTATATTTTATTATTTATTCAATTATCGTTTTTACTTATTGTGCTCTGTTAGTATTAGGTATGACGGTGAATGGTGATGAATGTTATCATTATTGCTGTTAATATACTCATTCCTGATATAGACTATAAGTAAATTTTTAATCTGATTTCGTTTATACATAAATATATATATATGTATATATATATGTGTGTGTGTGTGTGTGAGAGACGTGAATTCACATGGACATTCATATTAGTGTGACTGTATGGACGCGAGATTATTTGTTGGGTAAAGACTGTACATTTAGAACGTGAATTTTCGCCTATATATATATAAGGATATTTAGCAAACCAGTCTTAGGACTGATTACATGATGCTGATATAAGGATATATAATTTCGCAACCGAAGTTTCGCTCGACATGTTAAACATTTTAATTTTCGTTGGGATAAAGCTCATTCGCAAAAAATGTTATTAATTTTAATCGCATATTATTATTATTATTACTACTATGTACCACATATATAAGCGCATGTATAATAGATATGCATGTGTGTGCGGATATGTGTATGGTTTGTGTAATATCTTATACGTATAAATATTTTTATTATCCAGGCCATTTATTTCTTAATTTCGATTATTTTCCCGGGGTTCCTTTTATCTATATATAACAATGTTTGTTTATCGGCTAGCGTTTTTTGAAATATATTTCGATTGGATTTATTATTGTCGCGTTATTGTTATTGCTGTTATTATTATTTAAATATATAGGCGGGTATTTCGTCGTAGGGATAAATTCACACTGTTCAGTTCTCTGCAGGTACTGTGTGAAAATTAATTCAGTAAGTCTAGATGACTATCCGGATTGTTAGGAAGTTTTATGCAAGTAATTAAGAAAGAAACGTGTATCATTTCACTGTTATGTCATTATTATTATTATTATTATTATTATTTGGTTATTATTATTATTTGGTTATTATTATTAATACCATAATTATTTCCTCAACGATTATGTGTCCATTTTTTAAAAATTTTATTTAGATATTCATTTTTGATATGTAATAATTTTTATTTTATATTTTTTATTTTCAACATCGCTTTTTCAAATGTACCGCTATAATGTAAATTGAAATAAATTTGATTTGATTTGATTAATATTACTATTACGATTTTAATTATTATTGTTACTATTAGTATTATTATTATCATCGCTGGAATTACTAAGTTATAATGTAGAATATATCAGCGTGTCATAATGGAAAATGTTATTTTTTGCTATTTCCTATTTCCTGGATTTCCGGTGTATTAAGAATTTTTCAATAATTCCTGTTTTTTTCTTATTTATCGAGATGGTGTGGTAGGAAAAACTTTTTACAGGTCATAGTCGCATTGTGTCGCACAATGAAAAAATTAAAAAAAAAATACATATTTTTTTCGATGAAAAAATAAGACGATCTAAACAGCGTAACGGCTGATCTACTCGTTATATTAATAAGCGGCGCACATACACAACATATATACATATATATATATATATATATGTGTGTATATATATATATATATACATATATGTGTTGTAATAAATAGTGTGAAAACGACTCGAATGATTCGTTTGGCGGCCCACCCACGCTATTACGACGGGGCGGTAGATGCGATGAACGGTGACTTTGTAACTTGAAATAAATACCTAAAAAAAAAAAACATATATATATAATAAAAAATAAAAAAATAAAAAAAATAATAAAATAATAAAGAAACGCATACACAGTCATATCCGAAGAAAAATCCGGATGTAGTGTTGTAAATGAATTAGTTCCAGAAATTGTAGAATCGTGCATGTCACATCGGAGGTTAGAATAAACAAACTAGCCAGACTTTTCGGACGGAGCCGGCCGCTTATTATCGCTACTGATAGAAAGTTTCAACGTTGCCGTCGTTAATAATCAAACTAGTGACTATAGTGACTAGTGCGCTCGCAACAACCGCACCGCGCTCAATGATAAGTATTAGTAAATCTGTGCGAGTAAATTTAGAGTAAAGCCTCGTAATAAAGCACATGAGAAATAGAAGAGCAAGAATAGATTAACCCCCACTTGATCCAGATAAAAGAATATTCGAATATGTATATATTATTATATATATATATACCTTTTTTTTAATTTTAACTTCTATTCATCCGTGACCAATATTTATGAATGAAACGATCCACGAGAAATTTTTCTCAATGATGGTAGTATTAGAGTAGTAGCGTAGTAATATTCGTTGAATGGGAAAGGAAATAGTCGGAAAATTAAAAACTAGCGTACGATAGGGAAATCGAACGTGGAAAAATAATCATAATAATAATGAATCAAATAATAAAATCCGAGAAAACAGCCGATCAAATAAAATATCTGCTTCTCGGTCTCACACCTTTTCAGTTTTTGTCGATAGAAGAAGAAACCGAATCATATAAAATGTACAGTACGTAAACAGTTCGATAAAGTAGCGTGAAATAAGGTGAGAGAGATGAAAATTGTAAAGCTTGAAAAAATAGAATTATTTTTAAAAGAAAAAACACAAAAAAAAAATACGGTTTGTTTCGGTCGTAGCTTGGCTGCTGGAAATATATACGAATGTGATGAAAATTTGTTATGAATTATCATTTCCGGCCGTTCTGAAATAAGGTAACATTTATAATACATGTGAATTAGAATACATACACACGTGTACATCCATTCACACACACATACATGCATATATATATATATGACTTATAAGTACTTTGTTATGATTTTAATTTTCAAAAAAAAAAAACAAAACTAAGAATTATGAACCGAAATTTCAAAAGTGACGCCAAATAACCCGTTTAAATCGCCTTAAAACGATACAAAATGAAGAAAGCATTTTGATCGATCTGAATAAATTTTTCAAGTATAGTTTCCGTCGAAATGACGTAAGTATATAAGAAAATTTATACACAACTAAATATAAATAATGTGCAAAGAAAATCGAGTATATACAGCACTATCGCTGTTAAAGTTTCTATCGTGTTTCCTAAAACTTCCATGTTACATATATACTAAAATTAATATATGTATAAAAAAATTACATTAATTTACTACAACTACTCGGATACAGAACTGGTCATGGTTCTATCGAATACAAACACAAAAGCGATACGTTTAAATCGTTTATTTTTAATTTGTCCTCTTCGAGTTATAACTATTCAATATGGAAAGCCGCTGAAAGTTTCAAGGGATCGTGAGATCTGACCGGGAAGTGATAAAAATACAAAACTTTAACTTCACAACAGAAAACGGCGCAAGTTGTAACAATTCCCAAATCACGAAATTCCGTTTAGTAAAATATTATCCTACCGAAGTTAATTATCATGGTTATCAAGAATTTTTGTAATTATTTAACGAATTCACCGATAAAGAATAGAAATATAGATTAATTTTATTGCATGATAAAATTGTTAAAGTAAAAAGACCATTCGCTCAACTAACGCGCATTTAATTTATAATATTTCGAATTATGTTTCATACAATAAACCATTTCTTCATAAACACCGCGTCATCGTTCATTTCTGCGATAGAAAACAGAAAAGTATTAAAGGACGAGTGAGAAAAAGTAAAGTGTATTATAATAATAATATATACATTAATATACGGGGATCCTAACCAAATGAAGTTCGTAGAAGTCCGTTAGGCTAGTATTAGGATCCTCGCAATATATACACATATATATATATATAGTAAAAAATTTTAAAAATTACTGATATTCTCTTTTTAAAAACAAATCTTATATTAAAATTAAAAATAATTAATTGAAATAATATCTAAAAGCCACATTATGTCGAATTCGGTCTGACATTTCTAATGTATCTTTTTAATAAATTCAAAATAAGTTTTTGACGTTTATATTAAATGCATTATACACAATAAAATTTTTCAAAGTAATTTTTACAGTGTCGAACAATACCACATGGAGCGTTACCCGTTTGATCTACACACGCTTTATATCTTGCTTTGTAAATATGTGTAAAAAAAAACACATTTACTTACTGTTATATATATTTAATTAATTTAACGATAAAGATTATACCCTCTTTTTAAATTTAAGAAAAATAAATTTTGCAATCCTATCCTCGAAGGACAAGTCCATCGCCTACTTTCTCTAATATAGATTTGTATATTTACATATATATATATACACACACACACTCATATAATATACATATGCATGTTATATATATATATTTATATACGTGTATATACGAGTGAGAAAGAAGGAGCGAGAGATACGGCGAGTGATGAGCAAAAAGCGCTGTATATACGATATTTTGAAGCAGCCGCCGAAGCAGAACGAACACTATAGCTCCACTTTCACACATTATTTATAACTATTACTATTATATTGTTATTTTTTCGTTAAATACTATAATAATTATATATTATTATTATCATCATCATCTTTGGCATCCTTACTATTTGATTATATTTATGTTTCTCATTTCGAAAAGATAAGATAAATGTGATATCTAAGCATGACAGAGCTCGATGATTTGCGACTATTGTCTAGAAATACACGTGAAAAAAAACAACATTAAATTATTATTTTCCGTGGCAAAACAGTTAGCGTTCGGTAATTTATTAGGATTCGGTTGAAATCCACAAAATTTAATTCCGAACAAAATTCTTTTTAAATTGTCCATTTTTTACTATAACTACGCCTTGCGTATTGTATTCTATACAAATTTTTTTATTATATCTTTAAAATACTTTCTAATTCTCCGTATTGAACATCTCACGTGTTATATTTATTTATATATTATATAATTACGCGGTAATAATTTTTCAACTCCGGCTGATATACGTCTATTTCTACAGAACTGCTTCTATGTATTATTATGACAATTATACATATATCTATATATATATATATATATATATATATATATATATATATATATATATATATATGTGCATTGGTGAGTCATAAATAAATGTGAGTGAGGTAGAAAGTAGAGAGCCGTATAAACACACAAGTGCGGCATTCAGTTGTCGGCTTCTGTTTGAAGGTACACGTATAGTGTAATTTGCCGCGTGCGTTTGGAAAATACTTTTATCATCGTACAGTTTATTAAATGGACGATCAGAAGGGAAGTAGAAATGACTTTAACATCAACAAACGTGTTTATATATTTCTGCATGTTCTATGATTTAATACAACCGCCGATATAACGGAGATATATAGCGCATATATCTGGTTCTTCTTTCTTATTTGTTTATAATATATAATCGATAAATACCTCCGCATTTCCACCCTATTCCCTACCGCGTGATGTTTACGTTATGAGTAGTCTCGTTGTTACTATTATTATTAATTGATATCATTATTATTATTATAATTTTATTATTATTATTCACACGCGAACAAATATTATATAGATAATCGCTTCTAATTCTATATCTCCTGATGGTAATCCCTATCGATAGAATGACTATCTTCACTATTCTTACCTATCCGGTTATTTATTAAAATTTCATCATTATCGTTAAAATAGAAATATTATTATATATATTTATACGTACGTGTTTTGTATATTACGAATTTATCATTATATATATATATATATATATATATATATATATATATATATATATATATATAATATATATAAACATATACATATATTATATATAAACATTTTTAAGTCTGTAATATTTTTCTTGGCTGTAGAAGTTACTGGAAATCGTCATTTACCATTTATTTTTCGTATCTTTAGCGTAAATAACATAAATCTAAAACTTTGAGATTATCGTGAAAACGAAATCATTAGTATAAACCTTTTTATTATTATTATCATTATTATTATTATAAACAGAAAATCCTCGAGTAGCGAATCGATTTTTTTTCAGTCAGAATATTCGTCTAGTCTAGTTGATGTTTCGTCGTAATTCCTTACTTCGATCCAGATATCACCGAAGTCTAAAAAAAGGAACGTCCATCTAGTCGGATAGATTTAATTATCTGGAACGCATACCGTAACAGCGGGGAATTTGCAAAATCAAAGTATCAACGTATAACAACGCCGGAAGAATCTACTGAGTAATATAGATCTGAGATGTTTATATCAAAAATGACCGCGGTCCGGTATTACATTTAGCCGATACCGTTATCTATAAGTTGAAAGGATATTAAAAAGATCCCACAAACGAACGAAAAAGTCTTAAAAGGGTCAAGTCGGAGAGAATAAAACAAAATGTGAATAACGTGAAATAAAACGAAGCGTTTCGGACGCGTTGTATCGTCAAAATTTAAGTTGTTTTTTTTTTCCCAATAAAAGAATGAAGTTTTTACGCTAAAATTTTACTTGTAATATAAGAAGAAAGTGACGGACAAGAAAGTGACGGACAAGAAGGCGCCCACCAGACTGAATTTGAAAATATACAAAGAAGCGAAGCTCAGCCTAGGATCTCACACGGTAATACTAAATAATGACGGATATAACGGAACAACTTTTATAGTATTACCATACATAAGAAGAATTTTTACTTTATTTCGTTAAAAGTATCTAAAATAGGTAAATAATTCTCCGGTTCGCGGGGACTGTGAACCACATTAAGAGTCAAATTCTAGTTTTGACCTAAAAATTTATACATATTTTCGCATATCATTAAAAAATATATATATTTATATACATGATTTTTATATGTAAGAAAACAATTTTATTCATGGGTTACGTTTATGGAACATAAAAAATATTATTTCCCCCCCCACAAGTTTTTTTTCCAAGTCGGCGCACCTGTATGTATATATATATATATATATATATATATATATATATATATATATATATATATATTTATATTAATTAGATCACGACTGATTTAACGTATTTAAATATGTACACAAACTTGAGCATAGGTTAATTTATCGCATTATTATATTTAAATATTTATATTATTTATCGCTTAGAATGATGTTCACGATAGCCTATAATTTAATACGGTATATTTCGTTAAGGTTATCAGATTTATTTTGACGAAGCGTTTATCAATTTTTATTTATATCTTAATTTATTATATCGACTTCCGTGCAGGCATTAATCGAATATTGCGCCAATTGTTTTGTTTATTGTGCACACTTTACAATAGGTATGTAATAAAATGAAATTGAATTGTTTTTTTTTTTATTATATTTTTAAAATACTTTCTAATTATCCGTATTGAAAGACAAAAAATATTACCTAACGCGTAGTTGGAATTTGCAAGTGTGCGTGTGATACGTGTGTGTACGCGAACTAACGTATAAGGAATATTTTTTATAATAACTCAATCGGTGTTATTATTCACGATCACATTGAAGCATTTCGCATATTACGAAACGATTAAACGTATATTAATTCCAATCCTAATGTGCACGCGTTGATTTATAAAAGCAAGACAAAATGTTAAATGTGAAATTTATTTACTGGTACGACCATATATATATATATATATATATATATATATATATATATATATATATATATATATATAAAATACATGTTCGCGTGTATGTGTGTTACATATATGTATACATATAACATATTTATTTTTCTCGCTTTAAAAGTTGTTCGCTTATATTAAAGATACTGAACATAGCAAAAAATCATACAGCACGTTGGTAATAATAAATGAATAAATGATTAGATTATATTTCTACGCTATGAACAACTCTTGTTACTTAGTGTCATGTATGCGTACGTATATATAAATACATATATATAATATATATATATATATATAGATATAGATATTAGATAAAAAGCGCACCTAGACACAGGGATGTTATGTGGTTTGATTTCGCGCGATATTTGGAATTCTCGTCAGACCGGTTGCGCTGTATTTATTTTATATCCTTTTCCAAAGAATAGAACCGTACGAGACTCGTTTCCGACTAAGTCGTTTACGCTTTTTCCTAACTACTATATGATTCGCAACAGCATTACGTCTTCCGCGACTGGAAGGTGTTTTTCGTTATCATCTCCGACCGGTTGATCTGTACTAATTGATAAAAATAAATTATGATCGTCCACGTCGCTAACTGGTCGCCGACGCGTCTTAGAATAAGAATCGTGTTAGAGATGTGCTCGGATATATGTAAGTCGCCGTGAGATTTTTTATGACGGAATTTATTATATTAGGCCGATGATCGTTCCAACGGCTGACCATCGCGTAGAAAATAATGTAGACAGCTAGTGTAATATCTGTCCCGCGGCCCGATTTCATAAATTATATATTTTATTACGTAAAAAATATAGATATATATATATATATATATTTCCGATTTAAATTTATTTACAAAACAAGAACGGATTGTTCTTTAGGTCGTTCTGGAAAATCGGTGGCGTAACGTCCGACCGCTTAATATTCGTAAAATTATACAGACGGGATTGTTTTTTAATTATTAGATTAAAACCACATCCTAAAATCGGAGAATATTATTCTCCATCGTCAGTTTAGATTCCGCAAGAAGCACTCGACTAAAATTACATACGGTACAAGAAGGTTTCGATGCCGAACAAGTATGCGTCCCGGTGTGTTCCTAGATGTCAGGCAAGCTTTTGATAAATCATGGGCTATTATATAAACTTGAAAAATTCTTCCTCATCCGCACTTCCATCTCCTTAATTTTAAGGATCATACACGTCGAGTAAAATTCGAAAACGAATACTCCACTATCTATCATGTTTTCGCTGGCGTGCTTCAATAAGAGTGTTTTGTGCCCGGTGATTTATCTGTTACTTACGGCTGGTTTTCTATAGTGACGATGTTGTAACTGTCGCGTTTGATATAGCCATTTTAGCTGTAGCCAAAGAACAAAATCTAGTCCACGAAACTTTGCGGCGGCCTTTAACAAAAATCAGAAACTCGGTCGAGACGTTGGACGCAGGTCACATTTACTTGGCGAAACTTAACCTGTCGACCCGCTACATTACACGAATTAATCTCAAAACGGAGTTACGTAATAAAACGGAGCAGACATGTAGAATGGAAAATATCGCGCGAGGCGTAACATTGAAGCAGTTTTACTGGCTTCTTGTTAAATACTTCGGTAATTTATTAGATAATAGTATACTAATTTCTACTGGGATTTATTGAGAGACCATTAAAACCTCTCTCACGCTAATTCGTATTTCATTACAATTGCTAGATGGTCAGTATTAGAATCATGAACGAAAAAAAAAGAGGAAAAACCCCAAACAAGGTGTGTACGGGAAGGATAATCGACAGAAAGCCTGCCCTCCTGATAATAATAACGCGTTCAGAGACGATGTTGCGATGCATGAATTTTTTGAATTCCGAAGAAAATGTTCATATTTATAATAAACGCGTGAATTCTAAAAATATTTATATAACACAATGCAAACTATCAATCGATATGAGTGTTTCAGTAATTTTATTGGTACGCTCCAAGCCGTCCACATTTTCCTATTATCTGCCTAAACATCTAAATTACACGTATCATTAATGGTAGACGTAGGTAAAAGACTGATACGTATGCACATATGGAATTTCGTGATCTTATGAGGAAAATGCGAATAAATGTAAAATTTTACGCTATGTATGTATAACGTATTCGTACAATATTGAATTTATATGTAGCATATAAACTCCGAGACTTTGGAGTTCGTTTAATGTTATTCATAGATAGGTACATAAGCAATTGCTCGGGTTTAATGGTTGTAATTAAGTTATTGAACGCACATTTTATAATTTTTAATCATTTTTCACTATTAGGTAGCGTTCATTTTCAGTCTTCACTAAATTCATGTTTTACCGAAGCATAATATAAACGTGTGTGTAGTATGGATTAAAGCATAAAGTGCAATTGTATGTATATACACTATATACCAACAATACAATATTTTATTAACTAAAGATATATATATATATATATATATATATATATTCGTGTTATACGTGAAATATCTGTTAGGATTGCTGGTAATGATACAAAAGCCGGTTGAATTAGAGAGCAGATACGAGACGCCATTTTGCACATTTAACGGGTAAAGAGTTAATCGCGTTAACCGGTTCGTTGAACGAAAATTCATTTAACTGGTGTGAGCGTATGGAATAGGGTAAAAAATTTTAACGTACCCCATTTTACCATGATAATAATAATAGGCATAGGTGGGTTTCCGTTTATTCGTAGAGATGGTAATTTCCCTCAGAATTCGTTGTTTTGTCAGCCGTATGTAACATCTAGTAGGAGATATCATGACGAATGTTGTATAGGGCACGCCAGTAGTAATAAGACTGTAAAACAGTATGCAACAGTAGTCGGTATAAACGCAGCAGAGTCGAATAATAAAAAAATATAGCATACCACCCGTTTATATTACTAAGCGAGAATCATCGTACCTCCATTTTCTAGGTCTATATTATTGACGTATACGCAAACACACTGTGGTACGTTAGTAAATCATGCGGACGGACTTATGAGAGTGGATTGCAGGAAACATCTCGGCATTTGAAACAACGGAAACAGTCAAACAGATATAAAGGATATATACCGCCGTTTATTGTTCATTTTGTGCAGAATTCAGCTTCAGGTTGAATAACTCAAGGTAAACTAACCTACCACTCTTACTCTCTCTCTCAATATATATGTGCGCGCGTGCGTATGCGTGTATTATACGTGTTATATAATACATCGTTCGCATTTGCTCGTTATCTCTCTTTCTACGATCTCTATTATTTATAATAGAGTTTGCTGATTAATCACGATAGTTCGTAAGCAACGTCGGAAGAAAGGCTGGTAACAATAACCTCTACCGCGTATATATATATATATATATGTATATATATATATATATATATATATATATATATATATATATATATATACATGACGACAATTGGATAAAACGGTGGGTCTTTTAGGGTGCCATGTCCCTTTATTTCATTCGAATCGCGGGATAGATGTAAATCAAGTTAAGAGCTACTTATTCCATTAAAATAAACCACTAGTGCTCTAGCTAGCCCCGAAGTAGTCCTCCACTTTCACCAGTCCGCGAAGATATATATTCATTAGGACGATTTGATTATCAGTGATATACGTGTCGATATTATCGCGTGATATTTCGATTAATTTAAATATTATTTACGAACCGGTCTCGCTGATGATTACTTTTTAACGTACGTATTCTTTAAATACCGACTTTTCTTCGTTTTGGTTTATATTGTTATAGAAATCTGCGACGAGTGTGACGTCCAAACAAGACACCCGCACGATAAAAACAAGGTATAACAGGACAGCAAGGCAACTCAAAGAATTTCACAACTAAAAGTCGTTCATAGCTACTTACAAAATATAACACCAACCATGAACACGCATTATGCATTGCGAAAGGTGACCAAACCCCTTAAACGACCAAACACATGCCACCAATAAGAAAAATAAGTTTTGCGCATAGGCTAAAACGGACGGCGAAAAAGCAGAAGCTTTTGTAAACTATTTGCAAACTGTTTCAACCTTTAAATATGGTAACTAGTAATAATTAAAAGATAAACACATTAATGCATTCCTCAAAGAAAGAATGGCCAAAGTTGAAGATACCTCAGATAACATTAAACGAAGTAAAGTAAACAATTGCACATGATCTAAGTCCAAACAAAGCTCCCGGATATGACAAAAAAGGGATCCTTGCGCTTATACAGTTATTTAATGCCGTATTAAGGTTGTCATACGTCCCTGTTTAGTGGGAAATAAGATTAAAAGTTATACCAAAGGCTGTAAAACTACTTAACCAACTGACCTCATATCGACTCATTACTATTCTACCGGTCATGTCAAAAAAATGCTAGAAAAGATATTATTAAAACGATTAATGGATGTAATTGAGGAAAAACGTCTTATCCCAGACCAGCAATTTAGTTTTCGAAGACAACACTCAACAATTTGTACCATAATGTATCAAAACGAGTGTGCGTGTATTGATACTATTATACGATTTTTAATTGCGCTCTGTCTTATGTGGAAGATATAATTTATGAAGATAGTCCTCCTGATTAAATGTTGCGGGTAATTACGATTCGATTATTCTAATCTAGAAAATAATTCCCGTTACAATTAGGTTTCGCAATTACGATTCATAAATCGCAAGATTTAACACTAGACGAAACTGTTGTAGATATATTAGAAAAAGATACACTAGGTATCGCATTTCCACGAACAAAACCATTAGAAGGATTAGCATTAAATAGGACATTTTCCTACGATAGAGACTAAGTAATATTAAAAACACTCGCGTAATATGTAAACATTCGTATGAGGAGTTTTAGGTTAAAAAAAAAATTAAAATTTTACATCTTCCATATAGAACTATATTAACGAAAACAGTATTTAAAATAGTTTGCGAGCCTTGACAAAGCCGTGCTTTTGCTAGTCTTAATTGCAATTCGTAGTAGGAAATAATACAATACTTTATATGAACATACCCGATGATTGTTTACTTCAGCTCCGGAATAATTCTAAACATCAGATTTACGTTATTTCTGTGATCTTTGCCGGACGGAATCTGAAAATTTATTTTCCAATTTAAGTTTTCTGATACTTTGCGAAACCGTCCACCTTAGGCGGAAACGTTTGAAATAAATGTCTTATAAGTAAATTGGAACGTAGTTAATTTAAAAGTTTTAATTAATTTATTTTTTCTTCGTTTGAATTTTTCGAATGGATGTTAAAATGTTTTAATAAAACAAACGAAATATATCGGCGTAAAAAATATTTTATTCGTCCGGTTTTTATTAAATATAAGCATGCCTTTGAGTGTGTACACACACACACACATATATATATACATATTATATACACGATAGACTAATCCATCTGGAATAAAAAGATAACACCCTAATTTATTCGTTTTAACGGTCGCTCGCGTCTACTCTAAACTCTATTTTGTCAAGCTTAATTGTATTCTTTGACTTCCTGGTGAGAGTTAATCCTCTCCCAGCCTAGATCCTTTTATTATTATTAAATTGTATAATATTCGATGACGAGTGAAACCTTTCTGTTCAACTGAAAAAGTCCGGTAATTGCAATCACAACTAATATATATATATATATATATATATATATAAAGACGAAAACATTGGCTTCAGAGAAGGAGAAAAAATAATAAGGAAATTATGGCCAATAATTGAAGCCACAGAGAAAATTTAAATAACCGAATCAGTCAAAGTAGCCCCACAAATTGTAAATTAATTAAACAATTGACTATGGACGAATTTAATTATGATTTAAATACCGTCCTTTGTTGAAATTGGTGTAATCCCCGCACATGGTCGGGAAGGTTGGATGAAATGAATAACATTTATTGGAACGTATTATAGAAGCTTAAAAAATAATCGGTTCCATCGACGATATGAAATTTCTATATCAGTATTTATCAGACTACATTTTCAACTAGATAAATTAAAGTCTACGGAGAAATTCCGATTCGGCTGCGTCGCTGCAATCGTCTGAATCGTATTAGAAAGATCAGCCGCTAACAGACAGAATTAAACATTTTATTATACCTATCTACTTGGTATATGATCGAAAAAGTTTTACGACAGGTGTAGGATACATCAAAATTGATTAATTCACATCATAGGTGATTATGCTAAGCCTTGCCATGCGTTATATACAAACATTGTAGAATTAAGCATAGGTTACTCATTTGTTAATGTCTACGTCAATTATTTATATTGTATAGTTAATACGGTATGTGTGCATATGTGTATATATATTGTGCATATCGTATATTTTTGTTTTACTTTTTACCGTCTTTTATTTATTTTTTCCTGTAGCCTAACATTTGTCTCATTAATTTTCTAGATTTAGTAATACTATTTTCAGATGACGAAAGATAATATAGCTAAAATAATTACCGTATTAATAAATAAATCAATGAAAGATGGAAAGATACCTGAAAAAATGAAAATATCTATGATCGGACCAATATACAAAATGAGGAATCACAGAGAATGTAAAAATTATAGACCAATAAATACAGTTATAACAAAGATATTAGTAAAGTATGTAGCTGGGGGTACTTAACAAAATACATCGAAGAAAACAAAATTATAGATAGGAAACAATATGAATTTTAAAATGACAAATCCACCTCCAAAGCTTTGGAGGATTTTGTAGATGATGTAAGGGAAAACTTCGAATCGGGCACAAAGTACTTGTAACATATATTGACTTTACACGGGCATTCGATACTGTAACTCGCATAAAACTGTTACAGAAATTAGATGATATAAGAATAAAAGGAATTGGTTTCTTTAAAAAATAATAGTCAGTATAAAGGGAGAATTAGGAGAAATGCAAAATAAAATAAAATGCTGAAATGAACGAGCAAAATGATTTAATAGTAGTAAGTAAATAGGCGTATAACAATCTAACAGTGAATACGAACAAAACAAAACGTGGGCCAAGCAAAATTAAAATAATTATACATATGCACGTGTTTATCGTATGAGTCAAAATAATGAATGCTATAATATAAAATGTGGAAAAAGTGGAAGTGGTACAGTTGCATAAATATTTAATCGTAGACAGATATGTACGTTGGAGCGAGCACACAGAATATGTAGAGAAAAAAATTAAAGCAGTAATACCAGCAATGTATACATTAAGAAAATATGGAAGGAAAAGTACACTAAAAATGGTATATTATGCATTAGTAGAATCAAGATTAAGATATGACGTATAAGCATGGGCATTAGTAAAACATATATGGAAAACACGAATCGTTTACAAAAGAAATGCCGGAAACTGATTATGAAGTAAAAACAGTTGACCAGTTGATGAAAGAACGGAGAGTATTAAATGCGAGAGGTTTGTATTTAATGAATAAAATATTGAAATATTTAACTGTAGGAGAAAAGAAAATAGCTATAGAAGAGAAAACAAAGCGATATTATGCTACGAAAAACAAATATAGATTACCGAGAAAGAGGACTAAATATGGAGAGAACAAATAGATAAATACATAATGACAAAAATTTTAAATTGCATACCACAGCAAATACTAGAGGAATACTAGAAAACTTAAATCAAAATCTGGTTAGTTGAGGAAAACATCGTGAAAAAATAAAACAGTGTAAAATGGGTATGTTAGGGAAAAATAAAACTATTAAAAAAAAAAGGTAAGTGTAGGAAAGAAAGGGATAGACATATTTCAGCTTATAACCGCGGAATACTGCTAAAAAAATACAAATGATATAAAATAAAACAAGTATGTGGGAGAGACAAATGAGTGTATAATTGTGGGCAAATGTGAGAGTAATAGCGTGAATAATGTATAAAAGATAAAATTTAAGTAGAATATAAGTTGGAATTGTAAATAAAGTAAATCTGCCGACAAGCATATGGCTCGAAGGAAAAAAAAATTGCAAAAAATTATCATCAAGGTATAGATATGGGAATGTGAAAATGTATAGAATGTTATTATTATAAGAAATATACGTTTATGTATAAAAAAAAAATAAACTTTTACGGTGTATAAGGTATTTAACTTTAGAACCCCCTTGAGTGTCTCATTATGAAATAAAGCTTTTTCTCCTTCTTAAAACGGACTGGCGTGATTCCCGATTCGATGAAAATATTTTCTTACAGACGGGTCGTATTAATTAGGTCTTTAATCGTTGTGGTAGTTTTCCCGTATATCATGCTTAAGGACAAATTAGGTTAAATTTTCTCGTTGGACATTGAGCGAGAAAAATATATAATCTTGAAACTTAATTTGCGCACGATGGAATAATATATCGAATGTGGTAATATCACTGTTTCCTGTTTTTCAAATGAAATTAAATATTCTATTTAGTTCTTTTAATTTCCCGACGTAATATCTCGCCGATATGTTGTATAAGCATCGTTAGTTTCGCGTGGCGCATGCAATAAATTAGATTTTTTAAATTGTACACGTTTTTCTACTTATTTCTGTATAATTATAAAACATTTTTTTTTTTTTTTTTTTATAGGAAATATATTTTTATATACACGCGTACGTATATAAAGAAAAATTCACGTGTATGTTTTTGCATATATTATTAGTTAGTTCTCATATATAATTGCGCGATATCGTGTAACCTTAATAACGAATTAATTAATAGTATACTTCGGAATTCGAAATTTAAAACTTAGCGTCTCAATTTCGAGAAAAATCAATCATTTCGTTTTTCAAAACTGACAACGATGTAAATGTAGGGCGAAATATTCCCATCGTAAATACTCGAGTATTTTTCTTTTTCTGTTAGATTTTATTAAAGGATTACGTAGTTTATATTATATATATATATATATACACATAAAACAGAAGTCTTTAATAACTGTACAAATTCGAGAGATAAGTGTATCCCATCGTTCGTTGTTCCACGAGTATTATTATTATTATTATAAATAAATATCGTATCGACGTAATATTCCCATGGTTAAGAAATATCCATTTTCCTCGCATGGTCCATTTTTCTCACATGGTACGCGTTTTTGTCCCGGTCAACAATGTATCGTTAAAGTTTGTATCATCACACGCGTTAGAGAGAGAGAGCAAGAAATACGAATTAAGACTGATGTCAGACTATTTTCGGTTTATCGGTCATAACTTTACATCAATCGTGGTTTCATCTAACCGGTCTCTAATGGGAAACATTCGATATCAATTAGCCGGACATTGAAGATCTATATATATATATATATATTCATTATTATACCTGGCAGTTCGGATTAATTACCGTTATTATTATTTAAATTACGTTGCGTGCCATTGAGTTTTATTTCAAGCGCATAAGCGTTTATTGTATCATTATTATTACTACTATTGATTAATCAAATTAAGAACGCAACTCTCGTGATATTTGTTTCATATATATATATATATATATATATATATATATATATATATATATATATATATATATATATTATACTTTAAGGATTTGAAGACGAAATGTTCCCAGTGAATCAGACGCGTTAATTTTTCTTTTTAGTGGATTTTCTTCGGTTTTCTTGTATAACCTCAATTTCTTACTAAATTTATTGTTGAATTTTTATTACTCAAACCGCTAAAGGTCATTACCACGGTGGTACACTGATTAAATGCGGACATGTGTGAAATTATCTCCGAATGATATCTTCGGCCGTGACTGACTGGTCCGGGTAGAATATAACAACGATGATGATAATGATGATGAATTGACTACGGTTAAGAAAGATATACCGCCTATAATATATTCATATGTAAATATATTTTTGTATTATATATATATATATATATATATATATATATATATATATATATATATATATATACGTATATATAGTTTTAAAATATACACCGATAAAGAGAAATCTTCCAATCATACGCGCATAATATTTAATTGATTAACGTCGGAATAATCATTTATGATCTTAAACTTTCCGCGTTTTTACACATACAAACACACACACACGCAGATGTATTAATGCATTATATATATATATATATATATATATATATATATATATATATATATATATAGATAGATACATATTATGTATATTTTTAAACGCAATTTCAACATGGCCTTTTTTATATTTCGTCAATTATCTTACTTATTTCTCGTTCGTTACATACGTCGGTATATATCGTGCATGTGCTATCTCGTATGTCCACTATATTATAATTATATACAATTCGCGTAACTATCTGCGCAAGGCGTCAATTTAACCTAATTAAATTTTTATTTTTATTTTTATTTCGGTCGGTCGAAAGACATATAATACGGATTATACACTTCGCTGACAATAAACAAATTAATTAATATTATTTCATTTTTCCCCTAATTAATACGAAAATAATAATAAAAAAAAAAAAGATACATATGTCGGATTTCAAATCGGTTATTCCAACATTATACTTGTGGCGGTCTGTTTATAAAGAGAAGGAATCGAATTAAAATAAACGAATATTATTAAGAAAATTTAATACCGAATAAAATTTGGCAACGTTTATAATTAGTATATATATATATATATATATATATATATATATATATATATATATATATATATATGTATAAAACTAACAATAGAATGTTACGTATATAAATGTATACTGGTAAATTAATATACGTAAATATAAATAAATATTTGCGTGTGTACGCAATAATTGGTCGTTATTATGCTCGTTTACTATTGACTTAACATTTTCTGCTCTCCGGTTGATTTCTTCATTCCATCCGCGAATCAGGTTATTATCTCTAAAATCAATTTCTTTAGTGGAAGACTCTCATTTTCTTTCAATCCTGGCCTAATCGATGTGATTCTTGTCTTCATTTCAGTCTTCGGACAGACTTGCACGTGTATACCCTTTCTCATCTCCCCACCGCTAAAATGAGAAATGTATAAAAATCTAACGGACTATAGTATTTTAATAAATTTTCATATTTAATCGCCGATTAACGGTAATTACGTATACGGGTTTTGCGAAGAACTTAAATCTGTACAATAGTTAAAACGATAAATACGAATAATATAATTAACGATTAAACAATAATAATATCAGTTGAAAAATTAGTTAAATCACTAACATTTATTTTTTGTGAAAAACACAAAGCTTTTCGGCATTTAATTATCAAGTGAACAAAAAAATTTAAAAAATCGTAATTTTAAAAATATAAATTAAAAATAATTACTTAAAAATATTTGATAATGAAACTATATTCCATAAAATTTTTATTCCGCTTGTCTGTTCTTTTATTTTTTGAATTGTTGAAATTGAATATATTAACGTCAATATATTTGTTTACTGATTTTTGTGTTTTTCGAAAGAAAATAAATGTTAGTGATTTAACTAATTTTCCAATTGATTTTTTATAAAAAAAATCACTACATTCCACATTATAAAAAATTAATAATATCGATAATAATAAAAACCTCGAACAAAGAATCCCCTATGTGTTGACTTTAATAGTCTGTTCGAAACACCCATTAACTAATAAAAAACTTCAAAGTCAACTCCTTGTAAAGAGGACATTTTACTACGGCGCGTTCGCACGTCGGGGTATTAAAAATGTTGGAATTTTCTTTTTCGCGCTTACGATGACATTGCCGCCTCGTCGGTAATTAAATTATGAAATTATAAAAGTTAAATTACACGAAATTAAATTATATTCGATTTTCTATAAACAATTTCGTCCGTATTTATTTTCAACCCGATGATGGTACCTATCGAAGATATAGACGATTTTTTAGGTGTTTATAAATAAAATGGAAATGGTAGTAGAAATTGACAATGTCAGATTCGTTGAAATTAAAGCGCATTGTATAGTAAGGTTTACTATATATATGTAACGAAATAGTATATATATAATAATAGTACAAATGATTAATCTACGGAAACTAGCTTACGGCTCTAGTGAGCAGTGATTATTTATATAGTAATTGGATATTAAACAATTTCGAGATAAATAAGAGGAAACTGTTCTAAGTACTTACTTCGATCGAAGTAAACGATGAATATTATAGAACACTGTCTTCAATAATCGTATTTGGTACAAATGCATCGGATATTTTAAGAACGTCTTCTACCTATCGCTAGTTACAACATTTATTACTATAAATATTGCGCGGTCTGTGTTTAAATAATAACCGATGTAACCCTGATCGGGTTTAATATGTAAATTTAAAATACTTTTGTTTCTAAATGGTCCAATTACACCGAGGGAGGGAAAATTTTATTTGTTTACTGGTTATTAAATTTTCATATTTCGTTTAAAATTCATTAAAATTTATACATTTAATTGCCTTTCTATATGATCTTTGGCTTTATAGAATATTTATATTTTTTCAATTAATTCAACTAAAAACCTTTAAATACGAAATTAACGTTTATTCATTAAATATGGTTAGTTATGGTTTACGCGAAAATTGGGGTGATAGTTTTCCTTCTGCATTTATGACTATCCTTTAAGAGAGTAGGCGTTGAACAGTGAACGATATAAGACTAAGCATAAAATGGGAAATTTTTCTAATAATACACGTAATAAAATGCGGTAACCACAATATAATTAAAAACAATTCACTAGTTGCGCTAGGTAGGAAAAGACGAATTTCATATAGAATGGCCCAATATAAAAACGGTGTAATACTAGACCGACGTCTGTCTCCACGACAGAGCGATCTTCAAAAAGATCCCAGTTCGAACAAGTGGTAAAACCAGTCCGAAAAAGTAGACCGCTTCCATAAGCGTGCGCCGATATTACTAAATATACCGATTTTAATTTATTTGAAAGAGACCATTTACGTCGGTAATCGTACACGAATAATTAAACCGAAATAATTTTATATACGTACGTATGTATATATATATATATATATATATATATATATATATATATATATATATAATCATTTTCGTTATAAATTAATTATTATCCGATTGAAAATTATAAAATTTCTAGAAAAATTATCACATTACGTCGCGTTTAAATGAAAAATTATTCTAGGCCTATAGGACGATTAAAAATTTATTACTATAGACAGAGAAAACGATTCCATCGTCCAACTGAAAATGCTTATAGTCGTGAAAAACGTCGAAAATTTTCAAACTGAAGCTCGACATCGATGGACTAACGTTTCTGCCGACGACAAACGTGGTTTGCCATTGCCTCACTTTTCCTTACTACTTAACAAGACCATTCACCGTCCGACTGAATCTCGGTTAGCCGAGTAGGCTAGAGGCGCTTTTTTTACATTATGTATCCTGACGGGATACTCGAAGTCCTACCGACAGAACGCGTAACAGTTACCACTACACCGCGAGTGAATAACATATATCTGCCGGGTAGATTTTAATTAATTGTCGCTAATTACATATACGATACGGATCCGTTTAAGTATGTAATCAATTATTAATTATACGATTTAATAATTTTTTATGGACTATATATGGTAGCTGTCCGTTGTTCGTTCCGTTAATTAATGCGACTTTACTTACCGATTTAAAGAAAAATAATGATAACAAGTACTTTTATAAGAAATCGGTCATCGCGTTGGCCGTAGGAAGGATAAACTGCGATAAAATGCGATAGTTGCAGATCGTATACCATATACAGTAAATTTCGCTCGACAGTCAGTTCTGATGAGAGACATACACGCATCCGTCTTGATTTTACATAGACGGTATATACATCGAAGGAGTAATAATTGCCTTAATATCGATAAAAGTCGAACGAGTTATGGTAAGAAAGAAATATCACCCAGCATTATAATAAAATATACACATATACAAGTATTATTGAAACATACATATATATATATATATATATATATATATATATATATATATAAAGTAAACAACAACAAAAAATTAAAATCACTAACTTTTTTTTCTTCATGAAAAATCACAAAGCTTTTCGGCTGCTAAGCCACTATCGAGTGAATATAAAAACATAATAAAAAATATACAATTACCGTTTTATCAGTTTAGTAGTTTTTGTAAATTGTACATCTAAAGTAAATGTTTGTTACATTTTATATTTATAAAAATTTGTGCATATTTTTATAATTTATATTTTTTATATTAACTTGATAATCGCTTAGCAGCTGAAATGCTTTGTGATTTTTCGTAAAGAAAACTTTTCTGTGATTTCAACTCCATTTTTTTTTGTATATTTTTTTAAAATCACTACATTCCAGACTTTCACGTCATATATATATTCTTCTTCTTCTTCTTCATAGTGCCATCTCCGTTAACTGTATTAGTTCGTTGGTTGAGCATCCCGTCCAATTTTCCAAATTTTTCATCCGCGACATTCTTCTGCGTCCCTTTCGCCTACATCCTTCTAGTTTTCCTTGTATAATTAACTGTATCAACTGATACCGATCGTGCCTCATAATGTGGCCCAAATACGCTAATTTCTTTTTCTTGATAATGGTTAATAGCTCTTTATTTTGACCTATTCTTTCTATAAGTTTGCAATTCGATATGATATCTTCAGTATTCTCCTGAAAACCCGCATTTCGAATGGTTCTAGATTTTTCATCGTTGTGCTTTTTAACGTCCGCGCTCCCGCTCCGTATAATAAAACCGAGTACATATAACACTTAACCATCCTGTATCTTAATTTCAGACTTAAATGTTTATTACTGAACAGAGATCTCATTTGGATAAAAACCGATCTTGCCTGTTCGATTCTTATTCGTTTTATTCAATAATACTTGTATATCTTCTGCCGTGTTTGCTACTATCGCCACATCGTCTGCAAATCGGATATTATTTACTACTTTTCCATTTACTTTGACGCCCTCCGTGGATTCTTGTAATATTTTCCCGATGTAATTTTCTGCGTATAAATTAAACAATAATGGACCACATCCTTGTTTTACACCTTTATTAATTGAAATGTAATCTGTAAGACCGTATTCTGTTTTTAAAGCCGCTGTCTGTTCCTAATATATCTGTTTGATTATATTTGGGTCTTGTTGGTCTATTCCAGTTTTTTTGTAGACATTTTATTAATTTATCACGCTTTACTGTATCAAATGCTTTTTGTAAGTCTAGGAAACATACTATTACATCTCTGTTTTGCTCCAATGATCTTTGTATCAGAGTTACGATGCTCACTAAAGCTTCTCTCGTTCCCATTGCTTTCCGGAATCCAAACTGTGTGTTGGACATTGATTATTCGCACTTCTAACTTATTCGATTATGTATAATCTTTATGAATATTTTTAGCATGTGACTAGTTAGACTAATTAGTCTGTAATTCTCGCATTTAGTGGCGTCTCCTTTCTGGGCTATAGAAACAAGGGTGGTCTGTAGCCACTCCGGCGATATTTCTCTTCTTTCTTAAATTATATTAAATAGCCTCGCTATTGTATCTACATTTTCTTCCTCAATCAATTTTATAATTTCCACGCATATACTGTCGGGTCCTGGAGCTTTCCTACAATGCACTGATTTTATAGACTACTTCTGATGTTAATATTGGTAATGTCGGACTTGCATCATTTCCAAAATTTATAATATGTCTCTTTTTCTCTTTGAAGAGTTTTTTTATATAGTTTGTTCGTTCTTTTTTTACATCTTCCTCTTCTACTACCATTTCACCTTTTTTGTTCTTTAGCGCCGTGTCTATTAATCCTTTTATGTATTCCTCCTACTTCTTTAATTTTTTTTTATGTATGTTAAAGTTATCATATGCTGCAGCTTTTCAATTTCGTCGCATTTGTCTTCCAGCCCTCTTTGGCTTCTCTGCATTTTTTCTTATTAGAGTTTTTAGGCGTTGATATTCTTTCTAATTTGAATTTTATCTTCTCTCCTTTCTTCCATTAAATCTAATATTTCATCCTTCATCCATCCTTTCCTCCTAATCTTGTTAACTGCTTTTAAATGTTTTCTTGCTACTGCTGTGAATATCGGTTTAAAAGTTTTTCCCGCGTTTTCTTTATTCTTTGACCGCCTGTTATATCCTGTGCATTTTTTACCCCTTTTCTTTCTTTCTCTTGAACGTATTTAATATTTTCATTAAGGTCCCTTGCGATCTTATATTTTATCTGTGGTTCTTGTAATAGCGTCATGTCCAGCCTTGTTGCATATATATACATATATAAATAAATAAATAAAGCCTTTATTTCATTCGAATACACCAAAAATACATACACAAAATAATCAAAATTAAATAATAATAAAAGCCCAAGAGTAAAGGCCTCTTTCGCTTTTTTTATTTATTTTTTTACTTTAAAGATAAATATCCAGCAACCATTTGCTTCCAATTGCTTTCCACATCCAACTGGTCCCCAAATATTTGACGATATCATCTTTCTATCGTCTTTTTGGTATTTCGACTTTCCTTTTTCGATCCAACTGAATCCATTCTATTCATTTTCAGACCCAACTATCTGCTAGTTTTCGCATGACATGACCACACCACGTCCATTATAATTTTCTTGCTATCTCCACTAGGTCATCTGTTCTTGACTGTGTTCTTAATGCCTTGTTGTTTCTTTTGTCATTCATATATATATATATATATATATATATATATATATATACAGAGAGAGAGAGAGAGTGAGAGGGACATACGCAATACAAACCTAGACGCCGTGAGTCACTGAACTCTGCGTTAACTATTGAAATATTAAAGCGTGAGTTTTCGGTTTTTACCTCGGGGTTCTAACCCCTGTCTGCTTCGTCCGGAAATAGTAGACGCGTAACATCGGATGTAATATAAGCGACGTTGAGAAATTTTAAAGGTCGTGGACTTACAATGTCACGGTCCTCGATAAACGCGCACCTCGTTTTAAAGAGACACGCTCGCGCATAATGAAACAAGCGGCAAATTGCCCTGTCGTCGATAGCGTATAAAATATGTTCACTCTGTTCAGAAGCATACGTGCGCGATTTTCGTCAAAAATTATCATCGTCGAGTCGTGTACAATAATAGTGGCACCGACTTCTAGATTAGTGCATTCCAGTAGAGTTAAAGCGCATATAAAATATACTGGTATACATGAATCTAAACGGGTATCGTCCACTATATTTTGCGGAACAATAGTCAATATGGTCGAAAGGACGAAATATTATTGACGTATTATATCGTAATGTCCATCATTATATGGTACGTGAAATAATAAAATTCTTTTTATTTTCCGTTTGATGCGAAACGTCTGAATTTGTGAAAATTTTTTATATAAATACGTCGAAAATGATCCACAGTTCGCTTAACCTGCGCTATTGTATAATATATGAACACCTGTCTGCGTATGAAATTTATAATTTTACGTCGAAATGTTATAATGTACAAGCGAAACGTTCAACACGTATTGCCGATTCAGCAATAATCGTTAATCATAAAGAATTTTTATTTTAATAACGTCTTGGCCACTCGAAATTGTCGTAAACGATAGAAAAATCTGCTCCAAAAAAACAACAGTCGCCTTATAGATCGAAACCATCACGGCATTTCATCTTAAAAGTTATTATCATGAAGTTCTAGAACAACGAAAGGAGATCGTGTGTGTGTGTGTGTGTATGTTTTGAGAAATTTTCCTTATTACGGCTCTAAGTTCGTTACTATCGTTTTTTGTCGTTATACTGCTTTTTATCTTCATCACCGACATTTTTTATTTCATATTTTTATTTAGCCAGGCTTTTGACGGAGTCTGGCACACGGGATTTCTTCATAAAATTAAAATTAATTTCCCCTATCATTACTGCAAACTTTTCGCGTTCTATTTAGACGAAAGACATTTCCGGGTGAAATATGGAGATGCAAATTCAGAAATATACACTATCAACGCTGGCGTTCCTCAGGGAAGTGTGTTAGGGCCGCATTTATACCTTATTTATACAGCCGACTTACCGGTAACAGATAACTGCTTTGTGGCAACTTTTGCAGACGATACGGCAATATTGCGCTCAAATAATTGTTTGCACTTTGCAAACGGCAGTAGACCAGATTAAAAACTGGTGCCAAAAATGGAGGATTAAAATTAACGAAACAAAGTGTACTCGTGTTACTTTCACAAATAAATTCATAACACCTGTAAGCATATATATATATATATATATATATATATATATATATATATATATATATATATATATATATAAATAAATAAATAAATAACAAAAAAGTCCCTACTAAGGAGGAGGCAAGGTATTTAGGTCTACACTTTGATAGAAGATTAACATGGCGCTAGCATATTCAAAGCAAACGAGCGGAGCTAAACCTAAAGTTAAAGAAAGTTTACTGGCTAATAGGTAAACAGTCGAAGCTATCGCTTGAAAATAAATTATTAATATATAAACAAATTCTCGCACCCGTTTGGATCTACGGATGTGCCAACTATGGGGCTGCAGAGCTAAAAGCACTATCCGCATAATACAAAGATTTCAAAACAAAATTTTGAGAACAATGACAAACGCGCACCTTGGTTCGTGAGCAATGATAAAACCAGGATACAAAAACTCGATATGTAGAAGACGTCATTAAAGAAACAGCAAAAAGACATATCGATACGCTGTACAGTCATACTAATAACACTACGTTAAATCTCCTGGATAATTCATTGGAGATTAGAAGACTAAAGAGGACAAAACCATTTGATCTGGCTGATTAGTCCTGCATCAGACTAAAGAAGACAAACTATTTGATTCAGCATGATATCATAATTCTGCCTATCATTAGATAACTGAATGTATTCAGGCAATTATCTCCAACTGAAATCATCTATTGATAGCCAAGCAGAGCTAGGAATAAGATATGCAAAAATATTTATTTAAAAAAATATTTATTACGATTTGTATATATCATTAAGTGTCGTCTAGTATACTATATTAACAATAGCGCGCATATGGTATTGTTCGTGCTGGTTTGTCATTGCCTTCCACGCAATAATATTAGTATTGGCTACACTTTTATTTCCTGATGATAATTTAAACTCGGTATCTTCCTAATAATAGAAGTCCGTGCTCTAGCCATTAGGTCATTCCATATGTATATATATACATATATATATATATATATATATATATATATATATATATATAAACTAAATACATTATAGGCAAATTAACCCTTTTTCATACCCACAACGAAAACAATTTGTTTAGGCGTTAGATGATCAAAAGCGTTCAGATTGAAATATTTTTTAAGTTTGTTATTCTTTAAATCGTCTTAATAAGTAAAAAGATAATAGGAGGTGTATCCAAAAGTAAACAATGAGCATAAATTATCGAGAAATTATTTATGTAATCAATTTTAATCGACAACAGTCGGCCACGATAATAGTAGGTCATATAATTTGAGAGGCATTCAAGCTAGAAAATATATATTAAGGTATCCGAAAATATACATCGAGCAGAAAATGCTTAACATGTATTTTTTAAACGACACTAAATATTTTTAAGAAATGGCTTCGTATTAAATTTTCTCTTTACTAACTCTCGATCGGTTGACTAACAAGGTTTCGTAGGTAAAAATTAAATTTTCATCTAATAATCCGCTCGTATTGGAATTGCGTAGCAGCCGCTATAAAATAACTATAATAGCGGTGTGCTTATTCCTTATACACGTTTAACAGATCTTTTGTGTCTCATTAAATTTGCTCATAAAGAATATTGGAATAATATTTTGGTCCAATCCTTATCTAGCTCCATATTACAGATCGATTCGAATACCCATAAAATCATGGTTTAGTGATATAAAAGTACCAAATAACATACTTCGATGTTTCATTACTACTTTATGTAGATTACGATTTGGAAAAAATCGTCTTCCATCGTCCCTATACCGATGCAATCTTATAAATTCTCCTTTTTGCCCTCATCCTCCCGATGACAACAAAATAGCAGATGCGGATCATGTATTTTTTGAATGTTCTTACTATAGCTCTCAACAATCTTTATTATATAATCAAATTATATCTCTCAAAGTACCATTGCCAATAAATATGTCTTACTTACTTACTATTAATCGCATTCATGTATATTTAGATATTTATAATTATATTGCATCAACTAATATTAGTGTTTAACATATTCATTTTAATAATTTTATACCAATCTGGGTAAAAAGTTCTGTGCCCATTTAAAAAAAAAAAAAACTATTGGAACAATTTGAAACAAAAAATAGAACGCTTCCGACCGAAAAAATCGTTATAATTTAGAACCATCGAAGTTATCGCTGATTCATGGTACGCTCTTCAACGAACGAACAGTTAGTGAATATCTGAATTCGAAAATATATCCATTCTTAGTCAATCCGATATCTCTTATTAAAACGTTTATAATAGATAACAATTTTAACGTATATTCTATTTAAAACATATTTCAAGATTGTAATACGTACAAAGTCGTCCATATAGCCAAGTGGCTAAAGCGTGGACTTCTTTACGGAAGGTACCGAGTTCGAATATTATCGTGTGGAAGGAAGTAAACCACCACGCTCAACACCATATGAGCGGGTAGTAATAATAATATAGAGTACATCACAAAAAAAAAAAAAAAAACGGGATTGCATTGTGTTGTGACAATAAAGCGATTACAATCAGTTCTCCCGGGTTGCCTTCTGCGTTACTTACGCTATACAACAAAATATGTATAGGTAAATACAGTCGCCTACCTCCGATACGGAGGCACTTAAAAAAAGAATTTACACCTAAGAATTTGTTTTTTTTTTTAAATTACACATACGCACGTATATATAAAATTTATTAAACCTTAATTTACTACATACAAAATTCACCCTAATCCTAACTAGTGGTCGCCTTAAATCAGATCGTAACGCAGTAAGCGTAACACGCTTGTATCGTGTATAGTATGATTTTCATATATAGGGAAATATTAATCAGTTCGAATAACCGAAAAGAATGTTTTTAACCTTTCTACGATGAATCTCGATTAAAACGCAGTACGTTTAACCTTAATTTCGGAATTTTAACCGCGTTGATTTATTATTTTCATTAACACTAATTATAAGCTGTAACGGCGCTACGAAAAAAGACACGTCTTCGCAATAATGTTTTTCATACATTAAGGCTCGGTCCAGCTTAACTCTGTTCCGGCTATATATCAACATCTTTATTTCTCAGATGATTTTGTCGTTAGTATAGCTTAAATTCTTTTCTACTTCGCAGAATAATTTCTCTGGAGTTGAAGTTTTTTTTAATCGATCGATCGTTAGTGTATATATGTTAAATAAATTTCTTACAAGTGCACTTCCCCCCATGGTAGTTTATTGTTCACGTTTTTTTCTGTTTTTTGTTTTCGTAATGTTAAGTAGAATCGTCGATGTCTGAACAGTGTGATAATGATTTCGATTACTACTCTGGTCAATTAATTCGCATATTATTTTTTTAATTCTGTGAATACTGTCTACGTTATCATTTTGTTTTCGTATCTATTTCCTATGACCAGATTTAATATTCGCTTTTTCCGCGTGTGACATCCCGACCTGCTGCTTAATAAGTTTTGAGACTATTTTTTCACTTACTCTATTTAATAGTATTCTTTCAAATATTTTATAAGTACGATACAGTAGTGAAACAAGTCTAAAATTTCCATCGTGCGTGAAGATTTTTCCAACCACGTGCAATTTTACTCGTTCTCTGAAGATAGCTATTAAACCTAGATCCATTTTTTAGCTTCAGAGGTCCTACGTGTTTAATTCGTACCGTCATTATGTTATCCGCTTCGGCTTCCGTCCTATCTTGGTCGTTTTAATTACCTTATGCATTTCTTCCGTTCTAAACGGTAATTAACTCGTGTTATCGGTTATTTTCGTTATCAATTTTGTTTTATCTATTTCACCGTTACCTTTTCTAATCTTTAGTAATTTACGTATACAATTCGATCTGGTGCAAAATTTATACCTTCTTTCGATTGTGTAATTTTTCATTATTCGTAATTTTTATAGACTTCCGAGCCTCGTAACTATTTTTCGATATATATACATATTTGGAACATTTCTATTAATGAAATCTACTGTTTTTCCTTTCTCCCGATATTATTACCATCAGATTTGTTATTTTCTTGGAATAATCTGTCTATATAATTAGCATTCTCTCGCTATATGCTTTTTATTTTTAAAGGATAATCGGCTGCTGTTCGTCGTATCGCTTCTAGATCATTACACGCAAATTTCGTGCATTTTATTTTCTTAAATTTAAATCTTCTACCAAAAGTTACCTTTTGCGGTGTTGCATTTATTTCGCATAAAATTTGTCGGTGTTGAAATAATTTCGATACCGGTTTAGTGGCCGTACATATTTCTAAACGTTATCACTCGCAAAATGGTTATTCGAATTATATCCTGTTCAACGTGTATCGCTATTAAAATATGAAGGTAATTTAAGATCGTGGATTAAGTTCAAGCAGTTTACTTCTGCTCAATTTCCAACAGCTTCTCCATCACGACTTTGACTATTCCCACGTCATACCGCTTCTATTATAATCTTCGTATTTCCGCTTCCATAATTCACCGATTCTTCGAACTTGAACAGTATGTTTGGAGATTTATAAACCGATGTTGTACTACATTTCCCTATGTCTACTGCGATTATATGTGTGTAATTCTCTTCTTTCATTTCAATCGATGTAATTTCCAAATCCGAGTCTGGATAAATTCGGTTTTCCACGTTTTCTTTCACTATTTATTTTCTGCACGCAGAGCACATCGCCTTTTATAAAATATTCACTTTTTCTAGAATCAGTCGTTCGATGTTTACTCGTAATTGTTGTTAAACTCGGTTCTGGCTATTAAAAGAAGACCTGTTTTAATCGTGGTTATTTGGATTAGACGGTGAAATTCGTATTACACGTAGTAAGCTCGTTATTTCTAGAGATTTCCACCATGCCCCGCTCCGCTTATTATCGTAAATTTATTAATTTATCATATTTATTGTCGTGTAAATTTGAACAGTTTTATTCGACTTTTAATTATAATGATAGAAAATATTTTTTACTTCGTCCTAAATTAATTTCATTAATTACTCTTTTGTTTACGAATTTATACGATGTATATTACAAACGTGAAAGTGTAGGTTGAAGCTTTATTTATTTATTTATTTTTTTTGAGTCTTTAATAGGCAGGCACAGGATTTTCGAATTATTCACCCAGTTCGGTGTGCGGACGTTTGAACGGAAATATTTAATCTTATTAGTTGCTGTAACGTAATTATAAATATATATATACACGATTTAACGGTAAATAGATATTTATTTTAACGATACAGAGATACGATTCGATTATATTATGATACAGATCGTTAAGATCTGTAATAAGTTCCGAAAACACACAATTGCATCCGCTATTTTTCTGCCGTCATCGGGAATGTGATTGTGAAAAGGAGAATTAATATCGATACAGAGACGATGGTGAACGATTTTTTCCAAATTTAACGAAATACCGAAACAGGTTAACTACAGGCACTTGTACGTTACTGAACCGCGAGATTTTTTATACGTATTACAGAGGTTGAATCTACCCTATGTAATATAGAGCTAGATATAAGAATTAGACTAAATATTGATATTGCTTATGGGCAAATTTAATAAGACGTAAAACATCCGTTAGAGGTGTATACGGAATCAGCACACCAGCTCGATCTCTTGACTACCGCTACAATTGTGTTTCGTTATTTAGCATGGAGAACGCGATTTATTCAAGTTCGTTTATTCATTCATTTCCAGAGAATTTTTCAAATTTGCATTCTGCACCGAATTTTTGTTGGCTAATTCATCCCTGTTTAATTAACAAAAAAGATTACGCCGGTTATCATCGTAAGCGTACACGTACGAAATTCGGTTGCACACTGGCTACATCGCAATAATTACCGCAATGATAATGATGACAATAATAATAATAATAATAATAATAATAATAATAGACAAAAAAATTACACGGGGCCCCGGGATGTGTCGATAATAATGTAAAAGTAGAAACTTGCGGAAAAGGAATAATTTTTTCGTGTACTCGTCTAGTACACCGTGTTCACGTTCCGTGTCCATTCTTATTACCTTTTACATATCCATCAACTACAATAGTTAATTCCTCCCACCTTTTATTATTATTATTATTAAATTATTATTATTATTAAATTATTATTATTATTAATTATTATTTATTATTTCTATTATTCTACGCAATTACAGTCGGCGTACAGTTATCAACGTGTTAGATCTTTTGTATATTCGCACTTCGGCCGCTGTATATAATAACTCTGTTTTTTTTTTACAATTTTAACGATCTAACTCCATTCCGGAAGATTTTATTATTACTATTATTTTTAATCTTAACCAAGGCGCTCGCCTAATTATACTCCATTTTTCCCTCCTCATCTCATTATCATCATCTTTAGCTTCTTCCTAATTTTATTATTCTACTACGTTCCAATTCGTGGAAGCGTGCACATACCTCCTAGTCGCATCCTACGACGAACAGGCTGAAATTATTATCCTTTTATACTTTCCATTCTCGTTCTTTTCATTTCGGTAGACAAACCCTGGGATTGATTTAGAAAATATTACCAAGTAAATAACGTAATAATAGAATAGAAAAACCGACGAGAAAAGAATACGGTAATAATTAGAATAATAATGATAAACACTCTGAATGTTCGAAAATTAAAGATGATACCCCATTCACGTGACCCGATACGCCGCTGTCATCGACAACAATGGCCACTATTGAAAAACCGAAGCAGAAATTAAAAAAAATAAAAATATCAAAAAATTCCGACAGAACTAAATTGAATTATCTCGTTTTTTTTTTTTGCTTCAGACGGCTAAATACTTGTCGAGAAAATCAGCCAGAAATATTATTTCCAATCTCCAGTCTAGTTGATGATTTTGACTTGGACTCTAAGGACCCTTCTAGTCGGGATCGGAATTGAAAGATGAGAAAACGTCTATAGCGCGTGTAATATTACCTACACGTGTTCTACTCCTCCGAATTCATTAACAAAAAAAAGACGAAGCTATTTTCAACGTCAATATCTTTTCCACCATTGACCGGGTTGAAAATAATAGGAAATTTTATGTAAATAATCACGTATATATAAATATATATATATACGAATGTTATGTATATATATATTACAAAAACAACTTTCAGCTTTATATACTTGAAATGTCTAGCCGATAGATTTACAAAATATATAATCGGGAAAATACCGATAGCGGGTGAAAAAACTACACTTTGTTCGGAATAGCGGAGAAAATTTACGGATGCCGTGGAATGAATAGCAAAACTAAAAATACGTTTATTCCGGACGAAGAAAATATATTCCGCAGCGGTGCCGATTAAATTCTATAACGAAAATCATAAGACCAACAACGTGGCATCGTGAAAATTGCACGTATCAACTAGAATTCGAGTCGTGATCAATAGCAATCATTAAAAATATTTAAGACACGCCTACACCAAGCATAAGGCTGATATGGACGTATAAATAAGAAAATTTTAAAAATTAAAAGCTTCACACTTACGAAAGGATTATTCAACAAACTATATTAGATAGATGGACGTATGAAAGCGCGAGTAGCTCATGAATTTTTCCGCGCGGTTAGAAAACTGGCCGTAAAACAAACAGATCGTAAGAGAATAATGCTGGATATCCTGAGGCGTGATCGAAAACGTAAGACAACAAACCAAGCTGATAAGTGTAATGCAACGTGTAACGAAATTAAAATGAAACTGCGCTGACCATGTCCCTAGAACGACAGAAGATAAGTGGACAAAAAAAAATAATACAATGCAGGTCGAGAGAAGGACATAGAATTCGTGGTCGACCGTACACACGATGGCGAGACGACGTCAAAAGTCAAAGGGGTACGTTTACATGAATCAGTGTAAAAACGAATCGTGATATAGATATATAATAAATGCTAAGATAAAGCAAACGGTTAAATCGGATTGTCTATTACAGTTGAATGACGTATAAGTGTAAAAGTGAAAGAAAAATTATAAGAAACATTTTTGACCCAAGAAAAAAGGAATGGAAACTTACAAATCTTGTAATAAGACAGCCTTGTGGGTGTAGAATTGGAAAATTAAGTTAAACGAGAGAAAATCAGTTCATGTAGCCTACGTAATGCGTCCGATAGACGTACAACTAGGTGTATAGATTAGTGGAAAACAGCATCTGCTTCAGCCAAATATCTAGTTGCGTATGGCTTGGTAACTTTAAGTCGATAACTTACCCGGATACATTCATTATTTCTGATATCGACTCTTGTTTGCCCATCTAAACAGTTCGAAAGATTATTAGAAACGAAATCTACAATTTTTGGCAATTACACTGGAATTTAGATAAAACGCTGGAAGAACTTTTCCCCGACATCCTGAATAAGATCAGTTATCAAAATATGCATTTAACCTTTTTGAATTCACATATTTTAACGGTAACTTTGGCGAATACCGATTCGATTTAACTAATCAAACTGTCAGTACTTCATGATGAATACTCCTGATATAATTCATCATACCATATATATCAGTAAAACACTTATTTATATATATACGAATATATAAGCGATATCTACGTATACACTTTATTTTTTAAGTTATTAACGGTCATTTGCACCTTATACGTACAATTTTCCTGAAATATGCGATTGTCATTTAA
>CM065053.1:143941141-143956141 GCA_032883995.1 Coronaproctus castanopsis
CCGACAGTCTAATTTCCTATGGCTCGTGTGCATACCTATTATATCTCATATATTTTTACTTAGTTTTTTAACAAAAAATGTTCTACATAATAAAGTAGCATTTTCGTTTTAAACAGTACTACCTTATGTTTCAACCTTTAACTTAATTGCAGTTTGAATGCGTGTGAATAATTTTTAAATACCCAAGAAGCCAAATGAGAATTAATGTGAATGTTTGAATATTTATCGGCAAATATGTATATAATCTGAGTGGAATTATAAAACTTATTATTAATCTATTTAACGTAGACAGTCGCTTATTATACAATATCTTTGTGGACATTGCGCATAACTAGGTTATATGTTCAGTACATAAATATAGTCTGGTTAATCTATTAAGTTCTATTTTTAAATATAGTTCAAATTTTTATTTATTTTTAAATTTTTTGTTTTACTTCCTTGAAGAATGTCATATATGTATTCGTGTAATAGAATATTTTATGTTTTTATATATTCAAATGTACCGAACAAAAATCGAATAAATTGAAATTGACATTATTATTATCTAAAATTAGGTATTATTACACCAATTTACAAAAGCGGAGACAAGCTGAACATTTCGAATTATAGGCCAGTCTGCATTTTATCAACTATTTCAAAAATATTTGAGAAATGTATCAAGAAAAATATGTTGAAGTACTTAGATCATATAAACTTTTTTAGTTTAAATCAATTTGGTTTCTTACCGGGTAAAGGAACTGATGATGCATTATTTCGTCATAACTCTTACATTACTGAAAATTTAGAAGAGGGGAGATCAGTTGTTGCTATCTACTTTGATTTATGCAAAGCGTTTGATACAGTTGATCATTCGATATTATTGGAAAAATTATACTCATGCGGTTTTAGGGGGAACATGTATCAATGGTTTAGTTCGTATTTAACAAGTAGAAGGTACGTTACAAAAATAAATGGGTTAATAAGTGAAAATAATGTTCAAGAATTTGGTGTACCTCAAGGTAGCATATTAGGTCCCTTTTTATTCTTAATATATATTAATGATTTTTGTAATCTGAAGGTGTCTGGTGACTTGCTTTGTTACGCAGACGATGCTGTTCTTTTAATAAATTCGCGTTTCCCGAGCGTGATGCAGACGTTGGTACAGGCTGATGTGAACAAAATTTCTACTTGGTTACATAATAATCGTTTAATCCTTAATACAATTAAAACAAAATACATTGTGTATACCAATCAAAACCAAAATATTTGGGACGAATTAAAAATTTATATAAATGATGGTAGTGAGATAAACAGAGTGTTCCATACAAAATATCTCGGGATACAATTAGACTGTAAACTTAACTGGAATGCACATTTAGATTATTTGACAAAAAAACTACGAAAATTAAATTATCTTTTTTATTATTTAACCCAACATTTCTCGAAAATTCATCTTCGCAGATTATATTTGGCATTCTATCAACCAGTTCTACGTTATGGTATCGTGCATTGGGGTGGTGCAGCGAATTATCATATTAGGCCTTTAACAATCTTACAAAACGCGCTATTTAAATCGATAAAATTTGGCAAAGATAAGAACGAAAAAGATTCTCTCCTAAATGTGCGGCAATTGTACGAAGTTGAACTTTTTTGTTTTGTAAGTAAAAATCGTAAAAGATTTGACATAAATATTCACGCAGGTATAACAAGATTATCAGCTGATGAGAGAGCGAAAATTCCAAAATTCAATAAATTCCATTCACGAATACAGGCTTTATACGCAGGAGCCACGCTATTTAATTCGCTACCTCGTGTGGTAAAGGAATCGATTAAAAATTATAAACGACGACGAAAGTATTTGGTAGCGTATGTTTTAAATAAGTAACCTATTTAAATTATAATTAAGTAGTTTACAACTGAATTGTTTCCTTTGTAACATTTTAATTGCCAGGACATGCGAGCGTGCGTGCGTGTGTGGGTGTGTGTGTGTGTGTTTAAAGTATATTGTGAACTATATGTGTTTATATTTACGAATATTGGGAAATTTTGTGTGCAATGTACATGGTGTGTGAGAGCGAGTGAATTCGGATGAATTGGATGTAAATGGTTAGAGTTTTAAAGGATGTTTTAAGTAAATATTACGAGAAAGTTTATTCTTATTTATGTGTAGGCGTGGTTGTACATATGTATATATTACTATTATTATTTTCGCGTTATAACAACTCGGTTTTCGTCTTTATATATATATATTTTAAATGTATTATATTATTTTCAAACAATATCCGCTGCTCGCGCAACTTATGCGCATTAGCGGGCACTTTGAATTATGATTAATGTGTGTATATTGTGTAAATATTTATGTATATTTTATGTACACGTGAATACACACGTTTATGGATTCCATGTTTACACTGCGGTAGTGTATGAAAAGAGTCGGAAGTACGGACCAGTGTATCGTTTATTTATAATTATTTCTTCTACTTCCATTTTCTTATTATTGTATTTATTTCATTATGGTTTACCGGGTGTAATATTTTATTGCTATAAAATAAAATTTGATTTGATTTGATTTGATTTGATATATTATTATTATTATTATTAATATTTTTTTTGTATGTATGGATTTATATGTATTTAGAGATAGTTTTGTTAATTTTTTGGTTAGTTTATTTTTATTTAATTTAATTTATATAGAATATTACGGAATAATTTATTAAGGAACATTTTTTACAAAATTATATTTATAAATTTCCTTCATAGGGTACGGTGTTTGCAAAATGATGTAAGTTTAACTTGTTTCCCGGGCGTTCGCGCAGTTTGCGCGCATTACGTGTTATATATATATATATATATATATATATATATATATATATATATATATATATATAATATATATATACCTTTAAAATTAATAAAATTGAATTCAAGATAAAAACTGTATTTAATTAAATTGTACTTTCGACGCGACGTCGTAACTATTCGAAATTATTGAAATTTATACTTGGTAGGTAGTAAAAATAATCGAACAATCCGGAAACGGAATTAATAATAAAACGTATAAAGCTAAAAAAGAAAAAAAAAATCGAAATTACGAGATTATAAAGCGCACGCGACTTGAGAATTACGAATTAGGACTGGTCGTTAGGAATTATTCACCTAGACCGGTATTGTAAATCGCGATATTTTTACAGCCGATAGTAAGAGAACGGACTTATACAGACTATATTACAACCGTTGAGTAGGTTAATTACTACGGAAGATAAGCAATATCGTTTTAACTAACTAACTAGTTTTGGAACAACTTATATTTTTAATCATGCAAACATTAATCTCTACCCCGTTTAAATACAGGTTAAACTATATAATAATTATAATAATAAACTACGATGATTATAATCGTAATAAAATACTTTATACATACATATATATATATATATATATATATATATATATATATATATATATATATATATATAATTAAATCCACAGCCGAGTAAAATTATTTTAAGGACAAAGCAACAGCTCCCTCGTATTGCGTTGCAGGCTGTGTTACGGTTGCACGCTATGTTCGTGGGTTGCGTGTCTGGAATTTGCGGTTAAACTAACTAAGGTGTTGTTCGACATTTGTTCTTACACACTCTTATCAGCACGTCAAAAAAGTAAGTTTATTCAACGCTACCCTGATACTAGCCGACATGACTGATTAAGGTCTATTTTATTATATACGTATGTGTGATATATATATATATATATATATATATATATATATATTATATATAACATATTCGTACTCTATAAGTATCTTTCGATAAACACGATAAGCCCGTTTTAAGTTTTACAGCGATAATTTAATTTCATCGTTCTCTTTCGTGAATACATCACCAAGTGTACTATGAAGTATTTCGGCTGAAAGTTTAAAAAATATATATATATATTTATATATGTATGTGTGTGTGAGAGAGAGAAAGAACACGCGTGTATTTGTCAGAGATAACGCTGTGCATGTTATTAAAAAAGATTAAGATACAAATCGGTTAAATTAATTAAATACATAGATGTTTTGTTGACGTAATTTTTAGTACTTATTCATTTTATTATTATTATTATTATTGTTTGTGTGTATAGATTGGGCAGATTGTGTATGCGTATGTATGTATAATGTATACGTCTGATGATAGTTGAATACCGATGGAGCGTAATGATATGGGCACTACTAAGTACTGTATATGCATTTGCACTTTGGAGTAGTGTGTGTGTGTGTGTGTTTCTACGAGCAAAAGTTAGTAACTTTTCTGCACATGCACAAATTTATTATGTCGTATCCACAATTCGCGTAAGCGTTTGTGAAATTATTTTAATCTACTTCGTATACGTAAAGCGGAAACAATAAATTTCGATTTGATTCGTTATTGTCGTTGCGATTTATTATTATTATTATTATTGTTATTATTATTTATATTTGTTTACAATAAGATCCATTTACATTTACAATTATATACATTCTAGATTTTTACGTTGAATTTATTCAATTCACTCTCCTACACATTTATTCTAAATTTGCATTCAAATTTACGGTTTATTCTCTAGACTTGTTTGTCTTTGCTACATGGTTTATCTCCGTTTTTAATAGCGGCATCTCGTTTACATTTTTAAACACACTCTTCTAACTCTTCTAACCACCTGGTTTTGTAACGCGTACCTACTATGTTGTAATCGCAGTTTCGGCTTCAATCTATCAAATCTATTTTAATTTAGTATTTCATACTGTACGCGATTTAAAACGCTTCGGAATAATATAATTATCCATTTAACATGCCCACCCGTATTTGTTCGTCCTTATTATTATCGTCGGTAACTTACAGTCGATTCACCTACGGGATCGTCTAGCTATTCCTAGACAGATAGTTTATTTAGTACACGACGTTGACACGATGCTAGAGTTATGTGCAGTTAGTAATACTGTATAAAACGGTATGAAAATCTCATAAATTAAAAGAAGGGATGCACTTTAAATATTCAATAGCACGCGTTAGAAGACGGTGCGACCAATATTTTTCCGGGAAATTGATATCGGAGACGTAGATGCGCGAAAACTATTTCTCTTCAATCAATCCGATAAAAGTTGCAGAAGACGAGTGTCTATATTGCTTTGCAACTTAAGGGGGGATCATTTGAAAAATTGAACTGAACTTACTACGTTACCTATAAGGATATTGTACTAGTTTTGTCAACATATTATGGAAGAAATTGAAGAAACGCGACCGGGTATGTGTTACCCTATCTGCGGTTCCCGGGAAAACATAAAAACTGGCGTCAAAATGTTTGTGGAAACCGCGGTAAACGGATAAAATAAACGACAAATTACACCGTAAATAATTTACAGGTATTTTGTTTTTTTTTTTTATAAAAACTTTGTATTTTTTACATTTTTGAGTTCGGGAATATTTTGTCGGATGCATATGTACATAGATGATTTTACACTTTCAGACTTATATTAAGAAAATACACGTAATAATATAAACATAATATTATGGAAAATGAGTATTTACTTTGTAAACAAAGCAGAGTGTAGTACTAATAATGGTGCAAACATCGATGCGTACAAAGTTATATATAGGGTTCACTAATAGCGGTGTCGACACTGCAGAAACCATGGGTCTTCAAACCGAGCCCATTGGATGGTTAGTGATTATTCCTGGATATACTTCGTATTTGCAATATATTTTTTCATTATTTTCGCTAAAATTAAGCGCAATTAGTCGACGGTCCGTCAACATATTTTTAATTATTTATCGGTCTTAATTTTAAATTCGGTCGGTACCTAACATTTTTTTAACGTTCACGATTTATTAGTTTTGTGATTATTCCCATACTACCTTCATTTGAAGTATATTATCTAGCAGCACTGCTATATTTATATAGTAACACGAAAACAAGCTTGCTTTATTTACTATTGTTTCTTCAAGCATATTAGCTCGTCGACGATTTTATTTCCGCGTAATTATAATATACGTGCACTAATTAATCGTATCGTAGTTATATAGATATACAATTACACTCACGCATCATTTGCTTACATTACTTTCTCATTTTCACCATAGTTTTTTATTTTACTTATATATATATATATATGTGTATGTATTTTTACATATATATTTTCTTTAGCATTTACGCAGCACTTAATCTCATCTATATTTTTACACACGCATACATATATATATTTCATATATATCCACACATCGCATATATAGATGGTTACCCAGAGGAGACGGACGGTTTTGATTTTCGAATAGTGCAATTGGTAATAACATTCAGTGTACACACGGGAGATTTGTTTTTATCCAGATAACAAAAAGGAATGCGCGTTTTGCGTGGAACGTAATTTTCGACGTGAATCGATCACAACAGCGCAAAGTGAGTTTCGAAAAGAATTTAAAGTTACGCGGTAGTAAACCTGTACCATCTCGCAATTCAATTTTTGAGACGGGTTGAAAAATTTCAATATACAGCTTGTGTATTCCGGCCAAAAAAAAAAACGGTTCTTGCACCGTGGTGCCTTATTTTTTCACTGATACTGTCGGCGGAATGCGCTATATCGAGTTGATAATCTCGTTTTTGCTTCGGTCACTTCATTGTCGTCGTCGTTTGAGCCGTACATGGTCTCAACAAGATGATGCGACATGTCACGCTCGCAAAGAATTGGTAAGCGCATATTATCGCGTCGCACGGATTTCGTTTTGGCCATCGCGTTCGCGAGATTTGAGCGCTCCAGATTTTTTTGATGATATCTTAAGAGCCGCATTCATGAAACACGTCCGCGAGATCTTGAAGACCTGAAAACGCGGATTTCTGAAGAAATTTCAAAAATTCAGCGACCTATGCTCGAAAAAGTGTTCGAAAATGTAAACAGACTCGATGAATGTATTGTTACAAATGACGACCATCTGAAGAATATTATAAGCTAAATCTCTGGTTTTCTTATTTGTAAGTAAATTTTCATTCAAAGATTTTCGTCAAGTAGTTTTTGAGTTATTAAAAAAACAAAACGGTGTATATATATATATATATTTCCTATTATTATTATTCTCCTCAACACGGAGGTTGGTGGATAGCTGATGTATTATATATTTACTTTCTTTTACATTTAGATTGAATTATCATTTATGGCGTTATATACAATTGTTTTATCCATCAATCAATTTCTAATTTTTTTTTTTTTATATATATACTTGTCCCTGTATAATGGCATTTGAAATTTCACTTAAATTTCTCGTCGTTATAATGTAGTTATTTATCTGCGCCACTCCGTTTAGTCATCGGTATTGGTAGTTTATATTTTATTTGTTGCCTCGACTTTTTGTTTTATATTACGTTTTTGATTGGTGAAATATGTTTACATTTTAATTAAATGATTATTACTAATATTATTATCGTCGATTATAGGATGTACGGGTAATTTCTGCTTTTACCATATTCAAATCGTATTTTGCTCATACGACATCCGACAGCGTTCTAATGGATTTCGAACCGACCAATAGATAATTCCCAATAGCGAGATCTTCAGCTTCTATCAAACCACTTCTTTTCCCCGATTGTTTCCAGTTATTTCCCATACGGAGCTATTCTTATCAAATTTTTCCCTGCGAATCGTTAGTCATCATACCAACGGTTTTGCAGTTTAACGTTGTTCCTTTTCTTGTCAATTAGCCACCATTCCGACGTATATTGAATGGGAATTATTATATATATATATGTATATATATATATATATAATTAATGCGAAGTAATTGTAATTCGTAATAGGTAGAAATTTTACAAATTACCTAATAGACTATTTCACCGAAAACGGTTAAATTCGAATTATTCCTTTATAAGTAAATTTAATTGCTTTAGCATTTTGTATTAACCATTTCTCACTCGTATAAAATTTTTATAAATATTTTAAGAATAAGAAATTGAGGCATTTCACGTGAACCTGAAAATAAAAAAATTCTGATAGCGTTAAAATTTCACGTACCGTAAAGTGGACATCGTGACTAAAAGGGGATTAATACGTTCTAAATATACATTCAGTTATTCGTACCTTTTTTTTAATATATATTATCCGTACCTAATATTTATTAACTTATTAATATTTAATGGATGTTAACTTATATAAGTCATATACATTAACTTATACCTATAGGTATTCTATTTTCAGAATGCTGCACTAGAATACTATATATATATATATAATATATGTATATATATATATATATATATGTATATGTATATATTATATATACATGTTTTTTTTAAATCTTTCACGCCATGTACTGCTACAAAGGCTCTAAAAGCACGAAGTCTATTTTTCCGTTATTATAGATGTGAAGATAATTTAATGCGAATGAGGAAAGTTCTAAGAGTGTATTCATTTTTAGGTAAAAGTATTTCATCGAGTGTGCAGTGTAACGATATAAATTATATATAGAGAGCAATGTTGTAAGATACGAGCTATAGTGATTTGGACATTACAGATTCAGCGAGTAGTATAAAAATAAGTCAAACGAGTGTAATCTACGTCACTTAGGCCAGATGAAGCTTTATTGAGGTAAACTGGAAAATCTGACGGTTGCTTGTTCATTGAATTTATGGAACATGCAGCGAAATTCTTGAAGGCGGTTTCTTTCGCAAGTCAATCTGCATCTTCATTTCCTCCATATATGTCCAGGAATCCAAAGTACGTAGTTCTGCAGACTTCGCCTGTTGATTGTCAAATTAATTTTCACAGCCGATATACGGATCGATTATAAAATTTCTAATTTTACGTCCAAATTTGATCTTAGTTTATAATTACGGAATTTACACGCGGATTTATTAAGATAATAGAAATAATAATTCGATTTAATTTTTTATTCGGCATATTTTTATGTAATAGTAATTAATCGCATAATCACATAAAGCGAATGAGACGGTTTACGGTAGGATATACCGATATGGACTGTGTTTAATATCCGCGAAGACGAAATACGATCGTACATAAACTACGGATCGAACGATATCGTTACATATGATAATGTAATAAAACTCGATAACATTATAATACTAACTACGCAACATTAGTTTACAAAAACGGCAATTTAGATAAACGCGGTGTGGTCCCTTTATTCATGCAAATAATTCGATGCGAAATTTTCTATTTGTCGTTTCGCATTCCGTTTCTTTTAAAAAAAAAATTAAATAAAATAATAAAAAAAACCTCGATTTTCCTTCTTCTATACATGTTTAATAAATCCTCCGTTCGGCAGGGACGATGCAATTTGTATAAAAGCTATACCCTTTAATCCAACCATTCGTTACAAATGAAAATCAAAACCAAACGACGGCTATCTACATACGAAGGGATGATAATTTTAAATCTATACGTACGATGTTAGTATTATAACGACATACGTACGTACGATTTATTAGTAACAAACGTACTCGTGCCTACGTATTAATATCGGAATAAATTCAATTCCAGCTTGTTATCTGGAAATAACAAAAAATATCCGCCACGTATTATCGTCGATAATTTAGCCTTCTACCTACAAATAGATATAATCGCGTATTTAATGGAGTCGAAAATAAAAGAAGTTTTTCAGCAGCCTAAATAATGCTAGAAACTAAATTCGTGATCGATATTTTACTTTAATAATAATAATAATAATAATAATAATAATAATAATAATAATAATAATGTTGATGATAATAAAATTCCATTAAATAATGAAAAATCCCTTAGTTTTTCTTTTTTTCTACGTCTTATTTTATTTTTTATGAGCGGCCCGGCCCCAGCGAAAAAGTCATAAATTTATGACCTACAAACGGGATATTTTCATTATCCTAACAAGTGAGACGAAAGTAATAATCTAACGTGTAAAGTCGTAGAATCAGAAAGAGAGAGATAGTAGATAATATGAAAGAAGGTAAAACTATTAAGGAGAGAAAAAAAAACCGCAGCCGGCGGAGAATTAAAAAAAGAGATAACGCTATAGAAGTGGTCGAAGGCAAAAACGAGACGAATAAGTACGGTAGTGATCGTCGAAGAAAATGGATTATTTCCACTATTACCGTATTTTCCAGAGGGGAAAAGTTTACCACCACCCCTCTCCGCACCGGTCTACGTATAAGAATAATGTAATACCGTATAAAAAAAAAAAGTTCGACTTGTATAGACATCCTTATTCTCTGCTTCTTTCGTAATATAACTCTATCTCTGTTTATCTGCTTTGTTTGTTTGTTTGATAGGTTTGTCGGTTCTTTCTCTTTAGCCGATAAATTCTCTCTTATCACTTTTCCGTTTGATTTTTGAAACTCTTTTCAAATGAAAAAAATTTATATACCGTCAGCAAACCTGTAAGTGGGGAAACTTTAGAAATATAAACAGCGGATATTACCTATTAACGGAAACAATCGTACAACAAAACGTTTTCGAATGCTCCCCCGTGCGTAATTTCACGACATCCCATGTAATTAGACTAATATCGCACTACACGAAAGCAATAATTATATATATATATATATATATATATATATATATATATATAACACGCTAATTAGTGTTATTTAAAAGTTGTCGTAATGAATGAAAAAAGACCAACGCCGCAATCCTACAAATCAGTTGGCAAAGTTTGTTATGAAATGACGAAAGAAGATGGTAAATTGTTTCCAACAATCAAGAGGATTTTTTTTTTAAATTATTATTTACCCATTGCAACTGACCCATTTTACGGTCATCTAGCAATCCCTTATAGAAATGAAAAGCGGAATCTGCGGAACCAATACTGATAGTGTTCCTCCGTAGAATTTTAATTTATTTACTTTCTTAGATATAATCGAGGGTTCTGTTACATCCAAGACTTCTTACTTCCCTGCTGTTATGTAACAGGTTTATCGCTAGTTAGCTCAACAGCCTGTTTATTTGTACTTCATTTTGAAGTCTGTACGTAAGGTATTTACCGAGAGGTGGAGAGACAGTTTGTCTTATGGCCTTATTATGCAACTTCTGTATTTTATTTACACGAATATCAACGTCATACCATACGCCCGCATAGGCTTTATGACGGCTTCATAAATTGATAATTTAATTTTCGTCACTTAAACCTAAATACTTTTCGAGCATACAGAGTGTAACCCTCAAAGCTTCATGTCTGATTACGTTTCGTATTAATACGCTTAGCTCGAGTTAGTTTTTGTCTAGATGTATACCTCAAATACTTTTATCTCGTTCTGTTACGGAATCGTTTCTCTATTAATTTACTATATATTCCTTAACGTGTAAACGTGATCTCGGCGCATTTAATTTCGTGCACACTAGTACGTTAACGTTGTTTCAATTTCAGTCGAATTAGAGTTTCGTTCAGACCTTAATACGATCTTTAGAGGAATTAACAAAGAATTGTAAATAAATTCGTGTTCTTTTTTATATATATATATATATACGGGCTTTCACAAGGTTTGTATAACAAATTGTAATTTTGCGGTTTATAGTAAAAGCTTTACTGACGATTAGCTGTCACGGAACGCTAAAAGTGATTTCTTTTCCAAAATTCCGGCTAAAATGTCAAATGACTATAAATAGGTACACTCCATTTTAGACGACAGCTGCGCAGTATGCGCGAAGAAATTCGCTCGAAAACGGAAAGATCCAGATAAGAGTATTTTCCATTTTCTTCTATAGTAGTGAAAACTAAGTTATAGACATATAGACGTATTTTGAAAATCTCACGACTGAAAAAAAAATGTCACAAACAAAAAAAGTTTTTAAAAGAACGAGCAAAACTACCGGAACTATTAACATCGAAGAACTGAAACAGGCGTAAGGGCCAAATTACGAGATTTCGGGCGTAATTCCGCTAGAAATGATACTGGGGAGAATACAAACGGGTCACATTCGATATTTTTGGACAAAGGACTTTTAACACCGAATTAGGTGTTTCGAGCTGTCGTCATATCGGGAGATGACCAATCAATGTTGATCGTTGACCTTCGTATGAACATGGATACTCGCATATTATACCGGAATATTTATTTACATTCAAAATCCCGCAATTGATTAAATCCAAAATTAATTTTTTCTTTACATTATATTAAATTTAGAGTATTTCATTATAAATATAGCATTTTATGTTCCCGTAATGCGAGTACACTTAATAATTAATCTAACTGAAATTAAATAGAATTATTATTATTATTATTATTACGGTTTTATGTAAAAGTATAATAAAAGTTCGTGTTTTTTCATATGGCCTGTATATATGTATTGCATTCGTCTAAGAATAAATATTAAGTGTTTTATACGATTTTTACGAATGTGTGCGTATGTATGAACACCAATGAATGCGAATATGATATGTTACGGTTTACGCAGACTACATATGTGTTATGTCTGTTAGTTGAAAATCATATGGCAATATGCGTATACGTGGGTGTAAATGTAAGTAGTTGAACCTTTTCATTGTACCTTTAAATCTAAAGCTTTTCTGATATATTTGTGTATTATATATATATATATATTATTATTACTTTTTTTTCTTTTTTTATTTACAATCTGTACGTAGTGCACAATAAGTAAATGTAATTAAAGCAGAGGAAAAAATCAGGTACTGTTGACGGTCCATTAACCACAACTTAGGGCATATCTAAGAGGAATGAGCGGCGAGGAGGAGCTGGAAGTTTTAAGGCTATCTCTTGGCGTATGGCATAAGTTGTCAGTTGTAGAATAGATATATACCGTTACCATGTATGAACTTGCACTTTGGAACAATGTTGTTTGAGAGTGTTTATGCGGAATTAAGTAACTATTTGCGCGTGTAATTTTGTTACATCGCGTCTGCAATTCGCGCAGGTATGTGCATCGGCGGTTAAAAAGTTATCTTTTAATGTACTTTGTATATATATATATATAAAACAATAACAATATGATTTTTTATTATTAATTGCAACTGCGCCGATTAAATTTATAATACGACTAACGTCCTTGCCAAACTTTTCTCATTCGACTGATTATGGATAAGTGTCCTCATATTCGCGATGGTATTTAGTAATGTCGATTTTACGTCAACAATTTTTAATTAATACCTACATTATTAATGAAAAATCTCGTTATTATTCAATTACTTTCACTGATTATCGAATTATATTTATTATTAAATTTAATAGAACGCTTCATTCATTTCATCTTCGTTAGCTTCGTCGCTAATTCCGCCAGCTGAAACGGCGATATTTTATTGAATGTACGCAATTTATCCCTATTTTATATTAGTATAAAGATATTCAGCTATTATAATGTTTTATTAATCCGTTAATATCGCACTTCTATCACCATACGCCTATATCGAACCACTGCTGTATGGGCATTTCACAAACTTTTCCAAGGACCCTTATCTTGTGCTGCTCGGTCCGATTGATTACCGTCCGTTTAACAACATCATCTCGATAACATAATTTTATATCGTTCAATTTTCTACATTTTCATTCAAATATAACAGTTGCATAGTTAACTGTTTGCTTTAACGAAAATATGCTTAATTATTTCGATTATTTTTTAATCAAATTTTCCGTAATCGCCCGAAGTACTTAATGATTCGGTTATTGCTTCACCTAACTTTTAAAAAGTTATTATTATATCATTTGTTAGTTGTTAATGAATATATCACGATAAGCCTTTTCCATCCACTCCGTCTTCCACCCATTTCTATTCTATATATATATATATATATATATCGTCCAAGTTTTCCACATTTTCCTATCTGTTGTCCGCCTTTTTAGTCCTGTGTAGTTCTTAATATTTGCTTCTTTCTTGATTGTATCTACCAGTGTGTACCTTGATCTTCTTTTCCGTCTGCGCACGGGTATTTTTCCTTCTGTAATGTCTTTTAGTAGGCTATTGTGTCTTAGCAGATGACCTATTCATTTTAGCCTTGTTTTCTTGATCGTTTTCAAGAGTGATATTTTTTCTTGCACTCTACTGAAAATTTCCGCATTGGATACTTTATCGACCAATGATATTTGTAATAAACGTCGCCAGCACCATGCTTCGAAAGCTTCACAATTTTCTGTATATTCCTTTTATTTAGCGTCCATGTTTCAGTTGCGTAAAAGGCCACTGTCCAAATGACTTTTAATGTATATATATATATATGCACCTAGCCGTATTAAATGTATCGAGTAATTTGTATAAAACGACGGGCGACACGTGTTGTTCCCTCATGACGTTTACCGAGAATGTTTATAAGAAAGCAAACGTCTACGGTCGTTTAGCCTCTTTACTTCCTTCCCGGCTGTTATCTACAAGACTCATTGCTAAAATGCTTATACGATTTTCCAATCTACCTACATACCGTATCGAATAGCGTTTGATTACTCATCCCTAATATTGGCGATGTGTGAAAGTCTCCGTATAGTATAAGATGGAATTGAATACAAAAGTTTTTTCGTTTTTTTTTTTCAAACCGTTAACCATTTTCTTTTTGGAAAGTAATTTTTATACGGCTACAAATTGACGGTACTACGATTTTAAAAATAAATAATATAATCGCAACGGCATCCAATAAAATAGGCAAAATTTTGACGTCATCAGAGTACCGGGAAAACTAGACAAGCGAATGACAAAGTCGGAAATGATATCTATCTCGTTAGTGTTTTATTGAGTGATTAACACGATCACAATTATTATTATTATCATCATCATTATCATTATTATTATTATAAATTATTATTATTATCTGTAGTTAATGTTCCGAGAAAATAATAATAAAATAAATACTCGTTAATGGGGGGGGGGATAAACAGTTGGTAATAGCTCCGAAATCGACCACGAACCAAAAAACTGATACAAATATCGAATATCGTGACAGATAGTAACTTAAAGTATTCATCGTGAATAAAACTTGCAAATTCTAGATTCGTAGTTTATGAATATAGACAAATACACACACATATAGGAGTTGATGGGAGTGAGTAGAGATTTTCACGCGACAAAATGTTCCGACGTATATT